>OZ005656.1:154478328-154653328 GCA_963930645.1 Salticus scenicus
GGGCAGGGTGCTGCTACCAAGGAAAAAGGGGCAGGAGGTTGCTATAAAAAGAGGGCACATTTGTGGAGAATGAAAAAGGGCACATTTTATAAAAAGGGCATATCGCTTCGCAAAAAATAGCCTCCAAAATTACAAACAATTTTATTATATTTATAAATGCAGTTGCTAAGCAATCAGCAATTCCCCCCCCCCCCCCCCCCCACTAAATGTACAAATTAGTCAGCAAAAATTAAATAAATTTATTTTTTCACATTCTTTTATCTTTTAACTATAGTTCTATTAAACCTAATAAAAAGTATTAAAATTGCTTCCTGAAAAATATGTAAAAAGCTCTTGAAAATCTTATAAATGTTGAAATGAAAGTAAAGAACTATAATAAAAATTATCTTTAATAAGATTTTCACAAATTTCTTAAAATGAAAACCAGAGACCTTTTTTAGTGATTATTTAAAGAAAAATATTAAACATTCTAATCAAATAGTTTGATAAAAAGTTCGATTTAATTAATTAATGATATTTTTTTTTAATAGTTTCCAATTTTTTATGTATTATTGCTAATTTCTAATGTTACAATCAGTTAGTAAATTTAATATATCCTTGGAATTTACTCACTTTGTTTTGCTGGATTTCAATAATGGTAAATGAAATATTCTTTTGAAATTTGATCTCTAAAAATGTAGCTCCTACAACTATTAGGGATGAAACTACCCAACATGCAAAAACCCTGGAAACTGTTACTACTTGGCTGTAGAATGAATAATGGAGGATGGATTACTTATATAGGTTATTATTAAAAGTACTTATTTGTATCTATAATGTGTTAAATTTATAAAGTTCTTATACATATAAGGAAAATTTAACACCCAAAATGAGAAGTTTCTATAAAAACAAAATAACTAGCATGAAAATCAGAGGTTGCTAAATTTTGAACTCTGCATTATCTAACCATCAAAGAGTATCACAGGTTAATATATTTATTTTGTGTGTGTGGGGGGGGGGGATAGTATGTTGTGGTCACCACAAGACTTTCTTCTATATTTTCCTATACAAATTCACTAAGGGCAAATAATTTATTAAAACTATTATTTATTAAAATTATCTAACATGATGAATGCAAATGATTTTCATCTTAGAGAAAGCTAACACTAAATATCCAGAGAAAGTTTTATTGTCTATAAATAACATCTTAAAAATATGCTTTTATAATGAGTATCTCACATATCACATTTTGTACAGTTATATGCCATACAAACTGAGATATAGCCTTCCCATTATCGAGGAAATTTCCAGTGTAGCAGCGCCATCTATTGGTTGAAAGCATCCAATTTGAATCAGCATAAATGTCTCATAATGGCCTTTGCACATGTCAAGTTTTGTTTGATTATACACAATAGAACCTGAGATATAGCCTTTCCTTAAATTGCAGAAAAAGCAGCGCTACCTGTTGAGTGGTTGACACTAAAAGTTGATAGATACTAATTTATGTCAAGGTGCATCTACATATAAATTTATATGCAATTTTGTGCAGTAGTTCCTGAAATAGTCTTCCCATAAATTGCAGAAATTGATGTATAGCAGCGCCACCTGTTGGCCGATAAACATTTACATTGAATCATCATAATGTCTCATAAAGACCTTAAAAATCAAGTTTTGTTCGATTATATGCAATAGAACCTGAGATATAGCCTCCCTTAAATTTCGGAAAACGCTGTATAGCAGCGCCACCTGTTGAGCAATTTTCACCAAAAGTTGATAGGTACTAATTTAGGTCAAGGTGTATCGACATATAAATTTATATACAATTCTGAGCTGTAGTTCCAGAGATACGGTTGCCACAAAATTTTTATCACACATACACACACAGACAGACATTGTCTAAAAATGGTCAAATCATGTTCTAGATTTCTCAAAACGTGTAAATCTGTTGAAAACCGGAAGTCGAAAATTTTTACGAATCCAGTACTTTCTTCTATTAAATATAGAAGAAAGTAAAAAGGAAACTGTAAGAATCGAAATACTCTATTATTTTGCTGCTAAGATTAAAATCACATTGTTTTCAAAGCTAAATTTCCAAATAATTATCTATTCCGTCATTAATCGATAAAATTTGAGTTATTTTTATACTTTAATCTCAAAATATGCAGTAATTTTGCAGCCGATTTCGGAAATACAGGATCATTTCGATTTCACCGCTAACTTTCGAAAATTTACGTTTAATTGCAACTATTTATGAAATACTTTATTATTCCGATGTTAATAAAATCCGTACTTTTATAAAAAGCTGACTTTCTAAATTAACAATATTTTTTTTAGCCGATAGCGGAAGTATTTAATCATTTTGCCGTTAATTATCAAAATTTATGTTTAATAGCAATACCTAAGATAGGCTTTAATTTTACGCTAATCGATGTAATTAGTTTTTTTTTTTTTTTTTTTTTAATGATTTGTGATATTTGTAATAATTTTGTGACTAATTACCGAAATGCGAGAGCATTTTTATACAAATTTCAAAATATCATTAAAATAAATGAACTTTTGTTATTGTCACAGATAAAAAGAATATCCTTGTCTGTGGTTATCGTGTAAATAAAAACCAAAGCACTGCACAATCTAGATTTCCTTTTCATTCCCCCTTCTTTCAGCTTTTGATTCTAATTGATTGTGGTTTTTCATCTAATGTAAACAAACACTTCTCTTTCCTGAGTCATTTTTTTTTTTTTTTACTTATTTATGAGATTGAACTTAACGATGATTTTTGTGGTTCTTCAGCTAGATCATAAAAGTAATTAGATTTGCTATTTTTGTTAACGTGATTTTAAAGATTAACAAAAAAAAACAAAAAAAAAAACATGATTTATGATGCAAAAGGATTATTGGAATATAAGAAAAGAGCAATATCTTCCATATTTTCCCGTTCTTTTTTTGCTAATACCGGGGAGGCACTTATTTGTCTGTTCCCCACTAAAGGGCAAAATTAACGGTCGCCACCGGCCACATGGCGACTAAATAAAAAAAGATGGCGATTAAAAATTATGCATCGATCGCCACTAAAGTCGCCACTTTTTGTGATCATTAAAAGATTCTAAAAATCGAGCGACGACAGGCAATTGAAGCCTTGTGATTTTCAATCTTTTTCCATCCATGGTATAAATGTCAATGTTCATTTTAAACTTGTTTTACTATATTCTACAACCTATAAAGAAGTAGAATTGTTTAATATATCTCACTCATATAATTTTTGGATCCCCCCCCCCTTCCCTCCCCCTAACGATCTGTGATCACACAGCTTATAGAAAGCTTTATAATCTCTAATCATTCTCCATTTGCTGAAAAAATATAAATATCTATTTTAAACTTACTTTGTTAGATTCTAAAATCTGTAGAAGAATTGATTAATATAAGAAGTAGACTAAAGTATGACTAAGAAGTAGAATTGTTTAATATCTCTTACTCATAATTCTTGTAATTCACCCCCCCCCCCTCCAACGATTAGCAATTACATGCTCCACTGAAACCTTGTGATTTACAATCTCTCTCCATCCATAACATAAATGTAAATATTCATTTTAAACTTTCTTGATTAGATTCTAGAACCTATAAAGAAGTATATAAATGTATCCCCTCTCCCTGCCACACACACACACATGTGCGCTCCATTTCAACTAGCAGTTAATGATCAAATGTCCTGCAAGGCACAATCTTTTTCCATTATTAACTCCATAATATTTAATGTATATTTAACCCATTTAAGATATTTGACAAATGTGTGCATGAAAATTTGATTTGGCTTAAATGTGTATTTAAAAAAAAAAAAAAAAAAAAAAAAAAATTGTATTTGCTTTCTTTTGAGTAGAAATCTTCCTTTTTCCTTCCCATTTTAAAGCAGAAATCTCCCTATTTTTAAAGCTAGAAATTTGGCAGCTAAGTAAATTATTTTTAATGAAGCAGCTAAGTTTCCATATCTATACTTTTTAAGAGGAAATATTTTAACTCTATTGAAATAAAATCATTTTAAAAAGTGTCTTTAAAAATAAGAAAAAATAATAAAACTGCTAAATGTATTTACACATGACCATGTAAAAGTTGTGATGATGATGAATCAGCTGATTCATTTACTAGAAAATATCAATGTAAACTGTGAATGATAACAGCTTATTTCACTTAAATAAATTGAAAAAAACAAGTACTACTGAATTATCTGAAAGATAAAAACTTTTGCTGTTATTATTACAGCCCTAAGCAGATTTTAATTTAGGATGTGCAATTTAGGATTTTTAAAAAGAGTGTACTAATTACAAATTACAATTTCAGTGTCCCTGTGTTAATTTTATTATTATATGTATTTCTTATTTTCATATTTTTCTTGTGGCAATTATACCGCAAAATGGTGACAATGCTTTTTGCAGTCTGAAAGAAAGTCTTATGTGAAAAGTGGCCACTAACTTAAAAAAGTGGCTACTAATGAAACTGACAGTACCGGCCACTGGCCACTAATGAATTTTCCCAGTTTTGCCCTTTATTCCCCACCCCACCCTTATAGCCTGCAGGCTGCAGGGTCATTTAAAGAAATTCGACGGCAACTATGTTTACGCTGATAAATAGTTTATACACCTGCTAAGTGTCAACTCGCTTTTGCAATAAGTAGAACACACAGAAAAGTGAAAAATCTTCTAGAAAGAAAATTTGTATTAATAAAGCACTAAGAATATTTAAAAAGAAAAAATGCGCTATTTTGGGTCGTGGTGGTTAAATTTGGGAGCAAGAAGGGTGCGATTTTCGGGCATAAAGGGTGCGTTTTTTGGGCAAGGAGGGTGCATTTTTGTACTTTAAAGGGCAGGCAGGGCGCAACGCCCTTCTCAAAGGCTCAAAGGGGAACCCTGCTTTTTTCTAGAAAATAAGAGTTTTTTTCTTAACCCTTTATCTATTGCATTATGAAGCAGACAAAAATTGTGTTTGAAACATATATTTTTAGTTACTAAAGAGCATTATTCAAAGATATATATAGTAGAAAGCCGAAAATCCAGAATTGTCGGGACTGCAGCGATTCCGGATTTTTGGTCATGCCTAAAAAATATAATGTTTTGGGTTAAGTACTTGGATAGTATGCAAATTCAAGTAAAAAATAATATATTACGATTTTTAAACATATTCTGTAATATTCTTTTTATTAACTATAACAATAAATAAAAGTAAATATTAAATAAGATTATAAGTTAAATTTGAAAAACAAAAGACTTAATGAAATATTTGCATACAGAAATTAGTACAAGTTACAATTAGTGATGGCACGAAGCACAGTTTGGCCGAAGCGCCGAATACCGAAGCTTCGGCCAAATAACCGCCGAAGCTTCGGCCGAAGCTCCGGCATCATTGTGGGATTGTTTTGCAGAAGTCATACACAATGAATTACTCACAGAACACTCTGAAAATTCATCGGCTAAAGAGCTGGAAGTATATATAAACAATCCGCTTTTAAATAGAACACATTGTCTGTTGAAATTGGTGGAGATGGAGAGAGAATAAAAAAAGATTATCTGATTCGGCCAAACGTTATTTATCTGCTCCAAGTAGCAGTATATATAGTGAAAGGTTATTTTCTGAAGCTGAAAATGCGTATGAGGAAAAAAGGAATAGAATTCTTCCTAAAAATGCAAAAACATTGATTTTTTTGCTTCATAATTTAAAATTGTGCGATAAATGATAAAATGAAGTAAGGTTAATTAACCTTGTATGTAATATGATGAAAATAAACATAAAAAACAATTTACAGTATGCCAGTTATTAACCTAGAAAACATTTTATCATGTGATAATAAATAATCTAGAATAAATTTTATAACTTTAATTATCTGGAATAAATATTTAGAATTTAGATCTAGGGTGGATGTGCAAGTGATGGGCATCCTCCTCATATTCTGGTTTATAAAAAATAAATAAAAAATCAGCTTTTATTTATTTTTCAACAATTCTCTGCATGTTTTATAATCCTAGGTTATTGTTAATCTTGATTATTGACTATATTGTTAATTTTGATTATTGACTATACATGACTATGACTAAGTTTCAAAGCTAGAAATATTTAAAGAATGTTTCATGCAATATTTTAATAGCTTCATTTTAAAGCAACTAAAGTTATTCGTATAATTAAATTGTTAACTAAATATAATGTAATGTAACTTATTTCTTAGCAACTTCCTATTTAAATAGAATATATTATTAAATGTTGTATGATTTATGGTTCAAAAGAGTCAATGCACACAAACTTTTAAATTAAACATAAATTTTACTATGTTTTATTATAAGGTACCATTGTGCATAACTTAAATGGCAATATTTTATATGATAATAATTGTTAAAAGAATATTCACAACATAAATTGTTATAAGCCGAATCGGCCGAATCACGCTCATTATTCGGCCAGGCCAAAGCTTCGGCCTTGCCGAAGCTTCGTTCCATCTCTAGTTACAATAAAAGAAAATAAATTAAATAAGAAAAACATTTCTGTTTTTTTTTTTTTAGTATTTTAGATTTTTTCAATTAAAAGTTTGGGCATAATTGAAATAGAATATAGAATTTAGCTCTCAATTAGATAAATGTATAAGAATTGTTACTACAGTAGAGGATCTTTATAACGCACACCTTGGGACCAGAGCTTTTGCATTATAATAGAATTTTGCGTTATATAGATCATATCACAGATTATTAAACTTACCTTATAAACATGGCCATGTAAATCTGGGTTGGCAAAAACCCGGGTTTTTCTAGAAAAACCCAACCCACTTGGGTTTTTGCGGGTTTTTCTGGGCATTTGTGGGTTTTTCTGGGCTTTTGTGGGTTTTTGTTTGAATACATTTGCATTGCAATGTTAGATATGTTATTTAGCATATTAGTTGTAATACACCTAATTATATTAAACTACTAATTAATAATTAATCTAATATTTATCTTAGAAATAAAAATTAGTTTGATTCTAATATTAAAATAGTGTTAATTAGTAAGATTAAGTTATATTTTATTTTAATGTATGCTTATTCAAAATAAATATTCTTAATGACAATAACTGATAAAATAAAAGAATTTAAATTCTTAAGTACAATACATATCATTTAAATTTTTTAGTTCCCCCATCATGCTATAAATGGAGAACTTAGGTAATCGTGAAAATTTTTGACCTCGGATTTTTTACTTTTTTACACGTTTTCACATGTGAGGAATCCGAAAAATGACAAAATTTGTATGGTGTGTGTTAGTTTGTTAGTCTCTGTACACGATATCTCAAGAACAAATTGTCACAGAGAAGTCAGATCAGTTTTAAAATATTACTTTCGACACTGGCAAGAACTCTATTCATTTGCAACATTCGAATTAAAAAACTTCGTAAGTTATTAAAAATTCATGCTTTTCTTAACATGTGAGAATAGGGCAAAATTTTACTTAAACGTGCATTAAATGAAAAATTTTTACTGAAAAAATGTGAGACCAGTTTTAAAATACGAGTTTTGATGTCAGAATGAACATCAGTAACTAGAAACATGCTACTTTGAAAATTTTGCAAGCTATTGGAAATTTACGAATTTCTTAGCATGGCAGTATAGGGCAAAATTTCACATAAATATCAATTTTGAGGTATATTTTCATCGTAAAGGTGTCAGACCACTTTTGAAATATTATTTAGGGTACTGGCATGAATATCATAGAGTATAAATTTTCCAATTTAAAAAATTCGTAAATCATTTGGAATTTACGATTTACTTAAAATGGCAGAATAGGGCAAAATTGAGCATAAATGTCCATTTTGAGGATCATAAATATATCAGACAACTTCATTGTAACATTTATGATACTTGTTTGAACATAATTGACTACAAATATTCTAATAGGAAAATTTTGCAAGTTACTCGTAATTTAAGATTTAATCAACATAGCAAAATGGGGCGATATCCCATATAAATATGTATTTTGAGGATTGTTGCATTGGAAATAGTAGCATGAAACCGAAACTACGAAATTGATCTTAATAAAATAAATTAATAGATTAGAATAAGATAAGTATATCAAAGTGAATGGTGGATAGCCTATTAGGTGAGGATTTCATTCTATCACTGTGTCAAGTGTTTGGTCAGTTTCATTTCTCTTAACATGATAATCATGTTAAGAGAATGTCCTGTACTAGAAATTTATGAGAACATATCTAGGATGGGGAACTGAGCAGAGTCCACTTATGCCAACTAGTTTTAATTATGAAAATAAGTTGCACTGCTTTATCCTTTTTTTTTTTTTTTAATAGTTGAAACGGTTATAGAAGAAAATTGCATTTTATTAGATTTATAATTATGTTGGAACTAAAATAAAATAAAATTATTATAAAGTTTTAAAACTAAACAATTTAATTAGTTAAATATTGATTCTGGACAACATTTATGTCCGCTGTTAAACAAAAATATTGTTCGATTTTACAGGAAAAGGAAAATCGAACCAATTATAGAAGATAAACTTGCTTTTATTATATTTATAACTGTAGTTACTTTTTATGTTTAATACTATTTTCTAGAAAATAAAAATAACAGTTTATTTTTAAAAGGTAAGGTGTTTTCTATACTTTATAGATGGGATTTGTAAATTATAAATAATTTTTAACAAAAACCCACTTACTTGCAAAAACCCAGTGGGTTTTTGTTGGTGGGCCCGCCCAGAAAAACCCGGGCGGGTTTTTCTGGGCTGGGCCCAGTTTGCCAACCCTGATGTAAATACAGTAGAAGATCTTTATAACGCAAAGCTAAAAACACAAGGTTTTGCATTATATAGAATTTTGCATTATATAGATCACATTTCACACATCATCAAACTTACCTTGTGAACATGGCCAAATATGTCTGAAACATATCAAAACAGAATAGGACATTTGTTACATTTCTTGGAACATAAATTGGATGGATAATAACTTTCATTTTAAAATTTACTTTATAAAGATAGTCTATATATGCCTATACAAAATCATTCATTATATTGCTCACTTGAAAAAAAATTAATGACAGCAATTTTTTCATTAAAAATCTCCGATTTAAGCAGATAAAAAACAAAACAAATGTATCATACTTACTTCTCAACAAAGTAACAGTTTTTTAGAAAGTATTTCTTAACTGCAAAATTCATTGTTTATATCCAAGAAATTTTGCGTTATATAGAGAATTGCATTATATAGAATTGCGTTATAAAGATCTGCTGTATTATACACTGGGAATAAATGAATATATTTACAAATTAAACTAATTTAAAAATATATATTAACTTTAAAACACAAATTAATGCAACTCTAGAAAATATTTATTAATATTTATAATTAAATTACTAGCACTGAAATTTAAAAAAAAGAAAAAAAATTTTTTTTTACTAAATTAAAAATGCATGTTAGCTATAAAACACAAATTAATGCAACTCTAGAACACATAACAAAATATTTATTATTTACAAATAAACTGCAAGTACTGAAATTTTTTATTAGAAAAAGATTATCACAAAATAAAAAATGCATATTAGTTATGAACATGAATAAATGAAGGCAACTGCATTAATTTATATTCTGAAATACAAACAATCCAAATTATATTGAAAAAAAAAAAAAAAATCATATCACTAAATTTAACATTGTTTTTAAAACAAGTCATCAATCTTTGTTTGTTTATGTATTTTAATTTTTTGAGCATTAAGTTTTTCTTGAATCCTGTAAACAGTCAATATTTCTTGCTCTGTTATACAGGTTTGAGTTTCTAAAAATTTTAAATATTTTTCACAAATGCAAATACCTTCACAAACAGTAACTTTTTCCACCGCCTCTTCAGTATCTGACTCTGTATCAGAAGAGTTTTCTTCTGGTCCTAAAACTGAGGAAATAATCTCATTATCAGTGAAATGATGTGCAATTTGAGGTTCATCTTCAGTCAAAAATTCTAGTATGTGTTCTTCACTTAAGTTGCCACAAGTTGTTTTTGCATGCTGTAGGAGTTCAGCAGCTTTAATTTTTTCATGTGATGTCTTAAAGCCACTAAATTCTATTTCATCATCATCTGCACAAAAAAACAAAGATTCTGGCCATATTTTATGCCATGCATTAATGAGTGTTTTCAGGGGTTAATACAGGTCGAGTTTACTACCGTTTATGGGTACCTTCACAAAAATCGACCTGGCAAAAAAGGTATCTTCGCAAAAATTATACAGCTAAAATCGGTACTTTCACAAAAATCTTAGTCCTCCCAGCAAAATCTAACATTTTTAATTAGCACATTTTCAAAGGAAAGTAATTCGTGCATTTCTGTTGATGCGATTTGCGAAGCAAGTATCATACAGAATGTTGGTTTTAATCTACACACAAGCGTTTGTTATGGGCGAGAAACAGTGCAGCATATGTAAACAAAACGATCCTTGTGTGTATCGGTACAAACACGCTCTGAAATTGTGGCCATAGTGTACTGTTTGCTGATTCATCAGGTGGTTTAACATTTTGGTGACTGTATGGTGATTTGTTTATCCTCCCTGGTACAATTCATGTATACTGCAGTGACACTAACACAAATAAAAACAACTTCTACTTACACTATCTCTACTCAACTGTTTACTTCAGAGTGAAGTAAGTTTTGGATTTTGGTTCCTGTTCTGCTATAAGCCTCACACTAGCTGCTGAGAGTTAATTTTATTATTCTACTTTGTTCAAACTCCCCCCCCCCCCCCTACACACAGAGAGAAAGAAAAAGAGTGCACTACAGTTTTTCACAAAAATAAAATATAGTTAAGATTTTTCACAAAAATAGGTATTAAGTTTGAAATCTTAGATTGGCCCCTGGTTTTTTGGGCTACAGAATCCCATGCATCTCTCAACATGTACATACAGTCGTCTGCAAAATTATTCGAGCACTAGCCAATAATTCCTATGTTTAAAAAGTACACTTAAGACTGTTTTGCTAAGTAAATCCTTGTCGAATCATGTTCTTAGACTGATTAAGAACATGACTCGACAAGGATTTATTTAACAAAGCTGTATTAAGTGTACTTTTTTTTGGCAAGGATTATTGCTAGTGCTCGAATAATTTTGCAGCCGACTGTACAATCTTTGATTGTGAACTTTTTTTGAATTCATCAATCATGTTAGCCCCTGGTTTAGAATTGAGAAGTTGACCCAGAAAAGCACTTTTGTAGTTGCACTTTAAACTGTTTATGACACCCTGATCCATAGGCTGGATCAGCGATGTTGTGTTAGGAGGGAGAAATAGAGTAACTACATTGGGTGTCACAAGTTTAGGGTGGGTAGTACAATTATCTAGTAACAGTAAAATTTTAGCATCTTTGGCTAAAGGGCAAAACTGGGAAAATTCATTAGTGGCCAGTGGCCGGTACTGTCAGTTTCATTAGTAGCCACTTTTTTAAGTTAGTAGCCACTTTTCATATGATAAGACTATTTCTTTCAGACTGCAAAAAGCAATTGTTACCATTATGCGTTATAATCACCACAAGAAAAATAGGAAAATAAGAAATACATATAATAATAAAATTAACACAGGGACACTGAAATTGTAATTTGTAATTACGCTCTTTTTAAAAATCCTAAATTGTACATCCTAAACTAAAATCTGCTTAGGGCTGTAATAATAACAGCAAAAGTTTTTATCTTTCAGATAATTCAGTAGTACGTTTTTTTTTTTCAATTTATTTAAGTGAAATAAGCTGTTATCATTCACAGTTCATAAATGAATCAGCTGATTCATCATCATCACAACCTTTTACACGGTCATGTGTAAATACAGTCAGCAGTTTTATTATTGTTTCTTATTTCTAAAAACACACTTTTTTAAATGATTTTATTTCAATAGAGTTAAAATATTTCCTCTTAAAAAGTATAGATATGGAAACTTAGCTGCTTCATTAAAAATAATTTACTTAGCTGCCAAATTTGTAGCTTTAAAAATAGGGAGATTTCTACTTTAAAATGGAAAGGAAAAAGGAAGATTTCTACTCAAAAGAAAGCAAATACAAAAAATTTTGAAAAATACACATTTAAGCTAAATCAAATTTTTATACAGACATTTGTCAATTATCTTAAATGGGTTAAATATACACTAAATACTATGGAGATAATAATGGAAAAAAGATTGTGCTTTGCAGGACATTTGATCATTAACTGCTAGTTGAAATGGAGCACACATGTGTGTGTGTGGAGGGGGGGGGGTACATCTATATACTTCTTTATAGGTTCTAGAATCTAATCAAGAAAGTTTAAAATGAATATTTACATTTTGTTATTGATGGAGAAAGATTATAAATCATAAGGCTTCAGTGGAGCATGTGATTGCCAATCGTTGGAGGGTAGCAGGAGGGGGGGGGAGTTGGGGGGGGATTACAAGAATTATAAGCAAGAGATAATAAACAATTCTACTTCTTTACAGATTCTAGAATCTAATAAAGTAAGTTTAAAATAGATATTTGTATTTTTGCAGCAAATGGAGAATGACTAGAAATTATAAAGCTTTCTATAAGCTGTGTGATCACAGATCGTTAGGGGGAGGGAAAGGGGGGGGGTCCAAAAAATTACATGAGTGAGATATATTAAACAATTCTACTTCTTTATAGGTTGTAGAATATAATAAAGCAAGTTTAAAATGAACATTGACATTTATGCCATGGATGGAAAAAGATTGGAAATCACAAGGCTTCGATTGCCTATCGTCGCTCGATTTTTAGAATCTTTTAATGATCACAAAAAGTGGCGACTTTAGTGGCGATCGATGCATAATTTTTAATCGCCATCTTTTTTTATTTAGTCGCCATGTGGCCGGTGGCGACCGTTAATTTTGCCCTTTATCTTTGGCTAAACCAACTGAACTGTAATAGACTCTAACTTCACTCAGAAAATGACTGTTAAACCACTCAGTACACAATTCCTATGTGATCCAAGCTCTCTTGTTACTTCTGTATATAACAGGGCATTTAGTGTGGTCCCTAAAGTCCCTAAAAGTCCCTTAATTTATTTTAAGTCCCTAAAAGTCCCTTTTTTTGGCAAAATGGTCCCTAAGTCCCTTTTTTTTCTTTGCCTGTCAAAAATCTTAAGATTTTTTAGGTATGCCTTGAAAAAAAAAAACATTCAAATGCGATGAAATTGCTTAGGCACATACTTTATATTATCTACAGAATACTGAAATGACTAACTTTTGGCAGCCAGTTATCTGATGTGTAACAGGGACACTAATATTCATAGATAATTCAGCAAATGGGCCATGGGGGAAGGAAAGGCTACGATTAAAGAGGTCATTGTGCTAACTGTCCTCTCACCATTGCATAGCGCGATACCACAGTTAGTTGTACTGCATGCATTAGGTCAGAAGCTCGATTATTTTCAGTTCAGTAATGAGCCCAGTTACAAATTCAACTCTGATGACTAGCAAAGATATGTATATCTTTAGGTTAAAAAAAAATGTTGCAGTACCCAGGGATCGATCCAAGCAAAAATTGGGACCCTTTACAAATTTCTAAAATGAGTCCCTTTACAAAATGCAAATCTATAAAATAGGCCCCTTCACAAAATTTAGATTTATAAAAAAAATCCCTTTCATAAGATTTTGTTTTGTAAAAGTGATAATTTTATAAAAATTTTCCATGTTTCCAGTATTAATTTTAATGAGTATCTATACTTGGTTCAGTGAAATGCTATTAACTTGATATTAAACATCAGATAGAGTAACTGCTAAAATGACAGGTTTCATACAGTAATAATTTTTTTTTGCAAAAATAATCAAAATTTCACAAAAATAAATAAAAATTTCACAAAAATTATTTGTTTTTCACAAAAATGGGCCCCAAAAATTAAAACCTGTGTCGACCCCTGGTACCGTAACATTACTACTTTGCTTTGGCCTGATAATAAATAGTTTAGATTTAAGTCTGAATGGAAATCTGGTACCTTTAACGCAGTTAAGGGAGCACATATCAAAATTTGGTACAATGAAATACTTCTTAATACTAAATGAACATATCCAAAAATTATCTCAATGCCCAATTATTGTGCAGTCATCAAGGCCAGGGGTGGCCCCATAAAGTGTTAATGGCATAGGATTTCCACTACGGTCACATTTTCCACAAAATGCGTGTATACAGAATGCGAAAGTTAAACAAGAAATTTTTGCTTTTTTTGCTGAAGCATTTTATTAAACTGTTATTAAAAAAAATAATAATAAATGAAAAAAATGTTAAATATTTAACACAGATTAAAAGAAACAAAAACAAAAAATCATGTGGTACGCATTGATTATTAGCATTTTCCAATTGTACATACTTGTTGTGTCATTATAACCTTCAGTATTCTTTATCTACCTTATCACACAATGAAAAGGCAGACAGGTAAACTATATCACTTTTAAACATTGTTAGAAAGTGTTAAAAATGCTTAATACAAATGGAAATGTAGCCATTAATTTCTAATTGCAGCTCTTAATGTATCTAAATATTTTAGTGTATGCCTGTAAATCTGAAGATTAAACATATTATTCTATACGAAACATTATTTTATCATATTCACATAAATGTCAACTTTATGATTTTTGCCGTAGATAGTTATTAAAATGTGATTTATAAAAATGGCTATCCTAAAAAACAATGTAGTGGCCTTTTTTTGGGGAGATGTCCCTGTATACAAACCAAGTTGTTCAGGACTCATTAATGCTATTTTAAATAGAGAACATTACATAATGAACTTGAATAACATATATCATTTTTAAGAAACTCTGAAAATATTGACGAACACTGGAGTCGAGCAGATAGACATAGACAAACAGACAGCTGGGCAGACAAACTTAAAATTTTTTAGAAAGTGTTAAAAATGCTTGAGGTAAACAAAACTGTAATTGCAGCAAATTTTCAAAAATAGTCTTTAATGTAACTGAATATTTTTTATAGTCCCTTTAAATTTTATTGCTATTTGTACTACATTCTGTAGAAAACATTCTTTTGTACATATAACTTATTTCAATTTCATTAAGATTTGTGCCAAGTGGTAGTGTGTGCCTGTATGGTTTATAGAAATACTTCTCATAGAATGAATGCTTTGGCATATTTTCAAATGTTCTTGTACACAAATCATTGGTGGTATTTACTCTATTTTCAATGGGAAACATCTGATAGTGAACATGAATAACATATTTTAATTTCATTAAGATTTGTGTAAAGTATATTAAAATCAGGTTTATTGTAATACCTTTCATAGAATGCAATGCTTTGGAATACTTTTGAGTGTCCCTGTACACAAACCAGTAAAGGTATTTACTCCATTTTTAATAGGGAATATGGGATAGTGAACTTGAATAACACATATCAGTTTCAAGAAATTCCATGAGTAGGAAATAGAATACGGATGACAGACAAACTGAAGTCATTAACACTTTTCAATCTTATTGGAAACTGTTAAAAAACACTGATATACATTACATTGTCTTACTAATGTATGATCATTGTATGAAATGATGGGCATATTATGCATAGTTCTTTTATCGAGAAGTATAAAAGATTTTATTTATGTCACATTCTATAGGGACTAATTTTCTTAAAACAAATTAAATTATTTAAAAGTATGAATTAAACTAATATATATTTCAGAATGTTCCTACAGAATTACCTAAATTGCATGTTTACTATTTATTTTCTTTTACAGGGATGCCTAAAAATTTCACATATATTACTTATATGTTCATTGACGGATATATGAATTTGGGAATAAAAACATACTGACATCATATTACTTACAAACTTTGAATAAACACCATAAAATGCAATAAACTCGCAACAATTGTTTCGGGTCGAAAAAACCTGCAGCACTCGTGCTTACTTTTTTCGCCTGATGAAGGGTCGTGTGTTTTTTCGACCCGAAACAATTGTTGCGAGTTTATTGCATTTTATGGTGTTTATTCAAAGTTTGTAAGTAATATTTTTTACAACGCCAGTTTTGTGGTGCTTTTTTATTAAATACTGACATCATGTTCACTTTTATTTATTTACTGAAATATTCCGCGGTTCAAATTTGTTTAAACACCCGGTAACTATACTAAATGTTCAAAATGTTCATGGAAGCCACTTCAGATTTTTTTAAAGATGTCATTATAAAATTTAAAACTTAGTTTGGAAAAGAAAAATGTAACATAAAGAGACATCTATAATGGCATACGAACAGGTATCATAAGCCTAATAGTATTGTAGCATTTTGTTTAAGATGTTTTTTTGATTTTAGCTTTTTCTGTAAAAAAACTTAAGAACTCAGGTTAAACCCTGTAGTGGCAGCCGATGTTGGTATGATTTTTATTTTCACTTGTAGTTTTGAATTGCATTATTTATTTGGCTAATATCCAACTTTGTTAGCAACACAGAATGAAGTGGGCTTGTACCTTTTAATCAAAATGTCATGATTATTATTTTTTTTTTTTTTTTTTTTTTTGTCACATCATGAAATGCATTACATGTTTTGTCTGCTGTTCAAATTTTTATAGACACATACTTTTTTCTGTTATTTGCAGCAGTTCATGACAGTTGCATATAGCATAGTTACTGCAAAATTCAGACTGCACCTGCAGCATATTGTGCAATTTTTTCTTTGCACATCTTAGTTCAATTTGCCCTATTGTGCAAAAAATGACCTCAGAGCTAAATTTTTTTAATAGTTAGTATGGTTTTGCTTAGGTTGTTTACAAAAAAGATTTTTGAAGCAACAAACCACACCAGTGGTTGAAAGGTTCTCTTCTGAAACCTAGTTGATAAAAAATGCCAGATTCGGGTTACAATTGTGGGCCTTGCCTAGCTATTTGAAAATTTCGTTTTCTCTGAAACTCGCATGAATACAGGCTAAAATCCCTTAAACGGATCCCCATGGGTGGCAAAACACTCTAGGCACCTTGAGTAGGTAATAGAATGTTCCTCTTGTTGACCCTCCCACACACTTAGGACAACAAATTTTAAAGACATTAAATTGATGGGAAAATATGTATATTCTATTTACCAAACATAGCTTTAAATGTAAAATCTGAAACTTTTCATTTTGCATCATAAAGAGCAGTAAAAGTGAGTGCTCATCATAGAAATTATTGGAGGACCAAGAGTCTCATGGCTCATATAACTCAATGCCTGTATCTTAAGGTATTCAACAAAACCAAAAGAGTATGAATTCTTTTGACACTGGCTGTGTATATTTTTAAATTATTTGATTTTGGGCATTATACTTGGCTTATACATGGTAGGGGATTATAAAAGAACGCGTATATATGTATATTGCTGATATTTAAGCATGAAATAAATAGGTCCCTAAAGTCCCTTTTTTTTCAATTTTGGTCCCTAAAGTCCCTTTATTTTTGAGGGAGTTGTGCTAAATGCCCTGATATAACAGGTAAACATTTGACGCCTTTCAATGCTCAAGGATGGGCACTTTTTCCAATCATAAGAATTTTGCACTTATGTGTACCTACTGCATTGCTGCAAACAAGCACAGTAACACGTTTTTTATCATCTTTCACTGCTGATGGTTGAGTCTCTAGTTCACCAACAAAAGTTTTACGCAGCAAATTGCACAAAATTAGATTTGTTCAGGGGAAAGATTTCCATCATGAACAATATTTTAAAATTCATCAATGAATTCCTCTGCCGCTACTTTGTCGGCAGACACTTTATCACCACATGCTTTGAGATATCTGATGCCATGACGTTTTTTAAATTTTGTCAGCCACCCATTTGAGTATTTACATGACTTCAATTTTTAATTCCTTGTGAAGCTCTTTCGCTTTCTGACACAGAACTGGTCCGGTTATCGGAACATTTTCTGAACGTCTTTGCCGAAACCATTCGAAGAGTACTGCATCCAAATCGGCCGATTTCGCTTCTCTCATTCTTTTCCTCTTTCCAATTCCTTTATTGCTATCAGAGTTGGCATAATATTGGAGTATTTTCTCTCTGTTACTCCAGATATCGTATACAGAACGGCAACTAATTCCAAAATTTCTGGAAATAAATTTTGCAGAAGAACCTTTGTCCAGTTCTTTGATAACTTCTACTTTTTGTACTATAGTTAAAATAGACCGTTTTTTAATGACGTCTTTCGACGATTCATCAGTTTTGTTTTCCATATTTATACAAAACTTAACACAAAATATGCAAAAGAAATTAATCTCATTAAAAATTATAAAAATATAACTATTTTCCTTGCACCGTTCCGTAACTCAATACACATTCAACGAAACGTACAATGTGCGATCATAGAGTGAGTAAACACAACACTCAGTGGAGTAAACATGAACTGCGGTTGCCATTCATTTACACGTAATTACAGTATCCATTAACTTCGTTTTTGCATTACGATTTCGCTTGCTCCATGGTTTGCGATTTACGTTTGCATCAGTAAAAGTGTAGTGTGTATATTTATTGTTATTGCATTACTTATTTTATATTTTAGCATAGAATGTGTAAGTAAATGATGAAAAATAGTCTCAAAAGTTAATTAGCTAAGTGGTGCCGTTATTTTTGCAATGCAGAATGTTGGGATAGCTTAACTGTAAAAATCACTGTTTACATACGAAAATTTTCGCGGTTTATGGATACGCGGTTTATTGATCCTCTACTGTATTATTATAATTAAAATTTTCTTTCCCCTCCTCTTTCAGACTTTACAAATGCCGGTTTTGAAGACTAAAAAGAAATAAAATACATTTCCAATTCTTTTTTTCAGATATATTTATACTTAAAAAAAATAATAATAAATAAACTGTTGATGATGATGATTAACACAGCCGAAATTGTCAGGATTTTTGGAGTCTGGATTTTTGGCTTCGTACTGTAGTTAAAAAGTATGCATATTACCTCACCATAGTAATTAATGAGGATTTTGTGAGGTTGTACTTTAGTGTACCACTGGTACATAGAGGTCGAAAAAAGTATTTTGGCATGAAAAAAGTGTAAAAACATATTTACTTTTTATGTTCGATATATTTTTTCTAACATTAGTGAGATATTCTTGAAATAATATACGATATACACACATGAAAATCGTGAAATATGACAAGCAAAACCAGCAAGTGCATTCCATAAAATCCTTTATGGAACAAAAATGTCTATTTCGTGTAATGCTTTGTAGTGAGATTAAAGTGAGGTACATCTGTTTCTTTTTTATAAATATCTTTCACATATCTTCTATAAATTCGATTTTATACTCTTTTTAAAGTAATGGTACTTTCTTTAAAGTACCATCAGTAGATAAAGTGTTTTAAAAGGTAAGGTGTTTTCTATACTTTATAGATGCGATTTGTAAATTATGACTAATTTTTAACAAAAACCCACATATTTGCAAAAACCCAGTGGGTTTTTGTTGGTGGGCCTGCCCAGAAAAACCCGAGCGGGTTTTTCTGGGCTGGGCCCAGTTTGCCAACCCTGGGAAGAACCTAGCGTGATTGTTATGGACAATGCAAGCTACCATTCCAATCACCTAGAAAAAATTCCATCCACAAAAATGCGAAAATACGAAATTATAGCATGGCTGGAAAGCAAAAACATTTTGCACAATGCTTTGTTGCTTAAATACTTGAATTATCACTAGATTTCATGTTCAATAATTTAAAAAACTATCTTTTAGCCCTGAAGAAATCATTTAATTTTAATACCTTCAACTAAATAAATTTATTTCTTTAATCAATCTGATCATTTTATTAAAAGCAAAATTTCAAAAAATTCTAAATTTGCACATAAATTAATACTCATACAGAGCACACATTTTGAAACTGCCTGTTATTATAGCTTCTATAAGAATATTCTTGATTATTCTCTTACTGGAGAATATTCTCAGAAAGATTATTCTTGAGAATTTTACAACTCTATGATAGCATAAAAGGCTTTTTTTTTTTTTTTTAATTATGAGTTATGTTTTATGTTAGAAATCTTTCTATGAATTTGTCAATTTGAATTTTTTTTTTTTTTTTTTCCAGATAAAAGAGTTAAGTTTGGACAATTGTTGCAGTTCATCCATAGTGGGGTTTACAGATGAATTTGAATCCTTAGAAACTCTGAGCATGATTAAAGTTGGTCTTACAAATTTGAAAGGTTTTCCTAAACTTCCCAGTTTAAAAAAGGTATAATGATTTCTTTGAATTCTGAAGTAATTTATTTTAAATATATTGATATGAGTATTTGAATGAGTTATTACTTACAAGCTTTGAATAAACACCATAAAATGCAATAAACTCGCAGCGTTGCCGCTTTGACTGCAGCACTCGTGCTTACTTTATTCGCCTAATGAAAGGTCGTATGTTTTTTTTACCCAAAACAATTGTTGCGAGTTTATTGCATTTTATGGTGTTTATTCAAAGTTTGTAAGTAATATTTTTTACAACGCCAGTTTTGCGGTGCTTTTTTTATTAAATTTAAATGAGTTGTTAATATTTTGGTAAGGTAATTTTGGAAGATAAAAGTGTAGTGTTTATTGTTGAAATATACCATCATCAGGGGTACATCCAGACTTTTCAGACAGGGTCCTGTTTTTGTAAAATTGTGAAAAATTCTACACATAATTTTACGAATCTAAATTCAATGTGAAAATAAAATTCTTCTGAACTTTTTGTCTAGCTTTTTTTACCTTCTTTTGTGAAATTGTGAAACATTTAATTTTGCAAAATAAAATTACAATAAATGTTTCATTTTAGACAATGACAGTTCATTTTTATAGAGCTAAACTCACACATATGCATAGAATCTCTTTACAAATTAGAAATTTAATATCAGCTTCTCAGGGAAATACAGCAAAGCACATCCGATTATTCAGGCGGCCTGTTCATTCCATGGAAGATTAGTTTTTGAAATGAAAAAGTTTTATCAAAGGTCTATTTTTAACGGGAAAAATTTTGTGAAGGGTCCTTTAACGCAGGGGTGCCCAGCCCGCGGGCCACATGCGGCCCACTGTATAGTTTCTTTCGTCTCTCAAGAAGACTAACAATATTTAAAGTTTGATAACTTTGGTTTACGGGTCAAAAATTAATAAATACGTTCTGACTTTTCAAAGTGAAAATACCTTTCAACGATTATGGTAGCTAAAGAACTGTTGTAATGAAATATCATTAGATCCATTATGCATTCTTTTTATCATAGTTTAATATAATATAGTCATAAATTTTTCACGATTCTATTGTTATTTTATGAATGAAAATATTTTAAATTAATGTATTCTGCTCCGAATTTTCTCCCTGCCCTTCCCCGAAAAAAGTATATACGTACATGAATCATATTACTCACAAACATATATGCACATATGTATATGTACAGTCATAGAATAATGATAACTAGCGAGCTTCGCCCGCTAGCGGGTCAGTTTTTACAAATGAATCACTAAAATTAATGAATCACTAACAGTAACTTTTAGTGTTAAGAAAAGAAATGAAAAAAAAAAAAATCATTTCTCATTGGGTAAAAAGTCAGCCCGGGTCCCCACTGCCTTCGGCAGCGCAGTCCCGTGCACGCTGCGCACACACAAATTAAGGAATACATGCGCTGCACGCGTATTCCTTCCCCCACTCTTCGTGGATCCAAAAAAAAAAATCGGATCGGGTAAAAAATGTAAGCCTGAAATATATTTTAGCTAAAAGTTGTTGCTGTTCAGTCCACAATATTAAATAAGGAATCTTACTACCTTACAGCAACTAAACTAATACATGTTATAGCAAATGGCAATGGAAGCCAACTGGAAACTAAGGTAGTGAAAAACATGTAGACAGTGAGAGGCAATAAAGACAAGATATTTATATAAAACAACTAACGTTTATTAAATATTAATAACAAGTAAAAATAAAGTAACATCATTAATATATCACAGATTTGATGCTCAACTAGAAAAAACTTTAAACATGAGAGAAAAATAAACTGCTATTTAAATTTAATGTATAAATATATGTGGAGAGAAACTGACTATTTTTCTGAACTGATGTTACGTCCGTTTAATTTATCTTCCGGTGAACCAGTAGAGCCGAGAAAATAAACGTCCACATCTTCTGGACAAACACCAGGCTATCTTAAAAGAATAACCTTTCAAAAACTAT
The DNA here is from genome assembly GCA_963930645.1 of Salticus scenicus. Lineage (NCBI taxonomy): Eukaryota > Metazoa > Arthropoda > Arachnida > Araneae > Salticidae > Salticus > Salticus scenicus. The sequence goes on from OZ005656.1 coordinate 154,500,416, forward strand.
TTACTATTTCAAAAAAACACTATCATTCCCTATTACTATTTCAAAAGTCAATTTAAGAAAACGAAAAAACATCATGGCCAATAATTAGGCTTTACCACCAGCAGTAAAACATAACAAAAAGAGAAAAAGCAATATTCTATTAAATTACTTCATATTTATACTCATCGTCTGCCAAAAACTATCCGTGCGGTTCACCGTAAACATGAAACGCCCACAGAACTAACCAATCAGAAAATAGGTGGTTGAACGATTGATTGTGAGTGTTCAAAACTTAGACAGGCGCCACCAAACGGTGAAAACTAAAAGTTCAGTAGCGAAGGGTTAATGCCGCAACGGACTAAACCAAGATGGCGACGTAAACAAACCCGAAGTAACTGCAACGCGGTACTTCGGAAAAATTACACATTAAAGTTAATAACGTAAGTAATGCAATTATTTTACACTTTAATAAAGATTTAATGAATTTAAAAGACAATAACTTATATTTATAATAGATTAAGTATATTAAAGACTTGAAATAAAAACGATGTCAAGTACAATTCTATATTTAAAGTGGGCCAAAAGCCAACATGTGCCCCCCCACTTGACATAAAAAAAAAACTAAACTACTACTGGCTCACCAGATAATACATAACAATAATTAATAAGTTAATTTCAAATATATAACACACAAGGAAAAAGAACACATCTTTCAATGCAAGAAAGCCTGCCCATCTAATACATTTCAATTCAGGATAAAGTTCAAAAGGTTTATCATTAATTTCTAGGAAAAGTTCATATTCACTGGATCTGAAAAAGAATCTATTTTTGTTTCTTAATGTATTACTAATTATGCACCGCAAGTATCAACAATTTCAGACAAACATCATGAAAAATATGAAATTATGACAATGAAATTATCAATGAAAAATATGAATATCAAATATGAAAAATTTTAATCACCCCCCAAAGTTATCAATTTTAAATTTTGAATATGAAACATAAATGATGTTTGAAAAGATGAGTAGAATGAGATTATGTATGAAAAACATTTAACACAACATTCAATGACTTCATAAATGCATTAATATGCATGTATGATAAATTGGCATGGGCACCCATGCAATGATAGACTACACAGATACTTGCAATGGATAATTTAATTACTGTATAAACACATTTGCCATTAACAATTTATAATTGAAAATTTATGTAAAGAAAATATCACAGGAAAGTTTTAGATATACATATAAGCACTGATATTATTGCACTAAGTATAATCGCAGATTCTAAAGTATGTAAGTATGTATAATCACTAATTCCAACATTATATAAAAATATCACAAGAACTTTTAGAAATATAAATGTATAAATACCATGCAATTACATTGTGTATAATTATATTTGCAAAGACATTTAAATCTATTCAAATTAGCGTATAATTATATTTGCAAAAACATTTAAATCCATTTAAATTAGCGTATAATTATATTTGCAGGATGAACTCTGAAAACTTTTCTTTTCCTTTCTTATATTTACTTATACCTAATAGGCAAGGAAAACCACTTTTTCCCAATATATATATTGGAAACAAAATTCAATTAAAACTTAACAAAAACACATATAACATACTGGTAGTAATACTAATTTTAACCAATGCAAAAAAACTTAATTTGTCACAAAAATTTTATCACAAAATTGCTTAAGGTCATATTTGGTCTGTGGCTTCGTGAAAGGGTCTGCAAGATTCAATTTACTTTTAATATATTCTATATTGAAAACATCTTTATTAATTAAATCCCTAATAAAAAAAAGTTTCACATCAATGTGCTTGGTCCTATGGTTTTCAATTGGTGATTTTACAAAATTGATACAAGCCATATTATCAACATATATTACTGGTTTAAGTTTAACTTCAAGTAAAATCCCCCTATTATGACATTCATCTAAAACTCTATCAAACCACAGGGTTTCTTTAGTTGTTTCAGTTAATGCCACAAATTCTGACTCCATGGTGGAAAGTGAAACACACCGCTCTTTAAATGACCTCCAAGCTATTGGTGCATTGTCTATAAAAATTATTTGACCCCCCATAGATGTTCTATCATCTTTATTGGTTGCAAAATCTGCATCAGTAAAAGAAAAGATTTGTGAAACATTGCATTTTAATTTTAGTTTATATTCATGTGTATATTGCACATACCCTAACAACTTTAATAACCCTTCCCAGTGTGCTTTACCAGGATTACTCTGATACTGACTAAACAAGTTGATGGCATAACTTATATCAGGTCTTGTTCGACCGGCTAGAAAAGACAAACAACCTACTAAACTACGGTATGGATAGGTTGACATTTCAAGAATTTCTTCCTCAGTCTGAGGACACTGGGTTTTAGAATAAACAGTTCCCTTACTGATAGGGAGAGAAGAAATGGGAAAATGATACCCCTCAAAGCGTTTACAAACTTCACTAATGTAAAGCTGTTGGCCGATAGTTATTTCATTTTCACCTTCCTCGAACTCAACCCCTAACAGTCTACGGGTTCTACCCAAAACTTTTAAATCGAAATGCCTTTCTAATAATTTAATTGCTTTACTAATGGTTGATTTGTCAACACCAAACAAGACCATATCATCAACATACAATAAAAGCACTAGGGTTTTCTTATACGTGTATGCACAATTACACCATTCTAGTTTAACAAATCCCAAAGTTATTAATACCCCATGTATTTCAAAAAACCACTCACGGCCACTTTGATGGAGGCCGTACAAAGCTTTATTCAACTTGCATACTAAACTTTCTTTACCCTCTTGAACAAAACCCGGAGGCTGTGTCATATAAACTTCATTTGATAAAGGGGCATATAAATATGCGCCCTTAACGTCACATTGGCAGTGGGACCAGTTTTTGCTTACTACAAGGATGGAAAAGAAAAATCTAATAAGGCCAAAATTTATGACCGGACTGAAGGTCTCGTCATACGAAATGCCTTTGACTTGTTTAAAGCCTTGCGCAACAAGGCGGGCTTTATATCTTATGATTTCTCCTTTATCGTCACGTTTTAAAGCAAAAACCCACCTACAGCCAACAGGTGTGTGATTTGAGGGAAGTGGGCACAAATTCCACACTTTACGTTGTTCAATGACACTCATCTCCTCGTTCATTGCGTTTAGCCATAAGTCCTTTTGTGGGGATTTTAAAACTTGATTATAAGTCTTTGGGATTTGAATGTCTAGTCATTCAGATGAGGTCGCTAAGCTTGTAGAAGCCGCGTGTGTTTGATCTGATACAATTCCCTGATACTTATTTTTGCCTGAAAAATCAAAAAGTGTCGGGTCAAAGTTTATGTTATTAGTCTTACAGTATGTTTCCACATCGTTTAAAGATCTCAGTCTAGTTTTTGAGCCCATTTCGTAGTAATATACGTCCGTACGCGAGTCATCAGTTCTGGTTTTAGTTCTACGTTCCCATTTCACAGATCTTAGTTGGGAAGTTTGAGTTGAACCACTGGCTTTCCTAGCACAGGCTTCGTGGATTAAACGTAAATCATCATCTGCGAAATACGGGGAGGAAACATAAATATCATGTGTCGACTCTACACTCGTATCACTGACGTGACCACTAGACTCCGATTCGTAACCCAGCACTGCTCCACTGCGTGTTGGTCCATCAAGTGGTTCTTCTTTAAAGTTAACGTTTATTGTTTCTACAATTTTACCAGTATCTGGAAAGAAAATCCTGTACCCTTTTGTACGAAACGCATAACCTATCATTATGCCTTTTTGGGCTTTAGGATCAAGTTTAGATCTTAACTGACGAGGGACTCCAACATAGGCTACGGAACCAAAAGGTTTTAAATGGTTTATGGATGGCTTGTAACCACCATATAACTCGAAAGGTGTTTTACTTTGACCCTTATGACAAATTCTATTCCAAACATATGTAAACGTTAAAAGTGCGTCTGGCCAAAATTCCTTACCAAGATTACTATCAGCAAGCAGACAACGGGTACCATTCAAAGCGGTTTCATTAAACCTCTCAGCAACACCATTTTGCTCAGGAGAGTACGTATTCGTAACTTCATGCTTTATACCTCTCTCTGTGCAAAAGCGATTAAAATTATCATTTACAAATTCGCTACCGTTGTCGGTCCGAATGTTTTTCACTTTGCACTCAGTAAAACGTTCAGCACGTGCTACATAGTTCTCAAAAATCCTGAACACCTCAGTCTTCTCACGTATAGGAAAGACTGATGTTTTCCTAGAAAAGTCATCAATTATTGACAAAAAGAATTTTTCCCCGTTTCTGCCTACATCTCTTGTAGGACCCCAGACGTCCATATAGATCAAATCATTAGGATTTTTAGATCTTATAAAATTAGTAGCTTTAAAAGAGACACGTCTTTGCTTATTTAAGTTACAAACTTCACAATTTAATTTAAACTTTTTAAACCCTGACAACCCTACAACGCCATTTTTACGAATTGTATCTTCAATTGCAGCTGGGCTTACATGTGCCAGTCTACGATGCATTAAACATTCATCAACTTTCTGAGTAATTAATGCACCAGCATTGGATTTTTTCTTTTTAGGCATTGTAGGATTTAAAACATAAACGCCATCTTTTAATTTAGCACGAAAAATAATTTTAGAATTTTGCTTGACCCTTATTTCACCTCCGCCACCTTCAAACTTTATACTCTTTCTATCTAACCTTGGACCAGAAATAAGGTTATGTTTCAAAGAAGGTGAATACATAACGTCGGCAAAATAAAAATCACGTCGACCAAATCTGAGCTTAAGAAGACCCTTCCCTTCAATGGGAAAAAACTGATTTTTTATAGCAACTGACATTTTATCAGAAAAAGGGGTAAATTTTTCAAAAATTTCCTTATTACCACTGAAATGATGAGAAGCAGCCGTGTCGAAGACCCAAGTGTTCGACACTTCGCTTACATCACTCATACAAGCTTGAATATAAAAAGCATTTTTACCTGTACCAGCTATATTAGGTTTAGACAAACTTTTCTTATTAACATTATTTCTAGAAAACCGAGTCCTTTGATTTCTGTTATTGGCACCTGGACTGGAACCTCTTGACGAAGCTGATGATGCTCTCTGACTAGAACTTCTAGTGGGAGTCAAAGTCCGTGGTCTGGAGCTTCTCGTAGACGTCAAAGTTCTTTGAGCAGGATTAGGATTACTAGTTGAGGACTCCTTTAGGGCATACGCAGGCGACAACTCTGGGTACTGAGGACGAATATGACCACGCTGCTTACATCTGTAACAGACTACTTGCTTTCTAGGTTTATGTTGATAATGTGTGCTATGAGCAGCAACTTTATATTCATGCTGCTTGTCTTGCTCACGTAATTGTAAACGAGACTCTTCAGCAATAAGTTCTACAAGGATATCTTTATATACAAACTTCTCATCACTCCAGCGCAAGATGCTCTGTACAATCCCATCATACTGTGCCGGGAGGTACCGCAGCAGCTGAAAAGACACATATACTTCTTTAACTGGACTTTTAATTCCATTTAATTGCTCTTGGATCCTCATTAACCTCGCTGAAAACAAACTGATGCTTTCATTCGGAAGAATCTTACAGGAAAACAACTCTGTTACCAGCTGCATGTGACGACTCCGGTTATCCGGTTCAAAGAAAGTTTTCAGTCTCTGCCAAGCCGCCTTTGCATCAGTCAGTCCTTCAATAACTTTACGGTACTCTGGCGACATGTTGTGGTATATGGTCGAGATGGCAGCACTTGCTCGCTGATTAAAGTCACGGAGGTCTCGATAAGTAATTCCCTTCTCCACATCGACGACTGGTGCCTTTTCACTACCATCAACAATGCCCCAGCATCCACGCTCCATCAGAACATACATGACATCGGCTGACCAGTTTCCATAATTTGTAGCAGTCAGTCTCTCCACACTAAATACATTAGCAGCCATAACTAAAGTCTATTCAAGACTCAAAAATTTTATTAAAAAACTTAATCTCATATAGAGAAAAACTCAATTTATGGCCCCCCCCCACTCATTAATCAATGAGGGTGCCAAAAAAACTTAAAAAAACATTTTTCTCTACTTTAAATTTTTAATTTTACTGCTATATTTAAATTTATTTTTCTTTATTATATTAACTTTTACTTAACAAATTCAAGTTTTTAATTATTACTGGAATAACTTTATATATTGCCAAAAAAACTTTCTTCACTGTCAACATAACTATATTAGCCAATAACACAGCATTAAGAAACCTTTAAATTTAATATGGGACTGGCCCATAACCAAAAATGTAAGCCTGAAATATATTTTAGCTAAAAGTTGTTGCTGTTCAGTCCACAATATTAAATAAGGAATCTTACTACCTTACAGCAACTAAACTAATACATGTTATAGCAAATGGCAATGGAAGCCAACTGGAAACTAAGGTAGTGAAAAACATGTAGACAGTGAGAGGCAATAAAGACAAGATATTTATATAAAACAACTAACGTTTATTAAATATTAATAACAAGTAAAAATAAAGTAACATCATTAATATATCACAGATTTGATGCTCAACTAGAAAAAACTTTAAACATGAGAGAAAAATAAACTGCTATTTAAATTTAATGTATAAATATATGTGGAGAGAAACTGACTATTTTTCTGAACTGATGTCACATCTGTTTAATTTTTCTTCCAGTGAACCAGTAGAGCCGAGAAAATAAAAGTCCACATCTTCTGGACAAACACCAGGCTATCTTAAAAGAATAACCTTTCAAAAACTATTTACTATTTCAAAAAAACACTATCATTCCCTATTACTATTTCAAAAGTCAATTTAAGAAAACGAAAAAACATCATGGCCAATAATTAGGCTTTACCACCAGCAGTAAAACATAACAAAAAGAGAAAAAGCAATATTCTATTAAATTACTTCATATTTATACTCATCGTCTGCCAAAAACTATCCGTGCGGTTCACCGTAAACATGAAACGCCCACAGAACTAACCAATCAGAAAATAGGTGGTTGAACGATTGATTGTGAGTGTTCAAAACTTAGACAGGCGCCACCAAACGGTGAAAACTAAAAGTTCAGTAGCGAAGGGTTAATGCCGCAACGGACTAAACCAAGATGGCGACGTAAACAAACCCGAAGTAACTGCAATGCGGTACTTCGGAAAAATTACACATTAAAGTTAATAACGTAAGTAATGCAATTATTTTACACTTTAATAAAGATTTAATGAATTTAAAAGACAATAACTTATATTTATAATAGATTAAGTATATTAAAGACTTGAAATAAAAACGATGTCAAGTACAATTCTATATTTAAAGTGGGCCAAAAGCCAACAAAAACTCCCATTGGGTCCCCACTGCCTCCAGCAGCGCAGACCCATGCGCACTGCGCGCACGTGTGGAGGTATACGTGCGCTGCGCGCACATACTGTTAAACCGCAGAAGTATGATCCCTGGCGTCATCTGCGCATGAGTGAAAAGGGTTGGTCCATTTATAAAATAGGAATGTCCGTAGTACCTAGGGATGTTTTTATCGGTATGAAAAAATTATAAACTCACTGATTGCATTTCCTTTCCTTCTTTGAACTGATTCTTGAATATCTGGTTATATAAATATTTTACGATTAATTAAAAGAAAGAAAAACCGATAATATTATAAAGGGGATAGTTTTAAGGTATAATTTTAGTATATCCCCATAGCTGACTTTGGCGATATAATATGGCAGCCTATATGTTGTTTATTTTGGATTTATGATTTTATGATTTAGATTATGATTTCATTATTTATGATTTTTAGATTTATGATTTAGCCATAATCGCCAAATGTCGTTGTGGGGATATATTAAAGTTGTTCCTTGAAGTGTGTAACACTAATTTAAAAATTATGTCAATTATTATTTACAAACTAGTATATAACCCCTTAAAAAATGACGGAATGTGAAATCAGTTAAGGTAGTGAATCAACGAATTCTTTGCCTGCTTCGCTGGACACTATATTTATTTTGTGTCTTTTTAAAGTTAAATCCTATTTCGTGAAGAATTCTTCTCAGAGTTTCTCTTTGATACTTAGAATTTATCTTTTCTTTAAGTACAGGAATTAATTTGGGAATTGTAGGTACGATCTTATTTACTGCGTAAAACTCATACACTTTGAATAACATTGCAATCAAAATTATCCAGAGAAATGTTTTCGATGGTACTGTTCTTTTGCCACTTTTTTGGTGATACAAACATTGGATTGTCTTCTCCTTTTGATTCTCTACGTATTCTTTTATCGTGGCTTCTGATATATTAGTTATTTCACTCGCACGTTTCACTGATTGGGAAAGTGGAACAATAGCTTTTCCTTCTAAAGCTTCTTTATCGCAAAACTTTATTACATTATGTACAATGCGCTTCATTTCACTATGAAGAGGTTTAATACGAGAACTTGTACCACATGTATGATCCATTTCCAATATAAACAGACTGTTATATAGAAAGAAATAAAAAAAAACAAAGCAGGAGTATTAATTATTCTACACATAACAGAAGAAACAAGAATAATAGAAAAATTTCCCCTCTCTCTTCATTGCTGTGTCTCCCAGAGCGTGGGTGGAATCGTCCTGGCACTTTTGCCAACCAGGTATCAATCTTCCGTGGGCCAAGAGCATACCTGCCAACTCTCCGTTATTTCAACGGAGACTCCATTATTTTGGGACTGTCTTCCACACTCCGTTATTCTCAAGCATTTCTCCGTTACTCTGAAGATTTTAAAAATTATACCTATAATTTATTCAAAACTTCAACAAACCTTCATTTTTTAAGCAAGATTTTGCTTTTGCTGAAAAAAATTCTCATGAATCTCTATATATATTACTATTTTTTATTAATAATTACTTAATTTTTATTTAATAATTAAATTTTTGTTTTTCATATGACTTTTCCATAATTAAGCCATGGATTAAACTATTAAAATACTGTCATATGTCGAAAACACATCAATGTTTTTTAGGCCTGAAAATGCCGCTTGTAAAATCTCCGTTATTTTGATTCTTCAATGTTGGCAGGTATGCAAGAGTATTCCTACTCAAGTCAGAATTTTATTAAGACAATTTAAAAAATCATTTCTCATCGGGTAAAATTTCAGACCGGGTCCCCACTGTTGTAACATTTTCCAGTATATTCCATTAAGTTCTAATAAAATAATAATGTTTAGTGAAAGAAGCATATTATATTAACAATTATAATATTCAAAAGCAAAAATATACAATTATTATGTATATGTAAGATTTACAATAAATCATCTTGAAATAAATATAAATGTGCAGCTGCATAAACATAATTTATTGTTTAAATAAATGAGAAAATATATATGTAAAAATATTAAATGGTACACACTTTAAATATACATTTTTTTATATATAAAAATATTATATTTTTTATATAAATATTTTTATAAAAATAAAAGACAAATTATTCATTTTGAATATCCTATCATACATTTTTTATTGTAAGAAAATTTTTTGAGGAGCCATTAAAAATGTTTATAGCTATTATTAAAAATTGTAAATTTCTTTTAACTTAAAAAGTCTAAATTTTCAGTATAAAATAATTTTAATTACTAATTATAATTGATACTGAGAATGTAGGGAATAGAATTCCTTATAATTTTAGGTTTTGGACACTTTAAGACAGTTTTGTATTGTTTTAGACAGTTTAGGACCCTTTTGGACAGTAAAAACCACCTGTCCAGTCCAAAACCAGTTTGACGTCCTAAACCCCAACCCCGATTTAAATTTAAGTTTGTTACTTTTTTTTTTTTTTTTTTTCCCATGTTAAAATAATATACATCATTCTCTAGCTCTTGCAAAATGTTAGAAAGAAGACCTGTTTAAACCAGTTTCCAGTAAGCAAAAGAACCAGTTTGAACTAGTTCTAGCAGGTTGCAACTGCTATAAACCTGTTTTGATCTGTAAGGATAGAACATGACTTTTCATTGGCTGATTGTGACTACCTTTACCTTATCCAAGCACTGCCCACTGAATACTAGCTGCCTGTTTTGTTGCCTGAGAAGCTTGTTGTGGCTTAATTCGGACTTTATCCACTAGATGTCACTGCTTTTGTTGACTGGAAAACGTAACTAATCGTATGTTGTTGTGTACAGAATTTCTGCTTTATTATTTGATTTTTGAAAGTATAAAAATATTTTTAATTTAAATTAGTAAATGTTTGTTATCGTTAATTTATTATGGCTTATTGTTGTGTGCCATACGATTTGTAAAAGGTTGTAATATTTCATTTTACAAGATTCCGGTTGAAGAAAGCATTAGGTCTAAGTGGTTTAAAAGCTATTTCGAGAAAAGATTAGACCCCTAATACCAATTCAAATTATTCGCGTGTTTGTAGTAAGCATTTTCTAGATGTTAACTTTAAGCAACACACCAAATATAAATGTTTAAATTTCGATCATGCAACTTCATATGATATATCTGATTATCCATGTAATCATTTCATAGATAAAATAATTATAATATTTTTAAAATAATTAAACATGTAAAACATTGAAAACTCACTGCTTCTTAAAAAAAAAAAAAAAAGGAAAGAAAGGAAAAAACCTTATAAACATTTTCAATCATTTATAAATAAATCTGATATGGATTCCATATCATGATAATTTTGTTTCCCTTTACATTAAAAAATAAATAGATAAATAAAAGTAAAAGGAAATCACCATATTTTGATTTAAAATGTAGACAATAGCAAAGTAAAAACAAAATTCTGCGTAAATAAAAAGAATTGCATTACTGCATTACAAATAAGAGTACTTAGCAATCCATAAATGAATAAATAAAATATTGATTACATCCGAAATCTATGACTTTTATAGCTGTATAATTCTTTAGATTACTCTATTAAAAATAATAATAATACTAATAATCAAATAAAGCGGGTCCTTGCCATTATTTCAGGAGTTTTGGAAAAAACCATAGGAAACTCCGAATGTGTAAGTCAACAAGTGCAACGTGGGATCGAACACAGCTTGCTTAAAGACTGTTTTAAAGTGTTTATGGAGGGAGGTACCAGCGGCTGAGAGGTTCTGCATTCAAAGCTGGTAGATGGGAAGTGCCGGATTCGATCCTAATCGCATTCATCGTCTTAGTGGTTTGGAGTTTTTCATGACTTTCTCAGAAACTCTCGTAAATAAGGAGGGGGGTCCTAGACCGTATTCAAACTTCAGTTATGCTTCTTTAATTTATATGATGGTATATCTCATATCTGATTTCTTCATGTAATACAAAAACACACATCATCGTAATTTTTATTTATTTATTTTTTTTTTTTATATATATATATATATATATAATTAAAAATGTAAAATATTTAAAATCCACTGTTTCTTCTTTATTTTCTTCCTTTTCTTTTCTTTTTTTTTTCAAGATAATTTGGAAATTTAAAATAATTAATATTTGATATTATATATGATTTCTTTGATTCTGATATTTTTTTAAATTCACTTAATAGATGTAATGCAATCCGCGAAGGGTCTCTTTATAGAGTCCTATCTGTTCGGAGTTTCTCATGGTTTTCTCCAAAACTCACGTGAATACAAGCTAGGACCCTTCAGAAAGACCCCATAGGGCGCTTCTCATAGGCCTATGACCCCAGTATAGTCAATTGGCCTCAATGCCTACATGAAATCAAAAACTAACCTTTCTAGATGTAGGGTCTTTCGAAGAGGTCCTAGAGCATATTTATAGGAGTTTCCAATAAAACAACAAATGGCTAGGTTAACGGGCGTGACTTGGGATCGAACCCAGCACTTCACATCTACCAATTTTGAGATTAACATATGTTTAAATTTCGATCATGCAACTTCATATGATATATCTGATTATCCGATACTATGTAATCATTTCATAAGTTATTCACTTTATAGATAACATAATTATAATATTTTTAATATAATTAAACATGTAAAACGTTTAAAACCCACTGCTTTTTTTTTTTTTTTTTTAAGAAAGAAAATAAAAATTAGAAAAACAGATAATTTGAATTTTTTAATTAATTAACGTTTGATGATGTATCCGATTTCCTTGATTCTGGTACTTTTTGGGAGTTTACTTCTTTCTGGATGTAATGCCCTCCGCAAAGGTTTTTCTAAGGGGTCCTAGCACATATTACCGTGAGTTTTGGAGAAAACTGCAGACAATTGCGAATGGCTAGGTGTAAGATCGAACCCGGCAATGTCTACTAACATATAGATTAACAGATATATAAATTTCAATCATGTTACTTCATATGATATACTTGATTTCTTCATGTAATCATTTCATAAATTATTCAGTTTGTAAATAATATCATTTTAACATTTTAAAAATGATTAAAAATGTAAAATATTTAAAGTTCTAGATCTCTAAAAACATGTAAATCCGTCGAAAACCAGAAGTCGAAAATTGTTAGGAATCCAGTACTATCTTCTTTTGAATATAGAAGAAACTAAAAATGCGTTTTTATAATGGTTATTTTACATATCAAGTTTCGTACAGTTACATGCCATAGAAGGTAAGATATAGCCATCCCGTTATTGATGCATCTAAATTTAATCAGCATAATGTCTCATAATGGTCTTTCACCATATCAAGTTTTGCTTGGTGATATGCAATAGAAGCTGAGATATAGCCTCCCCTTAAATTGTATAAATCGCTGTGTAGCAGCGCCACAAGTTGAGTGGTTCGCACCAAAAGTTGACAGACACTAATTTATGTCAAAGTGCATTCACATATAAATTTGTATGCAATTATTTTTATGCAATGTCAAGTTTTGTTTGATTATACACAATAGAACCTGAGATATAGCCTTTCCTTAAATTGCAGAAAACACTGTGCAGCAGCGCAACCTGTTGAGTGGTTGACACTAAAAGTTGATAGATACTAATTTATCTCAAAGTGCATTTACATGCATATTTGTATGCAATCCTGTGCAGTAGCTCCTAAGATATAGCTTTCCCTTAAATTGTGAAATCGCTATATAGCAGCGCCACCTGCAGTCCGATAAGCATTCAAATTGAATCAGCAGAATGTCTCATAATGGCCTTACATTTTAAGTTTTGCTTGATTATATGCAATAGAAGCTGAGATATAGTCTCCCATTAAATTGCTGAAATCGTTGTATAGCAGCGCCACCTGTCGTCCTATAGGGTAATTCCATTTTAAATCAACAAATTTTCAAAAAAGTTGTTGCATGACAATTTTTGATTTTGATGACAATTTGCATGTGCTTTCCCCATACCTTTTTGACCACAAAAATATATTTTTTTTATTTAAAAAAAAATTACCCTTTGATATGAAGGCTATTTTTGTCGTTGCCAACAGCAAAAATTAGATATTTTGATGCTTTGCTTTATGAACTATAACTTTTTTCCTATCAAAGCTATCAAACTCTACTATAGCTCATTGGAAAGCTAAAAAAAAGATCTTTTTCCATATGGTATCAATAAATTTGAGATTTAAAAACAAAGGTTATTTTTTCAAGGTCAAAGTTTGCGATGCAAAATTAATTTTTTGCCACTTTTGAAAATTAAAAAACCTATGAAGGGCTTGGAATAACAAGCCCTCTTTTTTTTCTTATATACATATATAAGGTTGCTTATTGTATTAAAAAGTTTGGCTTGTTACTCTGCCCCCTTCACATGATACGACCCCCCCGAAGTTGCAAATTTTCTAAAAAATCCAATTTTCAATGCTAAAAAAATGCATGTGGGGGGCAAGGTAAATTTTTTTTTACTTGTGTGATTTTAAGTACTTCATACCATCTTTCAAACAAAAAAAAAATTACTTTGTTATTCAAAGGCGTTTGGCAGCTATAAGGGTCTGAATTTTCAAATAATCACACTAAAACCATCCAATTTTTTCATGTACTTTTTTTTGGAAACATGTCATTTATTATTATTTTTTTTTTATTTGATGGACTTAGATTGATCTCACAAATAAGAATATATCATATTCCTACTTTTCCTCATTTATAGTAATCTATTTGCCAGTTAAAAGCAAGAATAGACAGATTTCAACTTGTCCAGCCTTGCTCCCACATGTATAGAACAGTTCCCTTTAGGCAAACAGTACCTACCTGTGGTAGGAACTGTGCCAATGACAAGGCTGCTTGAATATTATTGGATACAATTTGACCAATAATATAGGGTAAGACAAATGATCTGCCTGCCAATGATGTCACATGGAACTGCTTTATAACTTAGTTGTTTCTTTAACTCTGAAAGGAGTAGGTTGCTGGGAAGTGTTCTTGCTGTAAAATCTTGTAAATTTTTGTCTTTCATGTAGGTTTTTTCATTTCAAGGTCAAGAAATATACATATTTACAGAATATTTTGGTGAATAACTGTCCTTGTTGAAGGTAAAAAAAGAAATTATTTTTTAGAATTCTTAAATATAAGTTTGTTTTCCTGCATATAAAGAGTAAATGAATTATGGATAACTCTAAATGCTCCATAGGAATTTTTATGAAAGATAATTGTAACATTTTAAGTTATAGTAGGCAGTCAACTGTAGAGAGTATTTCTAAGTATAATGATGATGATAAAACTTTACTGCAATTGAGAACTGGATGTAAAACAATTGAAACTGTTTGTACTTACCATGCAAAAAAGTTTTTAGATAAATTTTCTCACCTTTATGGAACTTCCTGCTGTGACCCATTTTCGGAACATAATAAGGTGATTACAAAATCGCTGAGAATCATAAGCAAAGATTTGTATTTGAAAAACACAAATTTGAATCTTATCCCTGGAAAATCTCTGTGCTCTAAATGTTTAAATAAAATTCAAAATCAGAGAGTTGAAACCTATAAAGATAATAATGAAGAAATGTACATACCTGAATGTGATTTAGTCGAGTCTGTAAATGTAGCATGTAGTGCCCTTGGAGTATCACCTGTGAAAGTTGCCAAATTATCGCGCGATCGTAAATCATCTACATTAAAAAGAAAAGTTTCAGCGATAACAGAATGTGTCACAAATAAACTAAATAAATCATTTGACCTTTCAATTGTTTCACATGAAGAAAACAATAGTTCTTGCCAAAAGCACATATGTGATAATTATGAAAAATTAATAGAAGACCTTAAAGAGAGAATGAAAACTGCTGAGTGTCTGCAGGATAAAGTAAACATTTTAAGTTTGTTGCCTGTAACTTGGAGCTATGCAAAAATTCAAGCAGAATTTGGAGTCAGCCAGTATTTAATTCGAAAAACTAAAGATTTAGTTAAAACACAAGGAGTTTTACCAAAACTGGAACCTAAGAAGCCAAGCAATATTCTTGGTTCTAGTACAATAAAAGCTATAGAGGATTTTTATCAGAGAGATGCCTGTAGTTGCATGATGCCTGGAAAAAAGGACTGTATTTCTATGAGAGGAATGAATGGGGAAAAGTCAAACCTTCAAAAAAGGCTCATTTTATGTGACTTGAAGGAACTTTACATACATTTTAAAGAAAATTATCCTGATTTGAAAGTAGGGTTATCTAAATTTGCCGATCTTAGACCAAAATTTTGTGTGTTAGCTGGAGCATCTGGTACACATTCAGTGTGCGTTTGTTTGTACCATCAAAATGTAAAACTTATGCTATCAGCGATTAAAAGTGATCATAGCTACAAAGATCTGCTGCAGATTATGGTCTGTGATACTGAAAATGAGAATTGTATGTTTTCGGAATGTACTGCATGTCCAGGTGTGGATGCCATTTTATCACTGATTTCTCCAAGTAACAGCACCCAAATTGACTTGGAAAATGATGAATTTGAGGATTTGCAAGTTTCATATAAGCAGTGGATGTCCACAGACAGATGTGAACTGACATCATGTGTGCTACCTTTACAAGAATTCTTGGTTAAGTGCCCCATAGCAGAAAATGCGAGACGCGCGACGTGCGTCGCAGATTTTTTTTTAGTCTGCAGATTATTTCCAAATCAGCATTATGCAGAAATTCCCAAATCTCTCGATTTTGGCAGGAAAGATAGCAATTTTCAATCTTTTTGCATCCACAGCATAATTGTCAATATTCATTTTAAACACGCTTTATTAAATTCTAGAACCTATAAAGAGGTAGAACTGTTCAATATCTCTCACTCAAGTAATTTTTTGTGACCCCCCCCTCCCCTCCCCTCCCCTCCCACCTATTAAAGATCAGCGATCAAACAGATCACGGAATCTTTGCGATTTCAAAATTTTTCCCCATCAGCAACATAAACGTCAGTATTCTTTTTAAACTTACTTAATTAGATTCCAGAACCTATAAAGAAGTAGAATTGTTCAGTATCTCACTCCTATTTGACAGCCTAACTGTCAATATTCAGTTTAAACTTGTTTCATTAAATTGCAAAACCTGTTTAGAGGTAGAATTGTTCAATATCACTCACTACTCGTGTAATTTTTGTTGTTGCTTCTTTTGTATATAACATTTTGTATAAATTTCAAAGTTTGATGATCTTGACACCTTTTTGCTTGAATACCAGTGTTTTTGTAAATGAATCGCTAGCACTATAGAAGAAGAAAGTGGATCTGAAAGGATCACAGGTTTTTCATGAAAAGTCTTTTAGTGAGCTGTCAAAGAAAATACCTGTTTGCTTATTAAGTTACTTAAATTTGTAGTTTCCAATTCCAGTATCGAAAGATTTCTGTAAAAGTTGGGGCTCAGACATTTAGATGGTGAGCAAAATGCAATTAAGATGTAGAGATGGCAATGACAAACAAGCTGTAATTGTTAAAAGAAAGTTTATACGTCTTAATATCCGTCCATCTGGTTACACAGGAACCAGAAAATTTTAGAAAGCTGCATTAATTTCAATGTTTCTTACTACAAGTATTTTACTAGCGTCAGTACGACAAAGTCATAAACAAAGATAGTTTTTATACAAAATGAAGAATAATGTGGCTAATGCCAATTCTTTACCTAGCTCTATGTAATCGAAATTTTATAACTACAATGCTTTGACATATGTAACAGATTAATAGCATTAGATAAATGCAAACTTGTGATAAAAATATACTGAATCTAGTAATTTTTTTTTCTGTAACTTATTGTGAAAGTATGCTGCAGATTATTTTCTAATGCTCGAATAGTTGTCGCAGATTGGCAGAAAAATTTCTGCTACTGGGGTTAAGTGTTGTGAAAAACTTGAGCATCTAAAGAGCCACCATTTCATTGCCAGTAAACAAGCAGCGTTTCTAAAATCAAAGAAAGAAGATCTGGATAAGGGGGAATTTTTGATACTTGGAGATTTTTCAGAGAATTTCTCTTGTGTTGTTCAAGACGAGGTGCAGACCTATCACTGGTCAGGTGTGCAATGTACGCTTCATCCTTTTGTTGTCTACTGGGAAAAAGATGGAGAAATTCAAACTCAAAGTTTTTGCTTTGTAAGCGACTGCCTTGACCACAACACAACTACATTCTACGCCTTTCAAATGATCCTTGTTAAAAAACTGAAGGCAGATCATGCTTTAATTTCAAAATTATTCTATTTTTCAGATGGATCTGCCGCACAGTACAAAAACAGGAAAAACTTCATTAACTTGAGCCATCATGAACAAGACTTTGGGATAAAAGCAGAGTGGCATTTTTTTGCTATATCCCACGGGAAAGGCCCTTGCGATGGGATTGGAGGAACAGTGAAGAGGCTAGTGCGAAAGGCTAGTTTGCAACGACCGGTCAGTAATCAAATCTTGAATCCATTAGATGTCTTTGAATACTGCACTGAACATATTAATAGTGTAACGTTTTTCTATGTTTCCTGTGATGATGTTAATGCAGTAGGAAAAGTTCTTGAGGAAAGGTATAAAACAGCACTATCATTACCCCCAAACTCGGTCTTTCCACAGCTACATTCCACTCAACAGAAATATCATTCATGCCAGACGTACATCATTTTCTTTAGATTTTACAACCTTTCATGTCATCAAAGACGAACCTATCATCGTTTAAAAAATCAAGTCATGATAACCAAACTTGGGTTCGGTTTCAAGATATTTTGAAAATCCTGACTGCGTCAGAACTATGGTCAGCACAGGGAAGAGGTCATAATATCACACCTGTGATGAGTGAACATTTGTCAACTCTTCTCTATGAGACAATAAACAACTGAACAAAAAAGTTATGCATGTTTTGAGAGGTAAGTTAATATTCTATATACCAAGATGTTAGAAACCTTAAATTAGCTTATCAAAGTTTAAATGTGTTCTTTGACATCTCTTCTTAGTCTTTTTAGTTGTTTTCACCATTTAAAACTAACAATTAAGTAAAAAATAACTTTTCACTAACACCTAAGATTAAGAAGTATGAAAATAATTGCGTTGTTTCAGTATAATTATTTGAAAATTTAGACCCTTATAGCTGCCAAACGCCTTTGAATAACAAAGTAACTTTTTTTTTGTTTGAAAGATGGTAAGAAGTACTTAAAATCACACAAGTAAAAAAAAATCTACCTTGCCCCCCACATGCATTTTTTTAGCATTGAAAATTGGATTTTTTAGAAAATTTGCAACTTTGGGGGGTCGTATCTTGTGAAGGGGGCTGAATAACAAGCCAAACTTTTTAATACAATAAGCAACCATATATATGTATATAAGAAAAAAAAGAGGGCTTGTTATTCCAAGCCCTTCATAGGTTTTTTAATTTTCAAAAGTGGCAAAAAATTAATTTTGCATCACAAACTTTGACCTTGAAAAAATAACCTTTGTTTTTAAATCTCAAATTTATTGATACCATATGGAAAAAGATCTTTTTTTTAGCTTTCCAATGAGTTATAGTTCATAACGCAAAGCATCAAAATATCCAATTTTCGCTGTTGGCAACGACAAAAATAGCCTACATATCGAAGGGTAAATTTTTTTTAAATAAAAAAAATATATATTTGTGGTCTAAAAGGTATGGGGAAAGCATGTGCAAATTGTCATCAAAATCAAAAATGGTGTTGCACACCCCATTTGTTGATTTAAAATGGAATGACTCTATATAAGCATTCAAATTGAATCAGCATAATATCTCATAATGCTCTTAAATTTCAAGTTTTGTTGAATTATACGCAATAGAAGCTGAGATATAGCCTCCCCTAAAATTGTGGAAATCACTGTGTAGCAGCGACACCTATTGAATGGTTGGCACCATAAGTTGACAGACACTAATTTATCTCAAAGTGCATTTACATGCATATTTGTATGCAATCCTGTGCAGTAGTTCCTAAGATATAGCTTTCCCTTAAATTGTGAAATCGCTATATAGCAGCGCCACCTGTTGTCTGATAAGCATTCAAATTGAATCAGCGTAATGTCTCATAATGGTCTTACATTTTGAATTTTGCTTGATTATACACAATAGAAGCTGAGACATAGCCTCCCCTTAAATTGTGGAAATCATTGCGTAGCAGCGCCACCTGTTGTGTGGTTGGCACCATAAGTTGACAGACACTAATTTATGTCAAAGTGCATTTACATATAAATTTGTATTTAATTCTGTGCAGTAGTTCCTAAGATATAGTTTTCCTTTAAACTCCAGAAATCGATGTATAGCAGTGCCACCTGTTGTCCTATAAGCATTCAAATTGAATCACCATAATGTCTTCTCACATTTCAAGTTTTGTTTGATTATACGGAATAGAACCTGAGATATAGCTTACCCTGAAACTGCAAAAATCGCGGTATAGCAACGTGACCTGTTGAGCGGTTAACACCAAAAGTTGATAGGCACTAATTTAGGTCAAAGTGCAGCTACATATAAATTTATTTGTAATTCTGAGCTCCTCCGAAGATACAGTTACCACAAAATTATTGTGACACACACACAGACATTTTCTAAAAATGGTAAAATCTAAAGGTGGAAATTAAGAAATTTGGTTGGTGGCCACTGGCCACTAGCCTTCATTTTTTTAGTGGCCACTTTTAAAAAGTTAGTGGCCACTAGTTAGTGGCCACTGGTCACTCGCTGATAAAAGTAAAATAAAATTTTCTTTTCTTTAATTTTTTCAATGCTCAGTCTCGACAAATCATTAAGAAAATAATTAAGGTAGTCAACTTTTTGAAACTCATTCACAATAATACATTTCTGATAAATTTTAATAAATGAAATAGGAATAGATTTACATAATTTATACTATGAATGTAAGAAAATACTATTCAATACAAAATTCATATGTTTAAAATGCTCTTTTGGTTATATTATTTTATAACAGAAAAATTCTGATTATATTGCCCCTTCACTATCCTGAATGGTGTCAATTTTCTACTTTTTCCAAAAAAAAAAAAAAAAAAAAAAAAAAAAAAAAAAATCTTTGATTCATGAAAATATATTAGTATCTTATATATATTATAAATGTGAATGTCCGTTTATTTGACTGAGTTTCACGCTAAAACTGCTCGATGGATTTCGATGAAATTTGTTATGGAGATAGCTTATACCCTAACTTAAAAAGTTGGCTACCTTTTATTCCGAAAAAAAATTTGTTTTTGCGATTTTTATGCATAAAATAGCAATTTTGTAAGCTAATAATAGCAAAAAATTAGCCATTTAAATTTATCCATAATTTAATTGTTGCCAAAAAAAAAAAACGAATTTATTTATTTTTTTCAACAGGAAAATAAATACATTTCTCTAAACGTGAACAAAAATTAATAAATAAATAAATAAATAAATAAATAAAAATAAATAAATAAATTATGCATCTCAAAAAATTGACGTCATTTTTAATTTAAAAATTCTTTTACAAAGTGCTAATATAGTTTAAGATGCTAATGTGTGTTCTACTAAAATCAGTTTTATTTATAGTAGATCCTCCTGGGTGATTTTTTAAATTGTTGCGTTGAAGTACACCGAACATTTTTCGCCAAGAGGCTTAATTTAGCATTTTTTAATCTAGGTAGTTCAAGAAAAATATAAAAGAGGTTTAATTTAGCAACAGCAATTTTAATCTAGGTAGTTCAAGAAAAATGTAAAATTTATAAAATACTACAAAACGAAAAAAAATAAACTGAAATAGTAGTCACATAAATGATCTATTTTTATCTGAGTAGATATTTTTATAGAAAAAAAAGTGCAGTTTTAAAAATAGAAAATTTATTTCATTAAGCACTATTTTAAACCTAAAAACCATTAATAAAATAAACAGAATATGAAGGGTTCTTATATGTTAACGAAAAGGTGTCCGATAAAACGCTTTCTATTTTTATGCAAGAAATTATACAAAAAAAAAAAAAAAAAAAAAAAAAAAAATCGCTAATATGGCGACAAAAATTCAAAAGCCGCCAAGGGAGAGATTCAATAAAGTTGTGTAGCACGATAATGTTTAGTTATTTATTTAATTTTATATACCAATCACTACGCTAATTGAACATACAAATAAATGAGCTGCTGTGTGTGACTGCACTTGCACGCTGTCGGGCAGAAATATTTGATTAATTCAAATTAATATTTAAATAACTAAACAAAGATATGTTTAATAGAAAGCATAGTCTTGGAGACAAACTTGGCGAGTGGGTTATTTGCTTTACTCCTGTGGAACAAGTGACTATTTTTAGACTGTCCCAGAACATTCATCGAATAATGACTTATACTGTACGAGTAACAGCTTCAACTGTTTCCAGAATATTCGAAGAATTAACACCAGCTATTGGACTATTTTCGAAAATATTTGTTTTAATAATAGTTTTGTTGTACAGATTCGAGAAGTTCAAAAAATGTTTGATATTGCCAAGGAGGTCCCATACTAAAGCTGTGACGAAAATAGTCGCCAATCGAAATATATTCAGTTACAAAGAAATCATTTAAATATAGTGTCCAGCGAAGCGGGCAGAGCCTGCTAGTATGTAAATAAAAAAAACATTTTTTTTAATAATACTTTATTTTGCAAGTTTCTTTTTCCGTTTTTTTTTTTTTTTTTTAATGTTACAAATGAATTATAAATTAATTTTTCTTTAATAATAATGAATTTTTAATAATTTGCAATTATAATCCCCCTCTCTAACTGAATTTAGAGAGTGTGGCTGGCCAGGCTCCAACTATATACCAAGTTTGGTTGAATTTCATTCATTGGTTCGTGAGATACGGTGAAAACACTAAACCACAGACACACACACACACAGACATTTTTTAAAAACTATCAATTCGTGTTCAGGACACCCCAAAACGTGTAGATCCGTCAAAAAACGGAGGTCGAAAATTTTCGCGAATCCAATACTTTCTCTATATTACATATAGAAGAAAGTAAAAAATAGTTCATATGCAATAACAAATATTAAATAATATGTAGTAAATAAATAAAATATTCAATAAATTATGCATTCTTCTGATTAAGAACTAATAAAATTTAAGTAAAAAATCATTTTTTAAAATTAGAAGCTTTTTATTGTGAAGCCCTAAAAAGCATAAAATAAAATTTATTCTGGCAAAGACATGCTACAAAGAAATGAAAGTTTCAACACTAAGAAAATTTTAGAGAAAAGTATAAGTACTTTCCTTTTCAAGAGATGAAAATTTTTTAATGTTCAAAATATTTTAAAAATCTTTCGAGACCAATATTCTTAGTTATTAGTTTTTATATAATCGTTCGTTTGGCCAGAAATTTCAAATGTCTCGAAAGCTTTTTAAAATATTTTGAACATTAAAAAATTTTCATCTCTTGAAAAGGAAAGTACTTATACTTTTCTCTAAAATTTTCTTAGTGTTGAAACTTTCATTTCTTTGTAGCATGTCTTTGCCAGAATAAATTTTATTTTATGCTTTTTAGGGCTTCACAATAAAAAGCTTCTAATTTTAAAAAATGATTTTTTACTTAAATTTTATTTTGTGCTTTTTAGTTACAAAAAGAAAAAAGCTTCTTAAAAAAAACTAATTAAAATTTCTTAGGATATTTTGTAGACAACGGAAGATTGTCTTTTATCAATTGACATTTTTTTTTCGATTATTTATCTGGAAAAAAAGTACTATATCGTCTTTCGAGGACCGAATCCAACGATCATTGCATTATCAGCATGACGTTCTAACCAAAAGTCTAACTGTCAAGAAAAACCATAGAACATTCTAGAAAAATCTCACAAATATTTATACAAAAGGAATATTGTTCTCGAATGCTTTTTAAAATATTTAGAATATTTAAAATTTTTCACCTTTTGCAAAAGTGAAATTTCTATATTTTTCTTTAAAATTTTCTTGTTGTTGACACTTTTATGATTTTATAGCATGTCTCTGCAAGAATAAATTTTTATTTTGGGCTTTTTGGGGCTACACAATAATAATAAAAAAAAACTTTCAGTGTTATTTTTATTTATATTTTTAGTAAAATTTTTATTTTGTGCGTTTTAGTAACTCAAAAAACAGCTTCTTTAAATATTCCTTATGATAATGTGTAGACAATGAAAGATTTTCTTTTATCAGTTGACATAGTTTCTATTAATGATCTGCAAAAAAGCAAGACATCGGCTTGCAAGGGTCGAACCCACGAGCATCGCGTTATTACCATGACGCTCTAACCAAATGCGCTAACGAAGACGAAAAAGGTTGTTTAAATTTATATTAAAGTGGAGGCGCCTTCTTTTTCAGAATGACACAAAGGCAAGATGATAAAAATCCAGTTTCAATAAAATGCTTCTAAAAGAATATGTAGTACATATATATAAAACTTTTTATTTTGTGCTTTTTAATATCTAAAAAAAGCTTCTTAAAAAAACTCTTCAAAAATTCTTAGAATACTGCGCAGACAATGAAAAATTTCCTTTTATCATTTGACACATTTTCTATTAATTATCGACAAAATTTAACACATCGATCCTTCGGGGATGGAACTCACCACCATCGCATTAACGACACTCTGACCAACTGAGCCAACGAGCGACTGTAAGAACTGCTGACATTTACTTTAAAGTTGCGGTGCCATATTTATTAGCGTGACATGAAGACACGATAACGAAATCCAGTTTCAATAAAAAGCTTATAAAAACTTTATTTATTTATTTATTTTTATTTAAATTTTTATTTTCTGCTTTTTAGTAACTAGATAAAAAGCTATTTAAAAAAAAACTCTTCAAAAATTATTAGGATAAGGTGTACACAACGATATATTTCCTTTTATCAACTAGGCCCACCAGCGGCCGAGCGGTTCTGCGCTCAAAGCTGGTAGATGGGAGGTGCCGGGTTCGATCCCAGGTCGCGCTCATCGACCTAGCCGTTCGGAGTTTTCCGTGGTTTCCTCCGAAACTCGCGTAAATACGGGCTAGGACCCCTTAGAAAGACCCCCACGGAGGGCATTCCCCCCTAGGCCTAGGACACATCAGGGGTCAATCGGCCTTAAATCCACCAACCAACAACCAACCTTTTATCAACTAACACCGTTTCTATTAATTATTTGCAAAAATTAACATGACGCTCTAACCAACTGAGCCATTAAGAAATACAATGAATTGCTTACATTTTTTTTTCGTCTTGTTTTTTATCGTGACAGAAAACGCGATGACAAATTCAACTTCATATAATAATATAATATATATATATATATATATAAAGCTTCTAAAAATATTTATTTATGTATTTTGTACTTGAAACTTTTAATTTTGAGCTTTTTTAACATCTAAGGATGTTTTGTGTTTTCTAAAAAAAAAAAAAAACTTCTTAAAAATTGTTTTCGCAAAATTCTTAAGATATTGTGTAGTCAACGAAAAATTTTCTTTTATCAATTGACACCTTTCCTAGTAATTATCCTCAAAAATTAACACTCCGTACCTCCCGGGGACCGAACTCGCGACCACGGCGTTATTAAACTGACGCTCTGACCAACTGAGCCACGTAGCCACAAACGGAGCGGCTTATATTTACTTTAATTGTTTACTAGCGTGATAGGAAGACACGATGACCGAGTCAATTTCATATAAAAAGCTTCTAACTAATAAAAAGCTTCTAAAAAATTGTATTTATTTATTTATTTTTACTTACATTTTAATTTTGTGCTTTTTGTAACTAGATAAAAAGCCGTTTAAAAACTTTTGAAAAATTATTAGGATACTGTGTACACAACGAAATATTTTCTTTTATTAATTGACACTTTTTCTATTAATTATTTGCAAAAAACACCTCGGCCTGGTGAGGATCGAACACACGACTCTCGCATTATCAACATGACGCTGTAACCAGCTGATTCATTAAGAAATTCAATGAGTTGCTGACATTTTTTTTTTTTTTTAAATATATATAATGGAAGCGTCTTGGTTTTTTAACGTGACAAAAAGCCGATGACAAATCCAATTTCATATAATAGTAATATATAATGTTTATATATACATATATATATATAAAGCTTCTAAAAATATTTTTTAATGTATTTTTTACTTAAAACATTTTATTTTGTGCTTTTTTAATATTTAAAATGTTTTGTGTTTTCCACTATCTAAATAAAAAAAATGCTTCTTAAAAAAACTCCTCAAAAAATTCTTAGTGCAAGCAACGAAAAGTTTTCTTGTTTCAATTAACACCTTTTCTACTAATTATCTGCAAAAACTAACACGCTGGACCTTCCAGGGACCGAACTCACAACCACCGCGTTACTATCAGGACGCTCTTACCAACCGAGCCACACAGCGACAAACGAAATAGCTTATATTTACTTTAAAATGAAGGCGCATTGTTTACTAGCGTGACACGAAGACACGATGACAAAGTCAATTTCAATTAAAAACCTTCTAAAAATATACATACATATATACATTTTTTTTTTTTTTTTTTTAATAATAACAGAAAACGCACTTTTTCCCGAAAAAAGATATTTTTACAGAATTATCTGTAGCTCCACATTTACTACCACTACGGTTGCTTTGTGATTCAGGATTTACTTTAAATCTCTTCATATTAAAGCAATAAATCCAAAATTTATATTACTATATAAAGCTTGTTTTAAAGATTGAAATTTTGACAAACCACGCGTATGACTGAATGCGATACGGCCGTTGGGAATGGATAGAAATGCCAAGTTTGAAAAGAAAGTGGTATAAAATAACAAAGAAAATGCATCGAATGACGTTTTTAATTTTTCTGCGAACGTAATACAATCGGAGTTTCAGCCGATTGATTATCTCACGAGCTTCCTTTTCGTCTCTGTCTTCCGAAAGTCAGCCGAAACTCTCATTTTGACATTTTTTTTAAATCAAAATCTAATACTTTTATAGAAAAATGGAAAAAAGCCATACGTTTTTTTAGTATATGAATAAGACTACCTGCCAATTTCCAGTTAAAATTGACTTCCGAAAATGTCTGTAAGTGGCGATGTTAGATTTGAGAAAGCCTGAATTCGAGGCGCACAGCGCGTTTACTGCGAAAACGCCACCGCGCGATCCAAGTTTGCATTGGAATGGGGTATTCTATAAAGAATGGGTAGAAGAATTTTAAGTGTTTACTATTAAAATTGACTTCCGAAATATGTTTGCAAGTGGCGAGGTTAGATTTTAGAACAGCCTGAATTCTTTGCGCGGCGCGTTTACCGCGAAAAAGCCGCCGCGCGATCCAAGTTTGCCGTGGAATGGGGTATATTTTATAAAGAATGGGTAGAAGAGAAGTGGCCACTGCAGTGGCGACCAAAGGCAATTTCTTTAGTCGCCACTTTTAAAAATCTAGTCGCCATGTGGCGAGTGGCGACCGCTAATTTCCAGCTTTAGTAAAATCGTGTTCTAGAGCTGTCAAAACGTGTAAATACATCGAAAACCAGAAGTCGAATATTTTTAAGAATCCAATATTTTCTTCTATTGAATATAGAAGAAAGTAAAAATGGTCAAATCGTGTTCTAGACATCTCAAAACGTGGATATCCATCGAAAACCGGAAGTTAAAAATTTTTAAGAATCGAATACTTTCTTATATTTAATATGAAAAAGAAGTTTAAAATAATAATACTAATAATTCGATGTTTTAAATTAATTATTGCGTTGATATGTCTGATTTCTATTTGTAATCATAGCATAATCTATAAAATTTCACATAATAAATTATTTAATTGACAAACTAAATAATTTTTTGATTATTTCCCTTTGACATTTTTTAAATAATTAAAAATGTAAAATATTTTAACAATAAAAAAGGAAAAAGAAAAGAAAGAAAGAAAAGAATTTGAACTTGAAAAAAATTTCATCTTTTAGTTCTTAAAGATATTTACTTTTAAAAGCGAATAACAACATGATGTTTTTTCTGCATCTATAAGAAATAAAAATGGAATCCTTTTCCCGTAGAAAATAATACTTAAAAATATTTAAAAAAAAAACATTTTTTATATACATTTCCGTAGAAATATCCATTGCTTTTCTAAGTTTATCTGTATATGACTGCAGCGCCCTCGAACGACTACTCGCCCAACTAGTTACCATACTGAATTCCGCTTATTTCAGAGGATCGGACATGCAGCTAGTATTCAGTGGGCAGTGATCCAAGGAACAGATGTTTGGTGGAAGGTTGATTACTCCTTTAGTTGTTAAATCTTCACATGAATACTTGTGTTTTTATTCTTAGGAATTTTTTTTGTTTAAATGGAACACTAGTATTTATTTATTTATTTTTTTAGTTGATTCTCATCTCATACATAGTATAGTTAATATTTTCTGTTAGTAATTTTAATTGGTTTTATTTTATAATGTCATTTGGTAGTGGTAGAAAAGGAGCTCCTGAATGGGCAGAAGTCAGCTCAGTTCCTTCTAATGAAAACAAAGTAAAATGTGATCATTGTGGTATGGAAGTTAGTGCTAAAATTGAGAGAATAAGAATTCATCTCAATAAATGTTCAAAAAGACATAAATTCCACTGCAATCAAGTTACAAAACAATGCAAGCATCACTTCATGACCATTGGAAAATAATGCATCTGCTTCTGCAGCTAATTATGAGAAACGAGACAGAAATGAAGTATCCATATCACCAGCAACAATTTCATTTAAAAGACAAAAATTGTTGTCTGTTTATACAGTTAAAACTACCGATAGCCAAAAACACAACTTGATTTGAAAGTTGCCAAATTCTTTTATTCTAATAATATTGCCTTTTTTAACGTGGCATCAAGCAGTGAATATAAAGAAATGGTGAAAGCATTGCGTCCTGAGTATTCTGGTCCGAGTGCAGCAGTTTTAAGTGGAAAATTGCTAGAAGAAGCATCTTCAGAAGTTGATGATTTAATTAAAAAAGAAATACAAGGCCACATTACAAACAGTTTTACTTTATTAATGGATGGGTGGACAAATGTTAAAAATGAAGCAGTTATTGCTACATCAATTCATACAGGAATTTTTTTTTTTTTTTTTTTAAATGCTGTAGATTGCGAAAGCAACAAAAAAACAGCTACTTACTGTGCACAGATTGCTACAGAAAATATACATTATTGTCAGGAGAAGTTTGGAATTAATATTTTTGCTATATGTGCGGATAATGAGAGCAAAATGGTAAAAATGAGAGAAATGTTATAAGACAATCATTGGATTTGTTATTGAAGTATTTTATAATTTATTTATATTTTTGATGTGCTACTTGGCTTAAAATGGCTTTTACAAAAGTAGAGTCCTTGGCGAAAAATGTCCGATCTATTTCAGCATCAAAATTTTAAAGTATTACCCAGGATTATCAATGAATTAGCTTTCATGCCAAGCGTGATTCATCCCTGCCAAAAACAGACTATTTAATAAACAAAACAAAACAAAAAAAAAATCTAAAATTGAACTATATTAAAAAAGATTATGGTTGTTTTTTGCTCCATTTTCATATGTATGAGCAAATTTAATATTTTAATTTTTTGCGTGAAAGCATATTTCATTTTATGCTTTAAAAAAAAAAAAAAGACTGGTAAATTTTTTTGGCAACAATTAAAAGTTTAAATATTCAATTGTAAAGTTATTACCAGGTTATTATTTTCATATTTTAATTAATTAAAAAAAATCTAATCTAAACTTCGTTACAAATAAAGTACCAAATGAAAGGGTCAATTTTTCTGAATCTGTCAAACTAAACAGCTGATCAATCAGACAATTAGATTTTTAAAAATTAACTGAAGCAGGCATGAGAATTTTCCGCGGATCCGTGATTTTCCCCTTTTTTGCGATTTTCGTTAATTTTGTGGTTTTTTATTTTGTTAAAATGAAACTCAAACAACGATCAGTCTCCAAATGCTCCACGAAAAACTTTAGATTCTCTATCTTTTTCCATCCAAAATATAAATGTCAATATTCCTTTTAACCATGCTTTATCAGATTCTATAACATATAAAATAACAGAATTATTCAATATTTCCCACTCATGTAATTTTTTTTTGTCTCCCCCCTCCCCCTTTTTTTTTTCATCTCTAACCATTGCTGATCAAATATTCTGCGGGAAACCTTTTTATTTTTGAATATTTATCCATTCACAGTGTTAATTTACGATTTTCTCGAACCCATAAAGAAGTAGAATTGTGTTTAATATTTCTCTCTTGAACTACTTTCCCATTTTCCACCATCAGCCAATGATTAAATGTTGATTGCTAGCTAATGTTTTTTTTTTTTTTTTAACACATGCTTTATTGTGTTGGTGGGCATTATTCTTTTAGTTTAATTTGTCGCTTTAAAATATTTTGTATAGTTTTTCCTGTGAGCATTATTTTTCATTTAAAATAAATTTTATAAACGTACATTTGTATAGATTTTCCCGTGCGTGGTATTTTTCTTTTAAAATTAATTTTATGAACACGCGTGTTTCCTCTTTTTTTAATTTTCTGCACCCGCATGCCTGCTAAAGTATGAAAATTAGGTTGCCACTTGCTATATAGATGAGTACAAACTGGAATCATCAACTCTCTTGCAAATTATATAAATAGATTATCTCAGATTGATGGTTCAACCATTCATTTCAAAGGTATTGATGAGCTCTTTTGAAAGATACCCATCATGAAAATTTATTCCCCTTGAGTGGGGAGGCCATGTTCCTACATATACAAAAAAAATTTCCCAGTTGACTATCTCAATTATAAATAATTCTTGTAAATTTCATAATGATTATTAAAAAATAATTTTGTCCTATACCACCATGTTAAAAATTTAGAAAAAGCAGGATGGCAATGCAACCTGTAAGACAATTTTTACCAAAAGTTGATTGGTACTAATTTATGTCAAGGTGCAGCTGCATACCAACTTGTATGAAATTCTGTGCAGTAGTTCTTGAGATACAGTTACTGCAAAATTTTGTCACACACACACATTTTCTAAAAATGGTCAAATCAAATTCTACAGCTCTCAAAACATGTAAATCCATCAAAAACCCGAGGTCGAAATTTTTTTTTTAATCCAATTACTTTCTTCTATTGAGTATAGAAGAAAGTAAAAATATATATCAGTTTAATTTTATATGATAAATATTTTTGTTTTTAATTTAATTTTAAATTTAATTCAAATATTCGGTGTCACATGTCGAATACCAAATAGTGACTGAATATCTGGTGTAACTCTAGTATATATGATTAAAAACTTTTAAATTTATTATAAAGTAATTTGTAGCACCCTCCTTTTTTTCCCCTCCCTAGCTGGAACTCAGTGATAACAGGATTTCTGGTGGTTTGAATATTTTAAGCAGTAATTGCCCAAAGCTAAAATCTCTGCATCTAGGGGGCAACAAGATTGATTCCATTGAAGTTCTAGAACCTCTGGTAAGTCGTCATTTCAGCTTACTCTTTTTATCATGAAAGAATAATTAACTTTTTTGTAAATTTGTGTTTATTACATTTTTAGAAAGAGATGAAAAATTTAGAACATCTCGAATTAACTAATTGTGAAGTTGCATCCCAAGAAGACTACCGAGAAAAGGTTTTCAAGTTGTTACCTAATTTGAAGTACCTTGATGGCTTTGATCAAAATGAGAGAGAAATTGATGAATCAGAAACAGGTTAGAAAACAAAATATATCTGTAATGATTTTTGAAAACATTTAGATTTTAAAATAATATAAATAATCTCTAACAGAGAATTAAATTCAAACACGTGTCATTTGATTATTAAATTAAAAACACGTTTGTCCAAAATTAAACTTCATTTAAAACATTAAAAACATCCAAAGCATTTCGCATTGAAATATCAAAGCATCATCAGGGATTTAATTACACGTTTTACAGAGCAGTTTTATATATTTTGCATTACATGGTCAACAGTTAAGTCCTTTAATAACTTTAACAGAAGCAAAGTCAATTGGAATCTGGTGAAGGTTGGATCCAGGAGTGAAGACAAGTAAGGAGTGGAACTCTTATGGTTACCAAGGAGCTGTAAGTAGCTGTAACTATTGTAGAAACAAAGTGCTGCAAGTAGTGGGTGTGCCAAATTAGCAGCATGTATAGAAATTTTTGAAAAGGAAAATGATTAATTTCAATGTTTTTGTAATTAATAATTATAAGATATTAATGAATGACAAAAGTTGCAATTTTATTTTGGAATGTTAATCTGCTAATTGAGCATTCCTTGAAAATGTGTGAAGTGCAATAACTGAAGGCTTAAACAACATAAATCAGTTAGTATTAACAAAATAAATAACTTCTAATTTTATTCAAATCTAAATTTTAAATGGCTAATAAAAAATTATCCTTTTTCTTATTTTGTTTACTTTGGCAGTGTACTTTCATATCTAAATACAAAAGGCATATTAATAAAACACTTTTAACTTTCATTATACTTTGACAGTATTCTTTTCCGAATATAAAAATTTTGTTACATTAAGAATGCATATGAGATTCAAAGGTACATTTAAAATATTTATATGTAATTAAAAAAATAAATAAATAAATAAACTTCTGTGCAGATGTATTTACAAATATTTGTGTTCATTTTGTAATGGCAGCAATCTTTAAAGTTAATTTAAAAGATGTGTAGGACATTTCTTCAGGAGATAGTGCATAAGTTCGCCCAGTTGCAGTTCTTAAATCAACTTTAATTAATACAGAAGCTAAGAGTATTTGCAGTATACAGACGTGTTACTTTTCAGCCTTTTTAGGCTTGAAAATTATTATTCTTGGGATCAATGCAAATCTGCATTAAAAATTTGTTGGACATGTGTAGTAGGGGGGGGGGGGTCAGCCTGAATTTGTGCAATATATTATTAGCAATTTCTCTGCAATTGGCTTTCAAGAAATGTCAAATTCAAACTTGGAGAAAATGAAAAAAGAAATAGCACTCCAGCTGCATTTTTCTAATCAACTTGAACTACATTATTTTGCTAATCAATTGCCCCAGCAAACAATGCTTCTATAGAATAAACTTATTTTCAAGTATGTGTAATAGTTTTGTCTGTTTTTTAAGCACTTACAACTATTTTAATTATAATATGATATTTAATATAAGATTTATTGTTCTGATTTTGTTTATTGTGTGTATGCAATATATTGTTTATATGTATGCAATCAGATTTAACATTATTTTTGTTATTGTAAAATTTATATTGTGTCAGTGTCCTGATACCACTTTTGAGAGGGGGAGGGGGGGTCGTAAAAAGTTCAGCCTTTTTTTCTGTAAGCTTGTACCATGTCTGAGTATATCTGCATTTTGTGGATAGCTAAACGGAGTAGAGGGACCATGAGGATGCAGGAAGCTAACCTTTATTTTTTCTATGTCATAATCAACATTCAGAAAACATCCTATCCTATCAACCAGAGAGCTTTATAAATGCAAGTTACAAAACTATGTATTTCTTCTTCTAGCTCTAGTTCTTCATTTGTTACTTTTGCTTCCTTGCTTGATGTAAAATTTCAGTAGACTTTACAAAGAAGTTTACAACTTGCATTTGGTATGAAGGCATGTAATTTCTGGGTACGAGGAACAATACGAGAAGATAAAAATCGCTTCTGTAAAAATATGCTTTCTGCTTCGTACTGAAGGGAAGAAATATAAGTAAAATGTATCCCCAAAACATTAGCAATTGCCCATTCAAACAAAAGGCAAGGAGTCATTATTTGGTCTGTGTAAGGACATTGCAGACTGTCTCGAGCTGTTAATCTCTTCACAGTTCCATCAATGCCATCTGATATCCCTTTTCCATGTGCTGTCACAAAAAAAATGCCATTCGCCTTTTATTCCAGTCTTTTTCATAAAACATAGATTTAAAAAAATTTGGCATATATATATATAATAAGCAGCTGCACCATCAGAAAAATTTATTATTTTGCAGAATTCTTTAGCTAAAACTCATGTCATGTTAGTATAAAAACACTGTTATGGGGTTGCCTTTTAATTTATAACTCTGTATCCCAGATTATAGACAATAAATGTAAGAACATAATTTTTTTAAAGAAAAATAAAATACCACTTTTTGAGATATTAAAGGTCAAAGGTCTAAATGTTTGACCTTGAAATTATATATATATATATATATATATGCATGTGATTTATCATTTTGAAAGCCTGTATTAAAATGCTTTTAAATAATACCAAACTTATGCCTCTACAAGCAATTAGGGAACAAGATATGGGCAAAATTGTAAAACAAGAATTTTGAAAATTTGCACTTTTTACCCATTTTTATAGCCCTGTATATCAAGAACTAAAAGAGAGACTTAATAATTGTTAATATTCATTCAGGTTGAAAATGACCTTTTTCTGTGTTGATTTGACACAGAATGGCCCCATTTGCTTTATAGAAAAGGAAGGTTATTAGCATGTTATTAACCCGCTCATGCATGCATTATTTTATAATTGTCAAAAAAATTTTTTTTTTACTTGCAGTTTGCCTCAATGAGTCAGAATAAAGGTAAACATTTAAATTTTGAAAAAAAAAATATTTTTTAAGAAGTTACAAGCACAACCTCAAATGAGGCTTACATGCATCTAAGGGTGCATTTCTGAAAAAAAAAAAAAAAAAAATCTGGAGTGACTCCACTCGACTTTCTGAACATTGAGTAATTAACAGTTTTGTAGAAAAAGTAAAGAAAGAGGAGTTGTTAAACAAACAAAAGAGAGAAAACCATAATAGAGTGTTTGAGTATTTTTCTCCATCTATTACACGATGTTTTATTTAACGCTACTGAACTTTGAGCCCATAGATCATAATGATAAAGAATTTTTCGTTGTGTCCCTGTAAAAACCTATAAATGCTAAATTCACCAAAATGCTTATAGTTAGTGCAACAGTGATTTATAATACTCATATAAATTTTCAGCTCAATTCAATAAGGCGGTTAGATGCTATCGTACTTTTAAAAATTTAGTCCCATAGGCCATAATGATAAAGAATTTTTCTTTGTGTCCCTGTAAAAAAACTGTAAGTGCTAGATTCACCAAAGTCTATACAGTTAGTTCAACTGTGATCTATAACATGTGTGTGTACAAATTTTTTGTCAGATTAATAAGGCGTTTTGACGCTATCACACTTTTAAAAATTTGGCCCCATAGGCATAATGATAAAGAATTTTTCTTTGTGTCCCTGTAAAAAAACTGTAAGTGCTAGATTCTCCAAAATCTATACAGATTGAGTATTTGTGACCTATAATATGTGTATAAATTTTTTGCTCAATTGAATAAGGCGTTTAGATGCTATCGCACTTTTAAGATTTTGCTCCCATAGGCCATAATGATAAAGAATTTTTCTTTGTGTCCCTGTAAAAAAACTATAAGTGCTAGATTCACCAAAATCTATAGGGTTCGTACTATGGTGACTTACAATATGCATACCAACTTTCAGGTTAATTAAACAAAGCGTTTAGACGCTAGCGTGTTCACTCACAGACATACACACATACATACACACACACATACATACATCATCGTAAAAATAGTGAAAACGGACTCAGGGGACCTCAAAACGTATAGAAACATCAAAATCTCGAATTCGGATTTTTGACATGATTACAAAACTTTCCTCACTCTAGTGTTCGGAAAGTAAAAAATTCATTGAAGTCTTCAAAGCATTCTGGGCATAAATTAATGTTACATCGACAACAAGTATATCTTGTTTTACTTTTGCAAAGTTCATTTTTACATTTTAATGCAAATTTACCATCGGACTTCTTTGGATAGTGTTTTCCGTTATCGAATCTCAATTCGTTTGCTACATTAGATAATTTCCTTTTCTTTTTTGTTGATACAGTGGAATCAGAATTGCTACTGGATGGTCTACCCTATTTCTTTGCCATCAATGAGCTTCCTGTGTATACGAGACTTGATGCAATTCTGCTTTTGAATTCCAACAAATCGTTCGTTTCTCTTCCATCTTTTCTTCAAAGCAGCCAAGCGTTGACTACAGCAACGTTCAACAGGTGGTAAAATATTCTCATATACCATCGTTTATTCCAAAAATTAATGCAAAACTGGTGTACAAGCGATAAATAGACAATAAGACTTCTTCACACACCATAAATTTTAAGCCAGCACAACCGGTTTCGAAAGGACGTAGCCTTCCTTCATCAGGTGCAAAAAACACGTGCTACTGCCTTGGAGGCAAAAGCAAGACATGCTTGTCTTGCTTTTGCCTCCAAGGCAGTAGCACGTGTTTTTTGCACCTGATGAAGGAAGGCTACGTCCTTTCGAAACCGGTTGTGCTGGCTTAAAATTTATGGTGTGTGAAGAAGTCTTATTGTCTATTCATCGTTTATTCCTCTGAGAATGACGATAGAGTGCTACAAGGGAATCCATTAAATCAACACCTCCCATATGAAGGTTATACATTTTTACTGCATTTGGCCTAGCTATTTCTATCAAAGATTTAGTTGCATGAGAAAAACGTTTTGCTTTTTCCAGTGGTTGCACTCCAGCAAAAGATGAAACTACATGCACAAGATTTTTATCGGCCCATCAAGTCACAGTTATGTTTTCTTCATTACACTGTAAAAAAAACCTATTACCAGCTGCAATCTGTGATTTATTTTATCCAATCACAGAGAATTTCTTGCAAGAAATTCTCTGTGATTGGATAAAATAAATCACAGATTGCAGCTGGTAACAGGTTTTTTTTTACAGTGTAGTAGTCACAGACACTGACCTCCTACCTTCTTTCAGAAGAGATTTAACATCCTTTAACTTATCGTTTGTACCTAGCATTCTATTAGATCGAATTGACATACATAAATTACTTAATTAATGATTAAATATTAATATAGTTTAGAAGCATGATCTCTCAATACATGAATCATGTTAAATGTTACCAAATTAATTACATAATTAGCCATCTATGAATTACATATAAATGAAAATAAGCAAGTATTTATTATTAAGTGTATATAAATCACAATTGATTTAATAAGCTAAGCATTAGCTCCTCCAATAGGAAAATTTCTAGCACTACTACTAATCGATCATAGCATCAACAACCTCAAATGAGGCTTGCATGCAGTGAAAGCTGTTAGCTACCATAACTGCATGATAACCTCATTTGAGGTTCTCAATAAAAATAGCTTTATTTTAGCTAATAAATTGTTAATAACTCATACGTTTTTGTTCATTATAGTAAAAATAAGGTAGAAAACAGAAAATATTTTTATTTATTTGATATTTGCAAATAAAGTGCAGAAATGGTCTTCATAAATTGGTTGTTCTGTGACTTCTAATGCTGGTACAAAATGGCTACTTTTAAGTGATCAGAATAAACTGCATAGCTAGTGTTGCCATCTTTTGCTGCATTTTACAAGCTTTCCTTGTTACCATAGTGGAATACAGTACAATTGAGAATGAAATTATTTGAAATACCATTTATTTCATGGGTTTTTCCTAGTAGCCTCATATGAGGTTTCCATGCATGAGAGGGTTAAAGCAGTTCTGTAATAAGAATTAATGTATTAATCCCAAAAATTAAAGTGAAAACATTTTTTTTTTTTTTTTTTCCTTTCCTTGTGGCTGTTTATTTTCAAAAATTATGTATTTTTATTCTCAATTTGCCATTATATATATGTATATAATATTTATATAACATATGTACTTTAGCTAAGATATTGAGTTACAACAAGGAAATAATGATTATATATATACTGACAGAGGTCAGTGAATATTGGCAACTCTGGAAATTTCTTTAAATTTTTTAAGTATTTGATATAAATTTCACTTCCTATAGTTTGAGTTATTTTTTCTTAATCTGTAAACATTTTTCATTTATAGAAAATGGTAGACCTGAGAGTGCAGATGAAGATGAAGGTAATTTTCTTGTTTTACTTTTAAAACAAATTTTTTCTTAGTTTAACTAAAGCTTGCTTTGGAAAATTTAATGTATTCTTAAAATTTCTAAGTAGGGAATATTTATTTGAACAAAGTTTATAATGATGCTGAGAGTTTTGAGAGAGAATAATTGTTGTAATATATATAATAAAATACATGGGTCTCGAAAAACGGGAATTGTACCAGGCTCTTTGATTTTGGAAATTTCCGTATTTTAGAGAAACGTAAATTGATTATTTAAGTGAATAAGTTCTATATTTATTTATAAAGTATCATAAAATATATTTGTTTTAATTTACTTGAATAATATAATGAAAAAAAATTCTTATCAAAGTTTGTCTTGTTTAATTATGATTTCTTTAGTCCTATATATAGGACATTAAATCCTAGAGTTTCAAGATTTTTATTGGCATTTGAATTAAACTTTACTTTGAAATGTTTTCAATTTCAGCAATTTCTGATTTGTTACTCTCAAAATCTTTTTTCTTTTTTTTAGGGAGGGGGGGGGGACATGCTTGCAGTGATTGCTCAGTAGCACAATTGGTACAGCTATATATTGGCAGGATAAATATATATATATGATGGATAAAAATTAGTAATTTAGTTTTTATGCATATTGCATTTGTAATGCTTACTGCTTTTATTATTATTACTTATAGAAATTTTACTTGCAGAAAAATGAAGTAAATAATTTTAAAAAATGATCAAGTTTGATGTCCTTGAAATAAAGGAGAAAAAATCAAAATGAAATTTGTCCCAGAATACTCCACATAACTTTCCCTATTTAAAAGACAATGTAATTTCTTTGGTATTCACTCTAGAAATTATTCTCACGAAATCAGCTGTAATATTATATTAAACTAGAATTTTTTAAAAGTATGTAGTTTAAACTTTTGTGGTAGATCTTATGACTTTGTCAGACTTTATTTATTAGATGTTTAAGTCCATAATTTATAAGCTGTGAAAAATTTGGGGTATAATTTTAATTTTAAATATATAAGTAAAAACGAAGTATTAAACTTTAATTAATAAACATAGAAAAACTTTAAAACATTACTTCGTGTGTGGCCGTTTAAATTTTTCAGCCGAATACCGAGCCCTCATCAGAACGACATCCTCTGTGGAAGACTTGAGCTTGACTGTTGTTGATCTTTCACATTTTTGCTTCCAGGCTAGTGTTTTTTAAAAATGATTAGTCACCTTTTTAACGAATGGAAGTATGTTAATAAAAAACTTGCTAAATCGGAACAGAAGATCAACTTTTTGAATGATTGTAAACATTTTAAACTTATCCCGACCTTTTTAAGGATTAATAATAAATTTTTAATTGATAATTTCAAAGATGACGTTCATGAATTTGAACATAAGATACTAAATAAATTAATACGAAAAAGGAAAGCTGAATTTTTTGAAAATAAGGAATTATGGAATAAAGCTGCTGAAAATCTTAAAAATGCAACAGACTTAAAAAAAATGGACTTTATTTAATGAAAAAATTAATCAACATTATGAAACTGAAAAAAACGCAATTGTAAATAGACATAATAAGAAACTTAAATTCTGGCTTTAAAAAAAAAAAAAATTACAAACCTATTTTAAGAAATGAAATACCTTTTATTAATTTGTTTAATGCTAAAAACAATAACCATCAATGTGAACTACTTAAGTTAGGGCCTAAATATATACTTGACCAGCCTGTAAATATTAAACATAGTATCGCTAAAATAGAATCCGCTATAAATAAAATCCCTGAAGATAATAGAATTAATATACATAATATCGCTGTTACCGAAATTAAAAAGTCTCCTCAAAATAAAAATATTAATAAGGAAGATCTTAGAGAATTGAAAAATCTTAAAAAGAATAATGAAATTACCTGCACATTAACTGACAAAACGCGTAAAATAACTATTCTAGCTCGTAAAGATTATAATTTAAAAATAAAAAGAAACAATAAAGGAAATAAATGTTAATATTACAAGTAAAGACCCAAATAATAAACTGTTAGATAAAACCCGAAAAATCATTAAAGAAGGTGAATGGCCTGATAACGTCCTCCCCAAAATTTATAATCATGCAACTAATACTCCCTGCATTTTCAGTAGGTTCAAAGATCATAAAAAACCCCCCTACATTCAGACCCGTTGATAATAAAAACGAAGCTCCTACTTACTGTTTAGAAAAGTATATGGCAAAAATCTATTGTAACATTATCTCTTCCCCCCCCCCCCTCACAACACTTTAGAATCTACAGAAGACTATGTCAAAAAATTAAGAGAAATTGAAAATAAAAGTAACTATCACTTTGTAAGCTTTGATGTAATTAACCTTTACCCATCTATAAACATAATTAAAACTTGTCAAATTGTTAACGAAACCATTAATGATTACTACTCCGACCCTGAAATAGCCCAAGCACTAAATGCCGCTACAAATTTTTTGTTAAAGGGAAACTATTTTAAGTTCAATGGCAGAATTTATCAACAAATTAAAGGTGTCCTGTTAGCTGGTGTGAAGTAGATCCAAGGCTAAGTGAATTAGCAGAGGAGCCTACTCTAGACGTAAACACCAGCGTAACAACATTTAAAGTTAATTAAATGAATTAGATACATGGAAGCTAGAGTAAGTAAATATGCTGAAAGATAAATATGTAGAAATTGTTAAATAAAATGACCATAACAAATTTTAATTTAATTTGTGTTTTAATTGAAACAATAAAATTCAACAAAAAGTTTATATAAATATAACAATAAGTTTATATGAATAACAATAAGATAATTGAAGTAGACAAATATTTTTATATATAACAAACATACCAAAGCAGATGCTGGATGACAAACAAGGTGAGTACGAAGACAATATTTAACATATTTTTATTTCCCATATAGGTTGCAGAAAAAAACTACTACGTGCCATTAGAAAGAAGCTGGTGACACTTATGTAGAAGACGTGACGTTCTTGTTTCCACTTGTTATTGTCGCGATATGAACACCTATAAATTTCATTTAAATTTCGAACTCACAAAAAAGGATTAACGTGAGTTATAACTAACTAAAAATGAAAAGATTTTATTTGAATATAAAAAATAAACGCCACATATTACGGCGACATCTTATGAAGCCGGCATCGGCGAAAAATGAACAATGGCAGGGGCAAGAGCAACCGCAAAGGCAACCACGAACACCCACTACCATCGCCGTTCGCTATTTATAGTTTCGCGGGAGAAACGAAGTGATCTTCCGGACGTACGTCGCGGCGCGTGCGTAGACTTCGGCTATCGTTCTTAGAGATGTTTTATGCAAATTTTTGAAACTCGGCTCAGTCGGAACTTCCGGAAGGTTAGCTATTGTTTACGTTTCGCGTTTGAAAAATTAAGATGGATGATTTAAATTTGAAAACTCCTTAACATAGCATTTCATTGAACGATATATTTATTTTTCCTGGTAAGTAGAAAATATATTAAAAGGAAATTAGGATTTTTAATAAGTGTTTAATTTTATTTCAACTAACGTTTTTTTTTCTTTAAGCTTTATTTTAAGAGTGATTAATTTTTAATATATTTAATTAGCATAACGATAAGAAAAAACGGGAAACTATAGGTTTACTATTAACAAGGCTCTTATCGTTTACAATTACTCTTATCGTTTGCACTTTTAAGCTTAAGAAAGTTAATAAAAAAAAACATCCAGCAAAACTTTGCACAAATTACATAATCATACTACTGTGACTAATCAGTTTAACAGTTTCTTCAGAACTAAAAAAACAATTAGGTTTAATCTTCAGCTGCACAGCAACAGAGATCAATATCTGGATAGAGGTGATTTACAAAACAATTTGTTTTTGAAACACAAATAACATATACCTGTTTACTCAAACCTCTCCTCCAGTTTTGAAAAGATTTTTAACATGCTCTTTTAAAAAAAACTGTAGAAAAGAAATTCATACAATGAATTATTTGTATAATAAGTTTAACAACAAATATAACATGAGTATAATCACATTCAATATTATAAATATATGTATAAACACAATTCTTTCTTACAATATAAAAGTATAAATTACATACAAATATTTAACAAAAAGAACAGAATGGATTATTTCGGGAATGGAGAGGAGAGAGAGAGAGATTAACAAAAAATTGCTGTGAGCAATTGAATAAACAAAAATTGA
Organism: Salticus scenicus; assembly: GCA_963930645.1. Taxonomy (NCBI): domain Eukaryota; kingdom Metazoa; phylum Arthropoda; class Arachnida; order Araneae; family Salticidae; genus Salticus; species Salticus scenicus. The sequence continues at coordinate 154,541,717 of OZ005656.1, forward strand.
CTTACTGTCAAAAGAAGAATGAGAAATTAAAATTCTCAAAAAAACTTCCAGCCTAAACCTGGAAAGATTTTGCTTAACTTGCAAAATTTGAATTTTTTTTTTTCCTGAATTCAAGGAAACATTTGAATTCATAGAAAAGTTTAAATTTTTGAATTCATAAATTTTGAATTCTTAAAAAAAATTTGAATTCATTAAGGATTTGAATTCATAAAAAAAATTTTTAGAAAATTTACATTTTTAAATTTTATAAATTCATAGAAAAATTTGAAATTGAAAGTTTAAGATTAACTTTTGAAACATTGTCGAAGAAAAGATTTTTCACAAATTTTTGTAATTCAAATTTAGTTTGTGGCTTAGTAAATATGTCAGCCAAATTTAATTTGCTACGAATGAAAACTAATTCAAAAATATTTTTGATAACAAGATCTCTAATAAAATATAGTTTGACCTCTATATGTTTGCTTCTATTATTCTCTATAGGAGATTTAATAAAGTCTATGGCAGCCATATTGTCAATTAGTAATTTTGAAATTTTCTTATTTTTTATAATCTTCATGTTTTGGCATTCTTCTAGAATTCGATCTAGCCAGACAATTTCTTTTGCTGCTTCTGTAGCGGCAATGAACTCAGATTCCATAGTGGATAAACTAACAGCCTTCTCTTTAAAGGTCCTCCAACTGATGGGGCTACTATCTAGAAATACTATTTGTCCACCTATGGATGTCCGATCATCACGATTTGAAGCAAAGTCGGCGTCTGTGTAGGCTATGATCTGTGAATCAGCACATGAAAGTTTTAATTTTAATTGGCTGGTTTTCTTTACATATCCCAGTAGTTTGATCAACCCATTCCAGTGATGAATTCCTGGATTCGATTGGAATTGGCTATAGATATTGACGGCATATGCTATATCAGGTCTTGTTCTGTTAGATAAATATGATAAACACCCTAGAATATTGCGATATGGATACTTTGTCATTTCTTTGGTTTCTTCTTCGGTTTGAGGACAGCTTGATTTTGAGTAAATACAGCCTTTGCTGATTGGTAAGGATGAAATTGGAGGGTTAAAACTATTAAAACGACTGCATATTTCTTGAATATAGCTTTCTTGATGAATGAATAGCTTTGAGTCAATTTCAACAAATTCTACTCCAAGTAGTTTCTTTGTCCTTCCCAAAATTTTTAATTTGAATTTTTGTTTTAAAACATTAATGGCTTCCTCTAAAAACATTTTACTTTTACCAAATAAAACCATGTCATCAACATATAATAATAGGATAACTTGAAATTTGAATGTATAAACACAGTTGCAAGAAGTAAATTTAATAAAACCGATATTTGATAAAACTCTGTCAATTTCGTAAAACCATGCTCGTCCACTTTGGTGAAGGCCATAGAGAGCTTTGTCGAGCTTGCAAACTAACTTCTCTTCTCCTTGTTTAATAAAACCAGGTGGTTGCTGCATGTATATTTCATCTTCTAGCGGAGCATATAGGTATGCGCCAGTGACATCACATTGTACGTGATTCCACTTGTGTTGCACTACCAAAAGTGAAAAGAAAAAACGAATTAGATCGAAGTTTATAACAGGACTAAAAGTTTCTTCATAACTCTCGCCTTTTACTTGAGCGTAACCTTGAGCTACAAGCCTTGCCTTGAATTTAGCAATTCGACCTTCTTCATCTCGTTTTATAGCATATACCCAGCGACATCCAATTATTTGCTTATTTTGAGGAGGTTTTACAAGATGCCAAACCTTTCGTTCTTGGATGGTTTTTATTTCGGTTTTCATTGCTTCTAGCCATTCTTGAAATTGGTCTGATTTTTGGGCTTGCTTGAAAGTTCTTGGTATAATTAATTCTAGTCAAGAGGAATTATGACAAAAATTAGCACTTGTGTCTGAGTCAGATTCTTCTATTGGAGTGAATGAAAATTTAGTGGGGTCATACTTGATTTTGTTTTCTTGGCAATATTTTCTAATGTCTCTATGGGATCTTAATCTTGTTCTTGTATTTTCGGGATAGTAGTATACGTCTGTTCTGGATTTATCTCTTCTTAAAACTTGTTTTCTTTCAAACTTTATGTTTTTTAATTGAGATGATTGAACAGGTTTTTCATCATCTGAGGATTCCTCAGTGTCAGATAATTCAGACGGTACGCTGGACCCTATTTCAGGAGTTTCGTCAACAGCCTCTTCATCAGAATCATCGTCACTATCCTTTGGAAATACATCTTGAATTGTGTAATGCTGGTTAATGGTGCCCAGCACTGCTCCACTTGCTTCTGTTTTGAACAAACGATCTTCTTTAAATGTCACATTTAAAGATTCTACTATTTTATTTTGCTCTGGGATCCAAATACGGTATCCTCTTGTATGGTGTGCATATCCAACTAGATAACCTTTCACAGCTTTTGGATCCAGTTTCTGTCTTCTTTGTTTTGCCAGTCCTACATAAGCTACACATCCAAATGGTTTAAGGTGTCTGATTGATGGTTTTCTTCCACCGTACAATTCGAATGGTGATTTTTCAAAATCTTTATGGCATAGTCTGTTCCAGGCATAATTGAAATGTGAAACGGCTTCTGGCCAAAAACAAAAGTCTAAACCACTTTCATATAATGATGTACGGGCTCCATTAATAACAGTTTGGTTATAACGTTCAATAGCACCATTTTGTTCTGGAGTGAACGTGTTTGTTAGTTCATGTTTGATGCCTTTTTCCTGACAAAATGTTGAAAATTCTTTGTTGACAAACTCTGTTCCATTATCTGAGCGGATAGCTATTAAAGGTTTACCTATAAATCTTTCTGCCCTTTTGATGTGATTAATTAAGGTTTCAGCTACTTCAGATTTTTGGACTATAGGATAAATGAATACTTTACGGGAATAATCGTCCATGATTGATAGAAAATATCGTTCTCCATGTTTGCCTCTTACTTGACATGGTCCCCAAACATCTGTATATAACAGTTCTAAGGGTCTCTTGGATCGAACAAAGTTTCTGTATTTAAATGAAGTGCGTTTAAATTTATTCAACCTGCAATCTTCACAAAAAAATTCTGTATGTCCCTTTAAGAATGGTAATCCCTTTGCACCCCTCTTATTACTTGTATGCGTCAAAGTTTGAGGATTTACATGAGCGCATCTCTTATGCCACAGGTTTAGAACTTCCTGTTCTTTTGAAGAGGTTGTGGAGGCTTCGAAAGTTACATGTTGTTTTATAGATTTTGGGATTTTTGCTTGGACACGATAAACACCACTTTTTAATTTTGCTCTGAACATTATATTATCATTAGACGTAATTTTGACTTCGCCTCTTCCCCCAATAAACTGTAGACCTTCTTTGTCAAGTTGTGGCCCTGATATAAGGTTTCTCCTAAGCTTTGATGAATACATCACTCCCTTTAAAGTAAAATTTCTTTGGCCAAAACGCAATTTAATGTCTCCTTTTCCTTCGATTGGCAAAGTGATGCCTTCCATGGCTACAGCCATTTCTTCATTTTGTTGAGGTTTAAATGATGTGAAAAGTTCACGGTCTTTACTAAAATGATGAGACGCGGCTGAATCGAATATCCAATCTGATTCATTTGTTTGCTGAGCTAAACTGGCCTCAGTAATGTAGTAAGATGAATTTGAATTCCTACTGCTATTACGGGTCTTAGAATTTGATCTAGATTGATATGAAGATTTTTTTCGACTCTGTCTACCTCTTGATTGGAAGGATTTCTTAGGATTGAAATTCTGAGAAGGTAAGTTTTGGTTTTGAAAAGAGGGTTTAAAGTCAACATTTCTACTTCTATTGAGAGAAAAACAATTTTGTCTAGCATGGCCGTTCTTATGACAAAATGTACAAATTAATTTTTGTTTTAGAAGCTTATTTTTACCTGTATCATTTAGATGAGAAAACTGAGCAGAAATTTTAGCTTTACTTAATTCATTATCTTTATTTCTTAAATTTAGCCTAGTTTCCTCGGCTACTAAGCAAGTTACAATTTCATTGAATGTAAATTTATCATCTTCCCATCTCAGTATGTTTTGAACGATACCGTCGAAATATGATGGGAGATAACGTAACAATTGATAAGATGCAAAAATTTCCGTCAGTCCCCCCTTAGAATTTTCTATTTGTTTAAATATCCTCATGACCCGGGACGCAAAGACATTTACACCCTCACCAGGCAATATTTTGCAATCACACAGCTCAGAAAATAAACTCATGTGCTGTGCACGAGTATCTGGAACAAAACTTTTGTTAATTAAATTCCATGCCTTTACGGGGTCATCCTCGTTTTCTACAATTTTCCTATACTCAGTTTCTATATTTAAGTATAAGGCAGCTAAAGCAGCATTAGCTCTAGACTTAAATTTATTAACAGCAGAAGCATTGCTTCTGTCATCAGCCAAAACTGGGGCTGTTTCCGTACCAACAACTATGTCCCAGAGTCCCCGGTCAAGAAGAACAAATTTAATGTCACTCCTCCATTCCTCGAAATTAATCGCATTCAGTTTGGGAATAGAATGTAAATTGTTGACAGCCATTTTGAGTAAAAAAAAATTGTATAATTATGGTTCAAACAATTTAAAAATATAATATATCAAAAATATCACAATTTTTCTTATAAAAACCTTTGCCCCCCCGAATTAAACATTCGGTAAATTCATTTATGACTTGAAAATTTATTCAAATATATATATATGAAATTTCAAAAGTTTTTTTTTCTACTTTACTGAAAAAAAAATTTTACAATATTCCCTCAACAATATGCAAAAAAATGGTCATTATTACTTAAATTAAACAAAACATTCAAGATTTTCATTTATTAACATTAAACAACTTTTAATCTAAATTCAAACAATTTCTTGTTTCAAAAATTTACTATAAATGCAAAAAATTTAACTTTCAATTTATTTTTCAAACAAAACAGAAAAACATTAATTTATGAAAGGGCCAGCATATTTACATGCTGAAAAAGGAAAAGCCCATAACCACTTTTTATTTCTCTTGTTAGCTGGTGTGAAGTAGATCCAAGGCTAAGTGAATTAGCAGAGGAGCCTACTCTAGACGTAAACACCAGCGTAACAACATTTAAAGTTAATTAAATGAATTAGATACATGGAAGCTAGAGTAAGTAAATATGCTGAAAGATAAATATGTAGAAATTGTTAAATAAAATGACCATAACAAATTTTAATTTAATTTGTGTTTTAATTGAAACAATAAAATTCAACAAAAAGTTTATATAAATATAACAATAAGTTTATATGAATAACAATAAGATAATTGAAGTAGACAAATATTTTTATATATAACAAACATACCAAAGCAGATGCTGGATGACAAACAAGGTGAGTACGAAGACAATATTTAACATATTTTTATTTCCCATATAGGTTGCAGAAAAAAACTACTACGTGCCATTAGAAAGAAGCTGGTGACACTTATGTAGAAGACGTGACGTTCTTGTTTCCACTTGTTATTGTCGCGATATGAACACCTATAAATTTCATTTAAATTTCGAACTCACAAAAAAGGATTAACGTGAGTTATAACTAACTAAAAATGAAAAGATTTTATTTGAATATAAAAAATAAACGCCACATATTACGGCGACATCTTATGAAGCCGGCATCGGCGAAAAATGAACAATGGCAGGGGCAAGAGCAACCGCAAAGGCAACCACGAACACCCACTACCATCGCCGTTCGCTATTTATAGTTTCGCGGGAGAAACGAAGTGATCTTCCGGACGTACGTCGCGGCGCGTGCGTAGACTTCGGCTATCGTTCTTAGAGATGTTTTATGCAAATTTTTGAAACTCGGCTCAGTCGGAACTTCCGGAAGGTTAGCTATTGTTTACGTTTCGCGTTTGAAAAATTAAGATGGATGATTTAAATTTGAAAACTCCTTAACATAGCATTTCATTGAACGATATATTTATTTTTCCTGGTAAGTAGAAAATATATTAAAAGGAAATTAGGATTTTTAATAAGTGTTTAATTTTATTTCAACTAACGTTTTTTTTTCTTTAAGCTTTATTTTAAGAGTGATTAATTTTTAATATATTTAATTAGCATAACGATAAGAAAAAACGGGAAACTATAGGTTTACTATTAACATGTCCCTATGGAATCGCCCATTTCAGGCTTTATCGCGGAATTTAAATTAAGATTCCTCGAGAATAAAATTCTAGAAAATTCAAAAAATAAAATTATTTTTTGGTACAGGTACGTCAATGACGTTTTTGCCGTCATAGATAAAAAGTTTGATGAAAAAGTATAAAAAGATAGAAAAATAGATGAAAAGTACTTAATGAAATTAATAGTTATGACCCAGATATGCAATTCACATGCGAAGAAGAAATTAACCAACAAATTAATTTTCTAGATGTTAAAATTACACGTACCGACAATAAAATCGAAACCACCATATACCGCAAACCAACTAATAGTAACGAAATTATCCACTACAATAGTAAAACACCATTCCGTTATAAAACCAATGCAATTTGTTCCTATATTAATCACGCCTTTCTAATTTGTAATGAAACCGAAAATCTTAAAAATGAACTAGATCTAATTAAAGTTTTTACTATAAAAGCAGGATTCCCGTTCCCAGATAAAATTGTTAATAAACTAATTAAAAGTAAAATTAAAAATCTTGATAATATACCCAGCTTTCAAAAACCACCCTTAAAATTTACTTCTTCTATACTGTATGATCGCGGAGCATTCAATAAAATAAAAAATGTAGCAAATAAATATGGCGTAAATGTCCCTATCAAACCTAATAGAAATATTTTCCAGTTGATTAGAAGTGATAAAGACACCCCCATCCCCTTTAGAAACTGCGGGAATTTATAAAATACCTTTTACAAATCAAGATAATAAACCAGGATTTTATATAGGAGTTACAAAAAGAAAAATTAAAACAAGAATTAATGAGCACAAAAATGATATAAAAATGGGAAAATGTAATACAGCCTTAGCCAAAATTTTTAGTAAACAAGATATTAAAATTGAATTTGATAAAGCTAATAAAATTTCAAATTATGATGATTATTACAACGCGATGTTCCGAGAATCAATTGAAATTACAACCAATAGCAAGGCATGCAACAACAGTGGCACAGTAGCACTAGACAGTGTATGGTGCCACCTTGTGGTGAAAGAAGATCAACAACAGTCAAGCTCAAGTCTTCCACAGAGGATGTCGTTCTGATGAGGGCCGGGTCCCAGCTGAAAAAATTAAACGACACACAAAGTAATGTTTTAAGGTTTTTCTATGTTTTTTAATTATAATTTTATTTTTTAATGTTTGTTTAAAATAAAAAAGTATATATATAAATTGTACTTTACATGTCATTTATTTTTCTTTTCAGTCACCTTTTTTTTTTTTTTTTTTTTTTTTTTTCCCTCCCTTCTTTGGCTCTGGATTTTTGTGCCATGAGCTATGCTTTTAATTTTTTTGCTTTCTACTTGTATAATTGTAGTTTACTAATTGTTTTAGAGTCTGATATAGAATCAGATGCTAGTGGGGAAGATTCTGATGCAGAGGATAGTGAAGAAGAAGGAATTGGTCTGAAAGCCCTTCAGGATGATTTGATTGATGTAAATATACTTTGTAATTTCTTGTATTTTCTATTCATTTTGACAATGTTAGTAAGTTATTAAAGTTGGGGAAAAAGAAATCCATTATTTTTTCAGTAGATGGCTGTCGCTGTAGTGATTGATATCCCGTAAGGTATTGAACAGACAATTTCATAATTATGCTCGTTGGAAAGGTGACATTTTACATAAAAAAAAAAAAAAAAAAATCTTTTGCTGTTTTTTGTGTGGTCCATTCAGTTGTGAAGCTACAGAGTGTTAAAAATGGAAGTCAACAAAGTGAAAATCCGGTACATTTTACAGTTTTTCTTTGATAGAGGCAAAAATGCAAGCCAGGTGGCTGAAATTGTGAATGGTGTTTATGGTCCCGATACTGTAACATCCAATTACATGCAATTTTGGTTTCATTGATTCCAGGTATTTTTGATGTTAAAGATGCACCTTGCACAGGTAGGCCTGTCATTGAAAATGTCTATGAAATCACAGAAGTGATCGAAATTGACTTGGCATGTTAGCAGTCACAGTATCACCCAGGAACTAAAGTTCAACCAAAAAAGTTTTAAAGCATTTGCACAAAGGTGGATTAAAAAAAAGCCTTGATGTTTAGGTGCCATACCAATTAACACAAAAAGGAACATGATTGATCGAATTTTCATATGCGAAGCCTTGCCAAACGGATGAAGTCAACCCATTTCTTAAATGGATGGTGACTAGGGATGAGAAATATGTCACAGACAACATTGTGCGAAAACGATCATGATCAAAATACGGTGAAGCAGCTCAAACAGTGGCCAAACCAGGACTAACAGCCAGGAAGGTTCTGCTGTGCATTTGATGGGACTGAAAAGGTATCATTTATTATGAGTTGCTCCCATGTGGCCAAACACTAAATTTGGATCTCCGTCAGCAACTGGACCATTTGAAGCTAGTGATTGACCAGAAACAGCCAGAATTGGCCAACAGGGGATGTGTTTTATTCCATCAGGACAATGCCAGACCAGTGACTCACCAGAAACTTGGGAAGCTTGGTTGGAAAGTTTTGATGCATCCACTATATAGTCCAGACCTGCGCCAAGTGATTACAATCTTTTTTTTTTTTTTTTTTTTTTTTGGCATTGCAAAACTTTCTTAGTGATAAGAAATTGGCATCGAGAAGACTGCGAAAATCAATTACTAGAGTTTTTTGCTAATAGGGACCAAGACTTCTGTGAGAGAGGCATTATGAAGCTACCTTTAAAATGGCAACAAATTATAGAACGAAATGGTGCATACTTGACTAAAATTGGTAATCCGGAACTTGTTAAATAAAGTCTTAAAGTTCACATAAAAATAATGGATTTCTAGCTACATTTGTGCTCATACAATTTATTTGTATTATTTATCTAATTTTTTTCAAACTGTAACTTACTATTTAATTATTCAAATTATGTATTCTTGTAGCATTGTAAAGTTTTGCGATAGTATTTTAAGTCACTGGATCTGAATCATTAAGAAGTTTTACTTCGAAAATCTTAAATCGTACATTGGTGCTCAAGAGTGAAAAAGGTCTCCCGTGATGAATTTTTTTCACATTTCTGAGCTTCTCCTACTTGAAAAATTTTCATTCATCTGGTTTCAGTGAGTGATCTTGTATCTGTTGCTTGGCTTTTTTTTACTATGTTTAATAATTCATTATATATATATATTGCATTTACTTTGTATTACTACGTAATCTTCCCTTTTCCATTAAAATTTCAGTTTCTTCTTTTTTGAATTGTCAACTATTCTTAAAATTCTAATCATAATATTGAACACATTGTAATCAATCAATAAATTTCATTGTTGCTTCGTAGTTTCATTATTATTTATCTCCTTTGAAATTTTGCTTTTTTAAATCCATATGACTCCTATTCTGGTCTTGGCAGACTGGGGGAGTGTTGCCGGCGTGAAACTAGTTTAACCCCACAGGCAAGTCACAAGTCTTGCCACCTGCCTCCTTCCTTCCTTTCTTAAGTTTCTTAAATTATTTTTTCATAAATTTCAATATAGTTTGTTTTTAAGTTAAGATTTGCTGAGTTAGTTTATTGTTTTGTTTGTTTTGCAGGCTGTTAATTAATAAATCTGGTTTCTTTAAATATGTGTATTTCATCCCCTGATGATTTTTTTTCATTTTTCTGAACTTCTCCTACATAAAGAAATTTTTATTCTTATTGGTCATTGGTGTTTCAGTGATCTTGTATCTGCTTGGCTTCTACTATGCTTAATAGATCATCATTATTATATATACAGTGAACAACGTTTAACACGAAACTGAGGGGACCAAAATATTTTTTCATGTTAAAAGAATTTCGTGTAAAAAAGATTTGTAAAAAAAAGTACAAAATTGGCCAATGTTTGCCCTGTTGTCAATTATTATTTCCATTTCCTGTAAAAATACTACTAACTTACATCCAATAGGATAAAAATCAAGTATAAATATGATTTTTTTTTTTTTTTTTTTTTGAGGGCGGGGGATCAGATATCTTTTACTGTCTTTTTCAGCACCACATTTTAAAAAATTATCGAGATTATATATTGTTTTATTCATCTCTGAATTCGAATGCGCATCTAAATAACTGTGGATACTCATTTTCTTCATTTCTGAAGCAGAGGGGACAAAAACTGCATTGATTCAGTTCTCAGATTCGTAATAAAAATTTACTTAAATGGAATCATTAAATGATGAACAATGTCAAAAATCTCATTGTTGGTGCTGTAAACACATGATCATCGAAGGGAACATATTGTAGCATAGTTACCAACATTTATTCAGGAGCATTTTTAGCAGAGCTTTTAATCCGCACCACTTTATTTATAAACTATTTTCCTTCACTTTGTAACTAATATAAAATAAGAAAAAATTACTTTTAACAAACAAAATGGTATGGAAATAAAGGCGGGTCTAAAAATGCTTTGGAATAAATTAAAATATTGGCATCTCTGTTGAAGCAAACATGCCACTGAAGATCAAAAGCGATTTTTTTTCGTATTAAACGATTTTTGTTTCGTGTTAAAAGAAAAAAATTATATTAAATAGCATAGTATACTGTCTGGTAAAGGGCAAAATTAACGGTCGCCACCGGCCACATGGCGACTAAATAAAAAAAGATGGCGATTAAAAATTATGCATCGATCGCCACTAAAGTCGCCACTTTTTGTGATCATTAAAAGATTCCAAAAATCGAGCGACGATAGGCAATCGAAGCCTTGTGATTTCCAATCTTTTTCCATCCATGGCATAAATGTCAATGTTCATTTTAAACTTGATTTATTATATTCTACAACCTATAAAGAAGTAGAATTGTTTAATATATCTCATTCACATAATTTTTTGCACCTCCCCTCCCCTCCCCTTTCCCTCCCCCTAACGATCTGTGATCACACAGCTTATAGAAAGCTTTATAATTTCTAGTCATTCTCCATTTGCTGCAAAAATATAAATATCTGTTTTAAACTTACTTTATTAGATTGTAGAATCTGTAAAGAAGTAGAATTGTTTAATATATCTTACTCATAATTCTTGTAATCCCCCCCCCCCTTCTACCTTCCAGCGATTGGCAATCACATGCTCCACTGAAGCCTTGTGATTTTCAATCTTTCTCCATCCATAACATAAATGTAAATATTCATTTTAAACTTTCTTGATTAGGTTCTAGAACCTATAAAGAAGTATCCCCCCCCCCCCACACACACACACATGTGCGCTCCATTTCGACTAGCAGTTAATGATCAAATGTCTTGCAAAGCACAATCTTTTTCCATTATTATCTCCATAGTATTTAGTGTATATTTAACCCATTTAAGATATTTGACAAATGTGTGTATCAAAATTTGATTTGGCTTAAATGTGTATTTTTCAAAATTTTTGTATTTGCTTTCTTTTGAGTAGAAATCTTCCTTTTTCCTTTCTATTTTAAAGTAGAAATTTCCCTATTTTTAATGAAGCAGCTAAGTTTCCATATCTATACTTTTTAAGAGGAAATATTTTAACTCTATTGAAATAAAATTATTTAAAAAAGTGTGTTTTTAGAAATAAGAAACAATAATAAAACTGCTAACTGTATTTACACATGTCCATGTAAAAGGTTGTGATGATGATGAATCAGCTGATTCATTTACTAGAAAATATCAATATGAACTGTGAATGATAACAGCTTATTTCACTTAAATAAATTGAAAAAAAAAAAAAGTACTACTGAATTATCTGAAAGATAAAAACTTTTGTTGTTATTATTACAGCCCTAAGCAGATTTTAATTTAGGATGTGCAATTTAGGTTTTTTAAAAAGAGCGTAATTACAAATTACAATTTCAGTGTCCCTGTGTTAATTTTATTATTATATGTATTTCTTATTTTTCTTGTGGTGATTATACTGCAAAATGGTAACAATGCTTTTTGCAGTCTTAAAGAAATAGTCTTATGTGAAAAGTGGCCACTAACTTCAAAAAGTGGCTACTAATGAAACTGACAGTACCGGCCACTGGCCACTAATGAATTTTCCCAGTTTTGTCCTTTACTGTCTGGACCGCTATATCATTTCGTTTTAACCAATTTTTCATGTTAAGCGCATTTCACTGTATATATATATTAAAGATGATCTATTATATTAAGCATGGTAGAAGCCAAGCAACAGATACAAGATCACTGAAACACCAATGACCAATAAGATTGAAAAAAAAAATTTTTCAATGGATGAAATACACTAATGTAAAGAAACCAGATCTATAAATTAACAGCCTGCAAAACAAATGAATCAATAAAATAAAACATGTCTTAACTTAAAACCATAAACTTATCAAAATTAATGAAAAAACAACCCAAGAAACACAAGATGGGAGGCAGGCGGCAAGACTTGTGACTTGCCTGTGGGGTTACACTAGTTTTACGCCGGCAACACTCCCCCAGCCTGCCACGACCAGAACAGGAACATATATATATGAATTCAGTATGAATTGTTGTGTCTTTGAATTTAATAAGCATTGATAATGCTATTTTATTTTTATAAATACACTTATATAAGTTAAAATATTTAATTATCGGTATTGTTTTTATGTGCATGCATAATGTTACACAACGGTTTTATAGTAACATTTTTATTTAAAATTTCATAACATAGACATCGTTAAAAATATAAAGAAAATGGACAATTTACATAATTATGGATAATAATCGATCTTAAAACATCATTACTCCGGGAATACTGCATGCTAAAATAATTTCGTATTTAGAGAAAACGCTAGATCGCTCAAAATTAAATTAAACAAAGCTACAAACAGTCAATGTTAACTATTTCTTAATGTTTTACTTTCCTTTTTAGATTCCAAAATAAAATACTTTTGGTCAATTTAGCGGTAATGACACCGATACCGGAGTAATCTACGAATCATTACCTTTAAAATGAGATATTCCCCATCCATATACGTTAATAATATCGGGATTTAACTTCAAGATTTTTATACAGCAATTTTGCGCATTTTAAATAAACGCGCCACTGTTTTTTTTTCATTTTTACCGGGCAGCCATTTTCCCTCATCGTTTCTTCCTCTTTCCCGCTCGAAGAGAGGGGATGCAAGCAGGGGATTTCTTCCAGAATCTTAGAGAACAATCTGGAACCTCTTTCAGGAAGTGGCGATGCGCGTGACTTCCGGTGATTTTCGCGAAGCTGATTGGCTGTTTACGGCGCGCGTCTTCAAAATTCGCCAGCGAAAAAGTTCGGTTAGGCAGATCCAGAGAAAAGCGAGTGAGTGCAAGACGTGTTGGCAGGAGCCCGGCAGTTTTCGCCGTGGCATCCGAGCCGACGCCATAGTTAAAATTTTGATCAAAGCGTTCCTGTTCAACATCCTTTGCTATGAAGAAATATTATTGAAATGTCGTTTTATTAATGCTAGTACTCCATTACATCAATATATTTTTTACTGGAGAAGACTCAGAACGAAGATTATTATGATTGGAATAATTAACGTGTCGATGTCTGCATATCTTCATCTAATATCTACAGTTGCTATCTCCAACGAAGTATTCAACAATTCCACCCCTGTCCTGGATTAGGGGGTGGAATACACTCTTTTTGGCCAGTACATTTGACATAAATATACGTTAGCGATACAAGAAGTCGCTTCAATTTAATACTGATGAGGCGTGAGCTACTAATGTCAAGCGCCATTTTTATCTACTAAGTATTGAGCACCATCTCCTTTTACCGGACACTATCTTCAGAGTTTAAGTGGTGCTCAGCCAGGTGCAGGGTATTCTCGATTGGCCTTTTATCCTATGCAAAACTTATTTATGTGAAGGTGTACGTCGAATATACTGTAGTGAATAGTGTGAACGCAATTTGCTTACTGTGAATTAAATTAGATCTTTTATTCCATCATAAAATTCCAGTTCAAAACTGGTGAAGGTGTACGTCGAATATACTCTAGTGAATAGTGTGAACGCAATTTGCTTACTGTGAATTAAATTAGATCTTTTATTCCATCATAAAATTCCAGTTCAAAACTGGTGAAGGTGTACGTCGAATATACTCTAGTGAATAGTGTGAACGCAATTTGCTTACTGTGAATTAAATTAGATCTTTTATTCCATCATGAAAAATTCAGTGCAAAACTTGTGAAAGTTTTTTAGTGTATTACGATCATTGATACCTTATTTTCTTTTTTTACCCAAGGGCTGGCCAGTATCCTATTTTTTGTAGCTTGTGTGTGTGTTTTATCAATAATAAATTTTCGTGATTTAAAACAACTACTGTCCTCGTTCTTCACTTCTGCTGCTTTGGTGAGTTATTTTTCTTTAATGATTTTCCTTTTTAGCTCAAGTTCTCAATTTTAGTTGTCATTATCGGATCATTGCTGCTATTACGATCATATTTGGGCCAGATTAAAAACTTTATTGTTTAGTTGATTTATTTACAGATTATATTTGAGGATTTAATAATTAACTGTTTTAGATAAAAAATTATCATATATATTTTTATTAATTCAAAAAATTTACGTTTACATTTTTATATTTTTTATTATTCAAAATTATCGTTTACACATAACTTCACATTTGTGTTATGTAGAGCTCATCTAACTATAATAAACATACTAAAAATTCATTTTAATGATTATAAATAAAGTGGATACAGCTTTAAAAAAAAAAAAAAACTTCATGTTCTAATGCATCACCTACAGTCACAGAATCTAAATACAGTGATGCTATATACATTGCCCAAAGTTTCAGCGAGCTGAATTTACTGTGGCAAGTAAAAATAGTCTCGTTATAGAAGGCATTATTACACTATACAGTGGCGACAAACATTTTTTATTGATTTAAAAAGGCAAAATGTTGCTGATCTTTCACAGTAACCTCATGTTTAACCTCTCAATTTTGAAAATTTGTGCATGTGTTATTGGCTCATGGTTCAAGTGAGTATAGGATGGAACAAGAATGAGCTTGAGTGCTTTTTCAGATACTGCTTATGCTCATATTGTTGAATAATAATCGAAAACCGTTAGACTTTTCGAGCTTTTTACTAAAATGCCGAAGGTTTGTGCTTCCAAAGACCTTATTGAGAGTATAAGCAAAGACCTTATTGAGAAAAGTTATTTGAAAATAGCAGTTTCAAATGACAACAATGATCAAGTTATACATATCAGCATTTAGTCTAATTGAAAAAATAAATTTGACAAAAAAGATATTTCTTATGTAAAGAGTTAAAAAAAAAAAAAAAGAAAGAAAAAATGGAAATTTAATCTTTTAGGAGGATTGGAATCTTCAGGAAAATTTTTTGATTAGATTTTGTTTGACCAAGCGTTTATTTGAATGATTCTTCACATTTATACCCTAAGATATATCTTTTTGAAATCCCAAATGCAAGACATCAAAAATTTTTAATTATAGATAATTATGAGAGATGAGACCATTTTATTTCATAAAATTTCACACATATCTGTAAAAGCATTTCAAATAATTAATGGGGCGAATTCCCCAAAATATGTATTTAAAAAAAAAAAAGTCAGTCCTATTTTGTGGCAAGTAATTTTTTTTTTCTCTCTTACCCTTCCAGTGAGGGTAATTTGAATTATAATTTTGAGTCTTGGCTTATATATATTACAGCCCTGTGGCAGAAAGTTTTGTAGCTGTCTGCAACAGGCTTTTAAAATTTCATAATCTGTCTGCAAAATTTGCGTGAAATCAGGGGTGAAAATGGCTTACTCAAAAAGCCCAAAAGCTGATTGGGGGGGGGGGGCTTAACGCAGTGGCGGAATAACACTTTGAAAAATCTTAGCCCCCCCCCCCCCCCCCCAAAAAAAAAAAAAAAAAAAAAAAAAAAAGTAAAGTTCTGGGTCCGCCACTGGCTTAACGTCAGTGGTGATCTCGTGCAACAATACACGAATACAATTTTACTGCAGAACAATACAGTATAAACAATTTTGTGTATTCATTCATCTCATTCAATTAAATATTTTATAACAATGTTTGACACAACACAATATAAATAATTATAAATAATAAAAGTATTAGTTTTTGTTTTGATACAGAACATTTTTTTTTTTTTTTTCTAATGAATTGTTATTCGAAAGTTGCAGACAAATTTTTTTATCAATGCAGACAAAAACTGTCTGCAAGCTGTTTTTCTGTGTCTGCGACTGTGTCGTGGTGTTTCTGCCACTGGGTATTACAGGAAATTTTTATTTAGAATTGCTCATTAGCTTCAATTTTCATATTCAGAAAACTCGCAACATAGTAACCATAAGGTAGTTTGTTTACCTAAAATATATATATGTTTATCATGGCTATAAGTTATGTGTAAATTTTACAGGAAGAATCTGAAGGCGATGACTATAATCCTGATGGTGAAATCAGTGAAGATGAAGAGATAGAAGATGATAGTGATGAAGATGGAGCTACTGCAAGTGGTGAAAGTATGATTTTACATTATAATATAAAGTTAATATGTACAAAAACTTTTTTCCCCATTTAAATATTTTGAACACATCAGAGTTTCCCGTGGGTTTAAAAAAGCACAGGGTGCTGCTAGTAAGAAAAGGCATTCTTTAAAATTTTAATGGCAGTTTTGTATTCTTAAGGCCATATTTAACTTTTAAAATCCACACTCATTTGAAAATTCTATTATAAGTATGCACAGTATAATAAATACTTTTTAAGTTTTAACTTTCTTTACTTTTGCTTGATACTAATAAATAAGTGTTAAGGCCATACACAATAATTTTACTATATACAGTTTGAAGATCTTTATAACACAAACCTAAAAACACAAGGTTGTGCTTTATATAGAATTTTGCATTAGATATAGATCATGTCTCACACATCATTAAATTTACCATGGTCAAATATGTTTGAAACCTATCAAAGAGTAGGATAGTTTTAGTTACATTTCTTGGAACAGAATTTTGATGAATCGTATCTTTCATTGTTAAATTTAATTTATAAACATAGTCCACATATGCCAGTACCAAATCAATCATATTACACGTTTTTTTTTTTTTTCCTTAAAGTGTAATTATAGCAATATTTTTCATTAAAAAGATCCAAATTAAGGAGATAAAAAAAAGCAAATGTATCACACTTGGTTCTGTACAGAGTAAGTTTTTATAAAATGTTTTAACTGCAAAATCTGTTATTTACATCTGAGAAGTTGTGTGTTTATATAGAGGATTGCATTATAAAGATCTGCTACTGTATATATTATATATATATATAGAGAGAGAGAGAGAGACTTTACACACATATATATATGTATGTATATAATTATATTGAGTTTGTAGGTTGTTTTCTCCTAAATTTGTACTCTAATACAAGGAAGCAATATGGGAGCAATTTTTTTTAGATCAGGGGCATGAAGGGTGCTTTATTATTATTATTAGGGGCAAGAGAGGCTCTATTTTTTCAACCTAAGGGCAGGCAGGGTGCAGTGCCCTCTTGAAACTATTTAGGGGATATTCTGCGTCATGAATCTGTAAATTCTACAGATGCATGTCGTGTTTTTATAGGCTTCTTGAAATAACACTTTTGAGGCTACTAAAGATTGTTTATAAATATGTTGAAAACTACTTCAGATCCCATATTTTGAGTCTATTATACAGGGTGGCCACAATCAGGGAAAACTGGGAAATCATGGAAAAATCAGGTTACTTTATCAATCTGGAAATATCAGGGAATTTTGTAAAAATACCCAAAAATCATGGAAGTTTTCATTTTTGCCCAGCAAGCATGACTGAAAGATCGCCCAACAGGTGCTGTTTTAACCATGATTGCACAGGACTGGCTGCTTTCTTGTTGAATCTCACCCAGTTGACATTAAAAATAAAAATAGTGTTACAATTTGAGGAATAATTTTATGTCTCTATGTTAATATGTTGTGCAATTAAAATGAGTCATATTTTTATAATTTTGTTAATTTCTCCAAAATTTTGAATTTTACATTTTATTTTCCTTTTTGTAAGTGAACAAAGAAAAAAAAAAAAAAAGGTTTGAGATATTTTTGCACATTAGTATACAGTGAACTCTCATTAAGACGGCCCCGTTTAAGCTGGATTTCTCGTTATTACGTACAAAAACATAATCCCTGGCTGAGGCCTATAGGAATTGCATGTAATAAATATCGCTTTATACGTGCAATTCATTCGTTAAGATGGGCATTTTTTTCCCTCAAGCTTACTTTCTTCGAAAAAGAGTCAGTTCCCAAAATCTTTCCAAATTCAATATATTTTTTTTTTAAACATGAAACGGTTCAATAATTAAAGGGTTAATCTCTTTCACTCTGTGCTATTACACTGTGAGAGGTAAATAGTACTTATTGACAGTGGAGGTAAAAAAATTGCACCTGTCTCCACTTCTATTGTGGAGACATAGCAAAAAAATTTTGTTATCAAGTTGTACTATATGAAGAAAAGAAGTTTTGAAAGTAAGTATCGGTTTTCATGCTTTTATATTTTTTAGTGAATAAAAGGGTTTGAGGAAACAAATTTTCATTCGTGTTATACTGCGTATGTGTACATAATAGTGATTTTAGAGTTCATATCAGGCATGAGAATTTTCCGCAGATCCACGATTTTCCGCTTTTTTGTGATTTTTGTTAATTTCGTGATTTTTTGTTTTGTTAAAATCAAACTCCGATAACGATCAGTGTTCAAGCGCTCCACGAAAAACTTTAGATTCTCAATCTTTTTCCATCCAAAATATAAATGTCAATATTCATTTTAAATGTGATTTATCATATTCTATAACATATAAAAGAGCAGAATTATTCAATATTTCTCACTCATGTAATTCTTTTTGTCCTCCCCCCTTCCCTTTTTCATCTCTAACCATCACCAATCAAACATTCTGCAGGAAGCCTTTTACTTTTGAATATTTATCCATCCACAACAAAAATGTCAATATTAATTTTAAACTCACTTTATGATATTCTAGAACCCGTAAAGAAGAATTGTGTTTAATATTTTTAACTCATGAACTACTTTTTAACCCCCCCCCCCTTTCCACCACCAGTCAATGTTATTAAATGTTCATTGCTAGCTAATGTTTTTTTTTTTTTTTTTTTTTTTTTTAAACACATGTTCTATTATGCTGATGCGTTATTCTTTTAGTTTAATTTGTCACTTTTAAAATATTTTGTATAGTTTTTTACTGTGAGCATTATTTTTTTTATTTGAAATAAATTTTATGAACACATTTGTATAGTTTTCTCCGCACGCGTTATTTTTCATTTGAAATTAATTTTATGAACACGCGTGTTTCCTCTTTTTTTAATTTTCTGCACTCTCATGCCTGGTTCATATAGAACTTCAGTTTATGAACTCCTGTTATAATGGACTCTCGTTAATATGGACAAAAACTGCTGGCCCTTGATTGTCAGTTTTAATGAGAATTCACTGTAGTTTTTTGAATTGCAGTGGTTTAGCAAGCATGTTACACAAGATTGATATACATAAAGTTACGAAATGTATACAATAGCAATAGGTAACGGAAATCATGGAAATTTGTCAAAATTAGTCATGGAAATCATGGAAAAATCAGGCAAATTTTTTTTCTGAATTTCTGTAGCCACCCTGTTATAGTTTCAAAACTTCCATTAGAGGGATAGATACCACCACCTTACTCATATTAACTAATTAGTCCAGGGTTGAGGTCCAGTCACAACATGATCTGACAGGCTTTTAAATATAAACAGGCCTCATAGTCCTCCTATATTTCCTATTTTTCCTATATTTTCGCAATTTGACAGATATTCTCCTATATTTTTGCACCAACTCCTATATTTCCTATATTTTTTTTTACGTCTACTGTTAGATGATATCCAGACTGCAAAAATTTACTCTACAAATAATACTCTGAAGATTTATGAACTAATTTCTTTTCTCTGCTTTCGATGAAACAACTGATAATGGTAAAAAGCAACTAGATATACTTATAAAATTTTGGGATGAAGAGTGTAACCAAGTAACTTCCTGCATGCTTTTGAACTGGGTCATGCTACAGCAGATATTTTGAAAAACAAGATATATTTGACACTTGTACTTGATAAGGTTACCAGTTAATAAATTGTTATCTGTAAGCTCTGATGGACCACCTGTTAACCAAAAATGACTTGAAGAATTTGACAGTGAACTAAATGATAGAGATTTTCTGCCTCTTATCATAGTTCTTGAAACTTGCATATTGTGCATAATTCCTTCAAGAATGCAATGACTCGAGTAGTTACTCACTGGGATATTGAAGATTTTTTGGATACTGTGTTTAAATTTCTTCATAAATATTCGCCTTGCAAAGAAGATTTCCGAGGTGTCCAAATTGAAGTTGGAACTAAGAAAGAAGAAATTATGAGATTTGTAAATAATAGGTGGATAACACTGATACCAGTCATTACTAGAATTATCAACCAGTGAGAAGCATTAAATGAATATTTCCTGAAATTTATACCAGAAAGTAAGATCAAGAGCCAGTTTCAATCCCATTCATATCAATTCCTGAGAACTGTTCTTACTGATTCTACCACTTTGACACGTTTACATATTTAAAAATTAGTAGGTGAAAGCTTAGAAATTTTTTTGAAAATTATGCAAGTAGAAGAACTGTTGGTTCATATTCTTTATAATGAACTTTTTAAGCTAATAAAAAATCCTTTCATCAATTTCCAGATTTACGACAATACATTTTTGCACTCACAAAACATATTTGTGCCATATCACATGAGAGATTTTCGCTCAACTTTTTACTAAACACAACATTATATCCAACACACTCAGCCTCACCTTGTTCAAGGTCAGCACATTTTCAGATGATCAACTTTTTCGAAGCTGTTTACTAAAAGCTGACTGTGTTGAGTGTGCTCATCAAAATTGACCAATAGGAGGAATAGACATGATTTTTTCCTGCAATACCTTTAGACAGGGGTGGCGCCAGCTAGGGGGCCGGAGGGGCACAGTTAAAAATTGAAGTTATTAGGGCTGTAATTGGGGACACACAGTTTAGAATTTTATGGATAATGGTACTCAGTTTTGTTTGTGTACATGTGCTCCAAACTACAGAAGAACTTGGATAATTCAAAGTTGAAGGGACCAGAGAAAAATTCGAAATATCGAAAAACTCGAATTACATATACAATTTTGTCAAGAAAAAAAAAAGATAAATTAAAACTCTACGATCAAATATTTAACACATAAACTTTATATCTAAGAATACTGCTACATCCCCACCCCATTAAATCAATATTTCTTACAATCTTAATTATTCAACACTTTTTAAAAAATAGTCAGATATTTTTTTTCTTCTTTAAGTACAATCTTTGTGCCATAGCATATGACTTGATACAAAAATAGAATCTTCTTCATTAGACATGATTTTTAATTCAAAAAAACCTCGAAGTTCAAGTATATGCACCATATCTTCTGGTGCACTAGCTATGGGCTTCTCTTGTATTTCCTTATCCTTCTTTTGAAAGACTGTTAAAATATATTAGCTGAGAAAAATCTCGGGAACAAATTTTACAGTAATATTTTAAAGGTAACCGTATGAAAAATTCGAATTATCCACGATTTTTTAACATTATTTTAACACAAAATTCAAGGGACCGAGTAAAAAGTTTGAATTATCCAGAATTTTGAATTATTCAAGTTTCACTGTACTATGTATCCTATATTTCATTCGAAATTCTTATATATTTTTTCTTTTAAACTCCTATATTTTTTTCGATTAAACTCCTATATTTTTTCTTTTAGACTCCTATATTTTTTTATTCCTTTGCTATGACCCCTGTATAAATTTCAGAACTGCAAATAGAAGAGAACAGCGTAAATGTGACTTTTACTTTTAAATTCTCCTGTTTGATCTCACATTATAAATTGCTGTGTTGGAAAAATAAAATTACAAGGTATTTAAAAAATATTTTTCTTCAAGGATTTTCTTTTTCTTTCTTTTATCATTTCATGTATTTTTGCGAAAGGATAAAAAAAATAGAATTAAAAAGTTACTAAACTAATGTTTTCTAAATCCATACAGATGTTTCTGGATTTTTTCAAGCATGTTGTGAGGATGCTTGTATTTGACTGCAATAGAAGGATAGCCTATAAGCATTACTAACTTGTTATCAGGCTTACTGAAGTTATTGATAGTGTAAGTCAGAGGCAGACAGAAAAATGGATATTGGATAGAACAAGAGCTAATAATATAATTTCAGCTAAAAGTTACCATCTCTTGCAAAACATATCTGAGAACAAAATAGTAAAAAAAAAAAAACTTAGCACAGGGGTGCAGAATATGTCCGAACGCACGAACGATGTTCAGGGGAAATTCTGGCTGTCTGGGAAAAATTTGAATATTTATTATCTATAATAATAATCTTAGAATAAAATAAAAATGAAAACGGAAGTAAAAATAAATTACTGAAAAAATAAACTTTCTAAACTACAAATTAACAGCTGTTACCAGGCATGAGAATTTTTCGCGGATCCGCGTTTTTCCGCTTTTTTGCGATTGTCGTTAATTCCGCATTTTTTTATTTTGTTAAAATCAAACTCCAATAACGATCAGTGTTCAAGCGCTCCATGAAAAACTTTAGATTCTCAATCTTTTTCCATTCAAAATATAAATGTCAATATTCATTTTAAATGTGCTTTATCATATTCTATAACATATGAAAGAACAGAATTATTCAATATTTCTGATCACCATTGCTGATCAAACATTCTGCGGGAAGCCTTTTATTTTTGAATATTTATCCATCCACAGTATTAATTTTAAACTTACTTTATGATATTCTAGTACCCATAAAGAAGTAGAATTGTGTTTAATATCTCTCTTATGAACTAATTTTTAACCCCCCCCCCCCCCCCCCCCCTCCCTTTCCCATTTTCCACCACCAACCAAAAACACATGTTTTATTGTGTTGATGTTCATTATTCTTTTAGTTTAATTTGTCACTTTTAAAATATTTTGTATAGTTTTTTCCCTGTGAGCATTATTTTTCATTTGAAATAAATTTTATGAACGTACGTTTGTATAGTATTCCCCGTGCGTGTTATTTTTCTTTTAAAATTAATTCTATGAACACGCGTGTTTCCTCTTTTTAGGTAGATTCCTTATAGGAGATCTACCTATTGCAATGGTTCTCATGACACAACTTCTGGAAAATTTCTTCGTATCTTCACCGATCATGATCCCTAGAACCCAAAACCACCCTCCGTTCAAAAGTTTATGTATATAGGTATATATACATATATGTATAACGCTTTTTCCCATGTTAAGTTGTGAACACGATAACTGGAGTAATTTTTATTTAAATTTAACCAGCTCGGGATAAGTTGTCAGGACAGTAAAAATCTCGGTCGAGTTCAAAGGGGGTGGAAATGGTGGGGGGTGGAAATTTTCATTTGCCCATAATTTCTTTAATATTGAAAATAGGAAAATACTTCAAATCAGGCGAATTACCGCCTTACCCTAAAGAACAACTTTTGTATTTAAACTTTTTCGATAACTTCACTTGCTTAAAAGTTACAAGTTAAAAAGTGATTTTTCTTGTGATGAAGCCGAAATTTTCTATAAATCTGATGCTTATGTCACGTGCAAATGATAATAAAAAAGATCACTGAAAATATAATAAAATTTTAATCATGTTTTTAAACAATATAATAATCTGATTAAAAAAAAAAAAAAAGTTTAATTTAACAGAAAATATGACGTCACAATTACAACAATGTACTGAGAAAAATGAAATAAAATTTTAAACAAATAAAATAAAAGTTAATAAAAAAATAAGTAAATAAAATCGACATATCTTAGGGCTAAGCAGATTTAGACTTAGCTTTATGCCATAGATGCTATAATGTAAAAGATAAATGTCATCGTTTAAGAAGAAAAAAAAAAAAAATCTTGTAAATCGATGCTAAACGAATTAAACTGGCATGGTAGAAAAGGTAATAAATTTGGGGACATTTAGGTATCCCTTTAACAAATGAACTAGGGACTATTTTAAAGAATTTTCCGTTGAAGTTTATTTTCATTAAAATTAAAATGTAAATTAAAGTATTTCATTACTCGAATTCCCTTATTTTGATAAAATTATACCATTTAAAAAAAAATAAAGAACACTCTTTTATCCGCGATTGTAATGAAATGCTCGCCCTCTGGTGGGCTAAGGTGAATATATCATACCACTGATAGCTTTCATGCTCAAACGATAGAACAACAAGAAAGAACAATAAATTAATACACGTGGCTATTATATTTACTAACAACTGCAGTTGAGAAAGCTCCACCTATCGATCATTACAAACGTGGATTGAAAAATGAACTAATAAAGGTTTTAGAAAACTATTACATACTTTTAAATCTTTATTTAAAAAAAATTAATTGTTGCCACTCCACATTATACAAATACATCCAAATCCTGTGTCACATACGGTAGTTTTGTATAAGTATAGATTTTTTGTTTGCCCTTGGAACCTTCCCCTGATGGAAAAAGTGCCTGGAAACACTTGTACCTAGTATTGTCATTGATTATGAAGTCGTGTGCAAAATTTCAGGTCCTTTGGACGACAAGAAGTTGCCGAAAATTGAATTGCAAAATTCCGTTACATACATTAATAGTTGCATTATATCAAGTTAATAAAAGTGTGTTAATTAACCCTTTGTTGCATGATGTCCACTGTAGTGGACAAAAGTTAAATTTTTTTTTCCTTTCACACAAATGGTTTTACAGATTTGGTTTCAATGTTTATTCTTTCTGTATTATTTAAGCTTTCAATTGTTGCTCATAGATATCAGCATAATATAAAATTACAGATTGCATTGCTAGTTTGAAAATAGCGTCAACTTCTACTTCCAAATTAGTATGTTTTCTCATTGTAAACATTGTATATAAGTACTAAACCTTTTTTATTTTGACATTTTGCATTTTGAAATAGTAATTTTAGGCATTTTAGAATATGTTTGAATAGAACACTTATTTTCAGATGCTATTTTTCATGAAAATTGATGTATTTTTCTTTTTGTCAACTTTAATGGACGTTATGAACATAGGCTAATGTAGACTGTTTTCGTTTGTCCATTGTGGTGGTACAAAAGGGTATTATTTCATTTTATAGATGTTACCGTGATAAATTCTTGGCTTCTTTACAAAGCTGTCATACCACAATGTTCTATGCAACTAGGATTTTTCAAGATGTTCATTACCAGAGGACTAATACAAGCAGTATCAAGAGTAATTGATGAACAAGATACAGAAAGACTTACGCAAACAAGGGCTAATGTCAGTGTAAAAACCTACAAAAAAAATGTCAGTCAAAGCAAGTTCTGTCCTCTACGATGGAGTGGATCATTTTGCTAGACAAATATCAAATAGTGCTCAAAGATGCAAGATGGAGTTATGCTCAAGAAAATCTACATATTCATGCGTAAAATACAAAGTTCATTTGTGTATCGATGAAAAAAATAACTGCTTTTATTATTTTCATCACCACTTCTACTTTAGATATCCAGTTTCTATATGCATACTGTCCACTGCAGTGGACAAACTGTAACTTTTAAAATAAACAAAATTTTGATGAAACAATTTTTTTCCCTAATTTCTGAGGCAATTTTAAATAAGAAAAACACAATAATTTCCTTTAAACTTTCCCAGGTGATTAATATGCAACAAAGGGTTAAAAACCTTGTTAAACGCTTTAATTAATCATTTAAAAATATAAAATTAAAATAATACGTCAATCTTAATACAAATATCGTTTGTGGTGAATAATTTAGAATGTCAGTTTAGGCAAGAATTTAAAATTTACGATTGAGAGTAATACGTTACAGCTTCCTTTGATTTTTTATCTTGTAGAAACAAGATATTGGTCTGTGAAAAGATATGAGGTTTTTGCGTGGAAAGAAAATATTTTGTCGCCAAGTCAAAAATTTCGTCGTCAACTATCAACTTTTGCCGCCAAATCACAAATTTCTTTGCTAAGTCGTAAGTTTTGTCACCAAAATCTCGCCAAATCATGCAATTTCCTAAATTCATAACAATTAACATTGAAATTAAGCGGTGCCAAATGGTCAAATGTTAACTAATGTTAATGTTCCAGCTTATGTGAACCAAAACAGTTTCACTTTACAATTTTTACTCATCTGACAATAAGAATCACAAAAACACAATACAAAACTTTCAATAATTCAATAAAAATTACAACTATCCAAAAACCATTACCACTTATCTGTTTTTGACTTGACCATAGCAACGCCAGGCTTACCAGAACTAGTAAGATCACAAGTGCATTTTCACGTTTCCATTACTTTTTCTTTTAAAAGAAAGATATTGAACAACATGGATTTTAAATAAAAAATATAATTTTGATTAAGCTTGGGGGGGGGGGGGGTAGCCTAATAGCCCCCTCCGGGATTCACCATAGCTGGGATTGTATATCTTTAAGGCTTTTATTTGTTGAATGATTATGAGCTTGAATTTTTAAAAAATTGAAACATTTACAAACCAATAAATTTAGCCGAAAATTTTTGTAGTTGAAAATTAAATTTCTTGAAAACAGAATAGCGACGTAAATAATGCAATGTGTGGGAACAAAGCCATTGGCTAGGTATTAATGCATGTGTAAAATTTCTTTACAATTGTAACATTAACGTAAAGGAATCTACCTTTGCCTTTAAGCTTGCCGAAAAGGGATTTTTTAATTTTCTGCACTCTCATGCGTGTGTTACAAGAATATTCCAAACATGCCAAGTCTCCTGCTTTTTGCTTGTTTTTCTATGCTCCTGATTTTCCACTCATTTCTCCTGCTTTTCTGATGTAATTTTTATCTATCTCTCTTAGCATAATTTATGCTTAAAATTTGTGGGATTAGGTAAAAAAATTTTGAAAGAAAATTGAAATTTATCTTGCCTGCAATTTATCAAATTCAGTTTGAATGTGAATTACTATACAATGCTTTGAAACTAATTTTTGCTAAGAATAAATTTTAACTTTCATTTTTGCATAATGAAAAATGTCTTAAGATTTTTTTTAAATACCATAACTATTGAAAACTTAAAGAATTCAAATTTCATTAGAATATAGCTGATATTTTCATTTCTTTATTACCTTTTCTTTTGCAAAGATAATTAAGATTCTTATTGTTTTATATTAGGAGCAGAATGATCAATTTTGACTTAAATTTTAAACAACTATATGTTTAATTTTTTTTTTTTTTTTTTTTTTTGATAGTTTGTTTTACTGCAAAAAACATATTATTCATTTAATTTTAATACTGATGCTTTGTAAATACCTCCTAAGCTTATAAAGCTTTATTTAAAATTAAATTTGCATTATTTTACTAATTTTTCTTACAAACTACTTTATCTTTTCCAGAATCACCCAGAGGAGAAAAACGCAAGTTGGAAAGTGATGACTAAAAAAAAAAAAAGAAAGAAAGAAAGAAAGGAAAATCAACCTTTTCTCATGTATATTTTCATCCATGCTTTTATTTTGTTTTTATTTATTTATTTAGTTTTTTTTTTTTTTTTTTTTTTTTTTTTTCTATGTGTTCAATCTAATTTTTATAATTCTTTGAAAAGTGGAAAGATGTATATTTCTCTGTATCAGATTTTAATTTGCATAGCTTTTTTGTTTACATTTCAATAGGACTTCAAAGTCTGTGTACACTTTGTCTTTTGTAAATTTGTATTTCATGACTTTTTAACTGTTGCTTGTAATTAATGTAAAATGAAATTTTAATAAAATTATAATAGAATACTTATTGTTTTTATTGAAACTAATATTCCTAATTAAATGGGTTAATTCAAAATGATGTATGGTATTTTAAGACTGTAAATTTATTTTTTAACAGATTTACAAGTACAAATTTAAATGTTAAAACAATTAAAATGCAGTAATTCCTTAACATTCATAGAAATTCTGCTCCATGAAATCTTACCCAGGGTGGCTACAGAAATTCAGATAAAATGTTCCCTGATTTTTCCATGACTAATTTTGACAAATTTCCACGATTTCCGTTACCTATTATATACATTCCATAATTTTGTGCATATCACTCTCGGGTAACATGCTCGCTAAACCACTGTAATTAAAAAAAACATACTGATTGGCAAAAATATATCAATCAGGGTGGCTACAGAAATCCAGAAAAATGTTCATTGATTTCTGTTATCTATTATATACATTCCATAATTTTGTGTATATCACACTCTAGGGTAACATGCTCGTTATACCACTGTAATTCAAAAAACTATACCGATTGGCAAAAATATCTCAATCTTTTTATTTTTTCTTTATTCACTTGCAAAAAGGGAAATAAATGAAAAATTCAAAATTTTGGATAAATTAACAAAATTATAACTTATTTTAATTGCATAACACATTAACATCAAGACATAAAATTATTCCTCAAGTTGTTGCACTAAAAATATTCAGTTATTATTATTATTATTTTTTTTTTATGTTAACTTGGTGAGACTGAACTAAAAAGCAGCCAATCCTGTGCAATCATGGTTAAGATAGCACCTGTTTGGTGATCTTTCCATTGTGCTTATGTGGCAAAAATGAAAATTTCCATGATTTTGGGGTGTTTTTACAAAATTCCCTGATATTTCTAGATTGATAAAGTACCCTGATTTTTCCATGATTTCCCTGATTGTCGCCACCCTGTACCTCACAAATGTTTATACTGTTATGAATTTTTAAATAATTCGTAGTTATTTTTATGAAAATTCATTCAAAGAGGCTTAGTCAAGTGATAAAATGATTTTCAGCATTTCTAGCTTGTTTTCACATTAAAATAGCTCATTTCCCGCTAAAAGTGTTTTTACACTAGAACGCCCGCTACATTTTTCCCCCCTAGAACACCCGCCGGAGTCGTTTAGACTCCTGCCAATTTTAGAAGGATTAATAATATACAAACGCACAGATATAAGTAAATAATTAAACTAGAGTATTTCAGCATATATTTAACAGTATTTTCATTTTTACAAATAAGAGATCAATATTTAAATGTACAATTTTAAGAATTTCGATTAGAAATATTATCCAATAAAATCAAATATTTACAGAATAAATTTACATACCTGGAACACAGGCTGTGCAAGTATATTCATGCCTAAACATTTTCCACAAATCATTTTCCGAATAATATACAATCTTTGAAAGTCATGTTTCCTTTACAAAGTTTTATTTCACATTTCCGTCTCTTGAGGGCTCCTGTTTCTAGTGTCTGCGCCATGGAAGGCTTTCTTTCTTTTTATTATTTTTTATTTTTTTCCATTTTTAGCAGATATGTAATTTTTACGTAACTCGTCTGCTAGTAACTGAATAAATGCTTACCTGCTTTGCTTTGTTTCTCCGATAATGGTAATCTCTTTGTAAATGATCCAAGCATTTATTGCAGCTAAATCCAAGATGTTATAAAATGTATGCACAGGCCATGTTCTTGAGGAAGCTTTTACAGAGTATTTCCTGGTCATCTGATCAATAGCGTCCACTGTTTCATTGTAATATCTAATGGTTTCATGTCTCTTCTTTTCGTTCTTTTTAATATCAACAGACGGATGGAGAATGCCCAGAATAATAACGTTTTTCTTTCTCTTGCCTTGGTACACTGTAAGAGTAGTACCCGTTTCTTCATGTTTTAGTATTTTTGTTTCATATAACTTCTGTAAATTTTTCATTGATTTTGGAATTTCTCTCCTGGCTCTGCTGACAGTCCTCACTAAGTTTCTTTTCTTCTGCAGTGTTTTAGCCAAATGTAGAGAGGTAAAAAAAATATCAAATGTCACATTTATTCCTCTTTTTTGAAAGGGTTGTATCAATCGCATCACTACCTATTCTGATAAACTTTGGTTCTAGAGCCGTTCTTCAAATTTGTCTAAATAAGGGAAAGCATTCAGCAAATATTTTGCTTTAAGATCTACAACTAGCCAAAATTTCTGTCCATATTTATCTGGTTTGGAAGGTATAAATTGCGTAAAAGGACACTGGGTTTTGCTTGGAAATAAATCGTCATCTATTGTTATATTTTCCCCAGGATTGAAGCAGGCAATACAGTTTTCAACAAATCTGTTCCAAATTTATATTTTCAATCGAGTAGATCTGGTAGCTTTCACATCAAATCTAAGAAATCGTAGAATTTCCGAAACCAATTTCTACTCAGTTTCAATGCAAAAATTCAAGCCCCATGAATTAGACCATAAGAAATGTATATCAATGTCTTTTGCGCCACTTACGCCTCGAACATATAAAATTCCAATGAATGCTTGAAGGTCGTCTATCGTAACTGTCCAATTACCAGATTGAATAACACGTTTTATCTCTGTTTCAGTGCATTCTTTTATTTGTTGCAAAAATTTTCTGTCTATAAATAATGTCCAGGCCTCAAAACACTTAGCTTTTACGAATTTTTTGGCATAAATAGTTGGACAAGATACTTGACTCATCACATTTTGCTTTGAACGTATCCCAGGAGGATTCATATTTGCATGCATTATTTTCCACTGAGTACCATCAGGAGCAATATGAAATTCGCCTTTTTTATATTCATCATTTAGTGCGCCATCTTCTTCATTTATATCAGAATCCGACGAAATATTACTTTCATATATATTTTCTTCCCTTTCATCATCATTTGCAGATAAATCGCCGCCTTCAGATCCAAGTCATGGAAGGAAAGTAAGTAAAATCAAAATTTCAGAGTAATACCAGTGTTTAAATAAGACTTGGAGTCGAACTGACTCAGTTGCGGGTGTTCTAGTGTTAACAGGAAATGAGCTATTTTAAGGCAGGTAATGGCTTTGGTACTAAATTTGGCAACTTTGGTGTGAAAATCCTTGTTATCAATATGCCAAATATGGAATCTCTAACTTGATTGACTCTGAAGATTCCGGAATTTTCAAATTGTTTTATGCGGCTGTTTGAAAAATTGCTTAACACCAAATGAATCAGTTTCAGTTGAATTTCGCCAATGCTTTCATTGCTACTGAAAGAGCTCTGAGTCTCTTTGGATTGCAGTCAACTGCTGTCAGTTAATGCTCTGATACAGTTTGTACTGTGAATTTGCTGTTGACAGTTGTTATTTAAGCTGTGTTTACTGGTGAAAGTGAAATTAATATTTGGTTTATAGACTTGTAATCTTCTCGAATTTTCTATAAATAAAGTTTCGAGCCTCTGCAAGATTCGCCTTTCATTCTCGGACAACTTACGAATCCTCACACAAGAATAGTTAACAACTTCCTGTGGTTAAAAAAAAAAAAAAAATTTTGTTTATTAACTATGTTAGAGAACTCTCTACTTATAGTCCCCGGAAGCCAGTGTTATTCTCTGGAGAATTTTATTCCATTATAACTCATTAATACATATTTTTAAATTCTGTTAACCCTTTATCTACTGCATTATGAAACAGACAAAAATTGGTATTTCTTAAAGATATCTGCAATAAAAGTTATGCACGTTACCTCATCCTAGTAATTAATGATGATTTTGTAAAATGATTCTTTAGTGTACCACTGGTACGTACAGGTCAAAAAGGACATTCGGACCTTAAAAAAGTTTAAAAACGTATTTACTTTTTGTGTTTCTAATTTTTTCTAAGATTGAAGGGATATTCTTGAGGAGGTATAGGAATTAATTATGATGTACGTGAAGATTGTGAAAAAATGTCAAGCAAAAACAGCAATAGCACTCTAAAACACCTTCCCTGAAACAAAAATGGCTGCAGGTAGCGGCTTGTGCCTTGTATGTATTGATGTTATAGGGAGATATATACATTCTATTCTTATGAATATCTTTGACATTTCTTCCATAAATTCGATTATATATATATTTTAAATTAATGGTACTTTAAAGTACTGTCAGTATATAAAGGGTTAAACAGGTTATCGCTTTCTAAAAAAAAAATTTTTTTTTTTTTTTTTTTTTTTTTTTTTTGAAGTTGTAAAATGTGAATTTTTACAGTGTGAAATTTTTGCATTTTTTATCTTAAAGATTAAGAAAATTTTTATCAACCGATAACCTGTTTAACAGCTGCGAATTTTGAATCTAACGGGGCAAAATTACCCATAGAATAATATTGGCTTAGGTTTTCGAAGATGGTAAGTAGTTTTGCCCGAACTGCACTCTAAAACACCTTCCCTGAAACAAAAATGGCTGCAGGTAGCGGCTTGTGCCTTGTATGTATTGATGTTATAGGGAGATATATACATTCTATTCTTATGAATATCTTTGACATTTCTTCCATAAATTCGATTATATATATATTTTAAATTAATGGTACTTTAAAGTACTGTCAGTATATAAAGGGTTAAACAGGTTATCGCTTTCTAAAAAAAAAATTTTTTTTTTTTTTTTTTTTTTTTTTTGAAGTTGTAAAATGTGAATTTTTACAGTGTGAAATTTTTGCATTTTTTATCTTAAAGATTAAGAAAATTTTTATCAACCGATAACCTGTTTAACAGCTGCGAATTTTGAATCTAACGGGGCAAAATTACCCATAGAATAATATTGGCTTAGGTTTTCGAAGATGGTAAGCAGCTTTGCCCGAACTGCACTCGGGCACTACTCAGAGTGTAATCACACTTCACTATCACTAGTATTTAAAAAGTTATTATTATTATTATTATTTTTTTTTCATTTTTCAATTAAATAACAAGAGGTCTCAGAGTTAAGTAATAGGAATATGCAGTAACAGTGATGTGAATTGAAATATAAAGTATAAAATAAGCTGTTAAGAGGGTTAACAAGAAATACATAAAATAATCCACATTGAATTTCAAATAAATAAAGAGCTAAATTTTAAAAGCAAGTGTGTTAATTTCAGAAAATTAATGAACTTAAAAATGTAGAAAATAATGTAAATCTGATTTGACCTTTTAAATTTCATGTAAGTGTAATTGTGTTTAAGGATTTTAATCTAATCATACATATTTTCATACTTCTTACAAAGTTATATTTTGTTTTCATTGGTTGTTAATTTATGTCAACTATGGGTTACATGGTGGATATGTTTAATTAAAAAACTGATAGTTGTTACAATTTATATGAACCATTGACAAGGGTAGCATGAATCAATAAAATTCCTATCGAAACAAAACGAAGCTTAAGTGTGGTTGAAAACGTAGGCTAGAGTGTAACAAAGAAAATCATATTTAAATCTACAAATTTAGTTTCTAATTTATAATGACTATGATTAGAAGTAGAAAATTAATGAAAATATAAACATTTTTCACAAGGAGCACACGATATAAAACAGAATCGATCCCAATTAAATGACATTATAATCTTGTTCACCGTCAAATATTGTTATCACAAACCTTTTGGAAAATATTTGGCTTTTCATCGAGATAACTAGATTTGTAAAATACATATTTACCCAGATTTAGAAATATTTGAAATGTAAAACTGATTATGGATTAGAAACATTATTTTGAAAAAATTTGTCCTTATGCTCAGTCTTATTGTCAGTGTTAAGAATTAATTATGTCATGGTTCATACACTTTTAAAAATCCTTGAAAATTGCTGTAATATGTTAAAAAGTACTTGAATTTCATTTTTTTTTTTTTTTTTTTTTTTTTTTTCAATTAAAAAAAAAAAAAAAAAAACCTATTCTACCGCAATTGATTTATTTCCCCCCCCCCCCTCACTGTTCTGTTCAAAAGAGGTATTACAGATTAGAATTAGGAAACCTTTGTTTAAGGCGACGTGGCATCATTGGTGGTTTTTATATGAAAGCTTATATTTCCATATAATATTTATAAATTGAACTATATTAGCACAATACTAGTCTTGCTCATGTCTTAAGACAGTAGCATGTGTTTTTATTTAAAAACATACTTAATTATTTAAAAACATTTAATTATTTAGAAATATGTCGTTTATTGTATCTTGTTATTTAAAAACATATTTTTAATTACCTTGGATATACTCCGGATAATATATTTTAACATAAAATGTTTTAGAGTCAAATTCAAACTCATTTATAAATGACGCATCATCTAATTTCCAAATGATAATTTTTAGAGAGTTAGACATTAGAGAGTTAGACATTCTTTTTTTTTTTTTTTTTTTTGGGGGGGGGGGGGGAGTAAGGCGAGCAGGAGGCAGAGCCCCCTTGTTATATTAAAAAATAAACACATTTGATACTGGGTTTTTAAGTAGGTAATCCCCCCCCCCCCCCCAAAAAAAAAAAAAAAAAAAAAAGGTGTGTGTGTTTGGACACATCTAAAATCCTGGTTGAAAGTGCTCGGAAACTTCTTGGAAAGTCCTTGAATTTTTTTTACTCCTAAGTGTATGAACCATGTATGTTATTTTCGCTCGCCAGCGGTCCCACTGTCAAGTGAAACATTTTTATTTCATCTGGAACTTCAATTTTTAGTTCAGTTTCTAGGTGACAATCGTAAAGAGCAGCCAATTATGATATAGCAAGGTGCTTCCAGGCCCTCTTTGGCCTAGCTTAGATGGAGCTATCGTTTTCAATTAGAAATAGAGAATATGTGGCTCAGTAATTATAAAGAATTTTGAATATTGTGAATACTAACATTTGTAAATAATGCATATTGTTTTACGATATTGTGTGTACAATCAATATTTAAACTTAAAAACTTCTTTGCACACCATAAAATTAAATGAAGTACTACCGGTTTCGAAAGGGCTTGCTTTTGTTTTGTACCTGAAGAAGAAAGGCCATGTCCTTTCAAGACTTATAGTGTTTCCTTTAATTGTATGGTTTGTGAAAAGTAAGTTAAGAAATGATAGATTTTAAGAAATAATTATCATTTCTTTTTTTAAATTGTCTTATTAACAGTATACTTCATATTGAAGAAATAAAAGGAAAAAGAAAGTATTTCTTAAAAATCCTTATAAAACACAACAATTTTTTTTTTTTTAAATCCATTGGGCTGGGTTTTTTCCAATCCTAGCTTAAGGCGAATTAACTCTATTTTGAAGAATAAGGTTTTATTTAGAAAAATGTATCTTTTGGCTTGTAATATTTTTATATTAAAGAAAAACAGCTATTTACAGATAAGAATATTCTTGTCATATTAATTCTATACCTGAAAATTGATGAAAGTGTATTTCAGGTTGTGCCGTGTTATTAATATAGGATTATATTTATGTCCTTCACGTGATGTGTACATAACTTTTAGAATATATACAGGGCTGCCAATATTTAAGCCATAACATTATTTTTTATTTGTTAGTGGAAGCGCTTTACTGCAATATTTTACCATGTCCAGGAAAGCTGCTCAGGAATTGAAATTAATTCCTCATAGCCGTATGGTAAATGCATTTTTTTAAGCTAAAAATTCACTTTTTTTTTTTTTATTATTACATATATATACACTGCTGTTTGTAAAAATTGGAACACCATGAAAGAATGTGAATATCAGAATGATATTTAATGGGAACATACAGTATAGTAGGAAGAACAATTGATTAAAATTTCAGGAAATTTGGAGTAATATGTACTGAGAAAACAGTACATAAAGCAGCGACCTCTGAGCAATAGCAGCACTTATCTGCTTAGGCATTGAATCAAACAGCGATTGGATGACATTTACGGGTAGAGCACTTCATGCAGCTTCAACACGATGCCACAATTCATCGATCGTAGTTACTGGTGAGTGGTGGAGGGGGGCAGTCGCCTTTCAACGATTAAGAGTCCCCAGTAGTCAGATACCTTCCTTTCTCTTCCCCATGTAATCCAATGGGATTTTTGTTGCTTTGTATTTTCAGGATATCTCGCTCTAAAATAAAGTTTTTTGAATTCTGTTTTTTTAATTCCATTCTTTGAACATGCCACTTTTTTTCTTACTAAGCAATTTTTTTTTAAAAATAAATTTCAATATTTTATTTCATTAAGCAAACTTAAGGATATAATTTTCAATCTTAAAAAGAAATATTTAAATTGCAGTTTTTAAAAAATTGCTTAGTAAGAAAAAAAGTGGCATATTTATAGAGTGGAATTCAAAAAACAGAATTTGAAAAACTTTATTTTTGAAAGAGATATCCGAAAAATACAAAGCAGCAAAAATCATATTGGATTACATGGGGAAGGAGAAAGGAAGGTACCTGACTACTGGGGACTCTTAAACAGTCATTTTCATTGGTGCGAGATCAAGAAAACGAGCTGGTCAAATCAACAGTCGAACATATTCTGCATCAAGGAATATCCGAACAATACGTACAATATGTGGTTGTCCATTGTCATGCTTAAATATTGCGATTTGGAGGCCTTGAATATAGGGCTGAACGACGGGCCTTAACTCGTGAGAAAAGTAACAGCTGGTATTCAGAGTGGCGGAAATGAAAACGAGGTGATCGAGACATATATCCGATGGTACCGCTTACCATCACTCCAGGTGGTGACACAGTATGCGGCTACCAAAATTTTGATTACCCTCAAAACTGCATCACTGATATGGGCGCCTTTAATGTGTGATCAACGATGAACCTGGATGCAGGAATGGCGTGAAGTCACTTTTCAGACAGATCACAATCCTGTTTACAGCATCAAGATTGTCTTATCCGTATTTAACGGCATTATGAATAATGCACATTGCCAGCTGGGATTCGACATCATCATACTGTCCATCATTTGCAATGATGTTATGGGTTCCCATTGGATACACGTCTTGATTACTTCATTTTTGTATTCCTGACACTCTGAACAGCGGCCATTAAATTTCTGATGAGTTAAGGCCCGCCCCTCTGCCCTGTATTCGAGGCCTCCGTAGCACAAAATTTAATCAAGATAATACACGACCGCAAGTTGTTTGTATTGTCAGGACCACCTTCTTTGAGACAGAATGTGTTCGACTGTTGCTCTGGCCAGCGCGTTCTCCTGATTTCGCTCCAATGAAAATGACTTTTTAATCATTGAAAAGCGACTGGCCCCCCACCACTCACCAGTAACTACAATCGATGAATTGTGGCATCATGTTGAAGCTTCATGAAGTGCTCTACTCGTACATGTCATCCAATCGCTGTTTGATTCAATGCCTAGGCAGATAAGGGCTGCTGTTGCTCACAGAGGTCGCTGCTTTATGTACTGTTTTCTCAGTACATATTACTCCAAATTTCTTGAGATTTTAATCAATTGTTCTTCCTACTATACTGTATGTTCCCAATAAATATCATTCTGATATTCACATTCTTTCATGGTGTTGCAATTTTTACAAACAGCAGTTTATATAAATTTAGACGTTTTGAGGTTTCCTGAATACCAAAGTCAAGTTTTTAATGCTTGACCTTTGTCTGTGTGTATTAGAATAAATTAAAAACAAATAATTTCAGGCCATCCAAATGTTGTATTTTGAAGTTAATGTGTTTGTTACTAGAAAAGTTTGATCAATATTGAAAAGTTTCAAGGAACGTTGGTGTGAAAGTTGTCTCAATAATTTTAAATGAACTTTTGAATTTAATAACGATTCAAATTCTACATAAATATAGGTACAGTAGTGAAATGAGGAGTTGAGGGGGGCTACAGTCCCCCTCACACACAATTACTTTTCAAATAAAGCTGCTCCAAAGCCTAATTTAAATTTTTTAAACATAGGTTTGCATAACAGTACTCGTTATCTTACCCCTTAATCTCCAATCTGTATTTTATAAGTATTAAATTTCAGGGAAAGAGAAAGTTGTGTGAGTGACACACCAAATAGTTTTTCTTGTCATAATTAGAAATATGAAATGCAGCAATGTTGCTGATTATTCAAAAAAGTGGGTTCTCGCTATGTTTTTAAAATCAGGTCCTTTTCTTAATTTTTTATTTCAACATACTTCTTATTTTTGTTTAACTTTCTTTGTTTTGTCGTGTTCTTGAACAATTTGTTTTCTTGTATTCTCAAATTTACTTATAGGAAGTGTGATTTTGTATATCTGTTCCTTCTTTTATTGCAAAAATTAAATAAAACTTTTGAGTTTTGCACATATTTAAGACTTTTTGTTCATTTCCCACTCTTATTCCTGTGTTTATTCAAAGATTTTTACTTATCACAGGTACAAATAGCAACAATAAATATATATTGAATAACTTACTGTAGCTGAATATAATCCAATTTAAAGTTTATCAAAAACAAATATAAAAACGACAAATTAAGATTTTTTTGCAAATATGAGACTACAGTAAGAATGTAAATATTTCTAAAAACACCAGCACAAAGAATATCTTCAGTCAGTATAAAATTTTTGTAGCACTTTTTTTCAAATACAGATCAGTAAAAGTGTGCAATTCAACCCATTTTAGGCCAGAAATATTAGAAAATGTATTATTTTCATTCAAATATGCTTAAATTACATTCATTAAGACACAAAAAGTTTCGTGAATGAAAAATGATATTCTAGTTAAGAAATAAAATGGTGTATATTTAAATGAAATTTTCTAAAATTTTTATAGCATTTGTTTTATTTTTATTCTATTTACAGAACTTGCAACATTAATTCATTATAAAAACATATTCTTAATTTCAATTGGAATAATTATACATTTTCAAAAAGTCGAATTTGTCAATCATTTCAAGTTAGAACACTTGCGTATTTTGAAAATTTCTCAAGAGAAAGTGTTTACTCCAATTGAATTAGGAATATTTTATAGATGTCTTCAGAACCCTTAAAAATAGCAGAAAAATAAAATTAGTGAAAAGTATACATCAGTGTTAAGAAAAATTTATTTATTGAAATGATGTGTTTATGCACCTTTGGCTGAAAATGGGTTAACATAATATTATCAGGGGTGAAACTACTTAGCTTGCAAAAACCCTGAAAACTGTTCCTTGCATGCAGATAGGGGAGATTTATTAAAGATATATCATAATATTAAGTGATAATATGATATTTGCAGATTTCATAATGCATTATAAGACAAATTAAACATTTATAATGAGAAATTTCTGTAAAAACAAAGTATTTTAACATGAAATTCAAAAACATTAAATATTTCAAGAACCCTGAATTCAGGGGTAGCCCCTGAAAAGTGTCACCCCTGTGTCATGTTGCATGACATCGCTTTTCCACATTTCTGGCAGAAACAACTTAACATGTTCCCATCTAATCTAAATTAGTCTAAAATTCAACGCATTCCCGTTTCATGCCGTTAGTTTGCTTTCCAACCGTACTTCAAATTCCCCTCCGGTTCCTTCTCTTGCGGTCTGATTTTCTCCCGTTATAGTGTGGGGTGACTTTGACACTCTTCACCTGTCGCCCTGCTCTTTCTTCGGCATCCGTTCCTGATTGGTCGCTCTTAGTGGTGACGTTTGGGGCTCGGGAGCGTGCCCGCGTCGCGCGTTTTTCACCTCACTCGATGGGCAGACTTTGACGCGATAACATCTCTCGCGTGCCGCTGCTTCTCGGCGTTCGCGCCGCGTGCGGCCCGGCAAATGCCGCGTAGTGAATATCCCATGTTGTGAACCATCTTCCAAGTTAATAGATACAAATCGAACTTCATAAATCGATAGTTCAAGTTTTTGTTAGAATGCACGCTACTTCATTAGCGCTTTATCAGCGACTAGACTACGATTTATTTTTGTCAATGTGCAAGATTAAACTGTTTGACGTGCCTATTGCACGTGTGCTGCAACCCAAGCATCAATGGAGCAGATACCTAGCAGACGGTTTCCATCCTGCCCTCCTATGAGTAATTAAAGATTTTCTACACAGAAGATTTTGGCCTCTGTCTCTTTTTGGTGAGCTCTTTCCATTATTTTCCCTTAATATTTAGGTTCGTGATACCAATGTGCACTTCAGCGATGTTTCGACGATCTGTTCCTGGCGTTATGCCTCAATCATCCAACATGCAAATTAACTTTATTGTAACTATTACGATCACCCAATATCTCACAGATTACTATAGTACTTAAAATGATGGAATTAGAACCACCAATTAATTTACATTGTTATACCCCTGTATTATGCAAAAACTGAACAAATGTGTTAATAAAAGTTATTCTTAATATGGTCCATTTAAATTGTAAGAAGAATAAGCAAATTCACCCCAAATTTTTTTTATTATTTGTCTGAAAAATGAATTTCTTAAATTGAATATCTGAAATTGTAAAATTATCAGATGGATTATATGAGAAAAGGAACATTTTTCATAAATTTTATTAGTTTTTAAACATACTACTTAAAAAGAAAAAAGTTATACTTTGAAGTATTGATAACATAATAATTAGTCAAGCATTTGCTAGAAGCTTTTAAACATTATTAAAACAAGAAATCTTACTAGAGCTTCTGTAATTTAGCCAGAGTTGCACAAAATTTACACTCTACCCTATGTTTTTAGATCGCACTCTTTAATTTAAGCTTGGTTTGGTTTTAATAGAAATTCTACTGATTCATACTTCCCTGTTTATATTTCAATGGAATGACTAATTCAATTTTTAGATTTGCAGTTAAAACAGAATTTTTGACAGAGCAAATACAATATAAATAAACCTGAGAAAGAGAGGGACTTATTTATTGTTTTCAGAGAAAGTGAAATGCAAG
Organism: Salticus scenicus; assembly: GCA_963930645.1. Lineage (NCBI taxonomy): Eukaryota > Metazoa > Arthropoda > Arachnida > Araneae > Salticidae > Salticus > Salticus scenicus. The sequence continues at coordinate 154,582,300 of OZ005656.1, forward strand.
TGTCCTTTAAATTTCTTCGTATATGAGAGTGCACCTAGTTGCTTTGATAATGTACTCATGTCTAATTTTCCCACCTGATGTAAGTCTGCGCTATTATTTTTACCTGAAACAACTACTATAGTTGAACCTCAAAAATCCTGAATCGGTAAGACCACGGTGATTCCGGATTTTAGAGATTTATTGAAAACTAATTTTTGATGATGATTTTAATAACATGCAAAATGCAGTTTTTATTAAGATTAAAAACACTTTTAAAACATGTTTTCTAAAAATTATACTTTATTTAAAAACATTTTAAAATTCTCAACTTACTAAAGGACTTAACTGTCAACCATGAAATGTAAGATATATAAAAACTGCTCATTAGAAACATGTATGAAATTCCCTGATGATGCTTTGATTTGAAAGCGAAAAGCTTTAGATAATTTTAAAGTGTTTTTAAAAACGTTTCTTAAAAGTGTTTTTAATCTTAATATGAATGACATGTGTCTTAACAAGGATCTCTTTTAGAGATAATTTCTGCAATTTTTGTGTTAATAAAAATAAATGACTAATCAAATTGGTGAATTAAAATATAAAATAGGAACACAATAAAACACTTATGTTGAACACATTAAACTAAAATATAATAAACAACTGATAATGCCTGCTAAATAACTACTAATAATAGTAACTAACAAAGTAATTTTTATGTTGATTTTTTTTTTTTCTTTTTTTAACATTTCAGTAACATAAAACTGTTTCAATCTAATAAGTTTTTTTTTTTTTTTTTTTTTTTTTTAATTCCGGTTTTTAATGTTCCTGTTTTGTAAAAAAAAAAAATAAAGCAACATCAAAATATATCAGACTATGTCTATATTTATGTATTCAGTGTTCAATTAAAAGAATTTTAAACTGCTTTGCACAAGAAATGTAAAAATAAGATACAGCAAAGTCTTAAAAAAAAAAAAAATTAAAATTTGAAAAATGTCCAGATTTTCGAGGTTCAACTGTATTAATTTTTGCAGTTTATAGTGTTTACTTAAAAAATTTATATATCAAATTATTATTTGAATTTTATCTTTTTAAAATATGGAACCAAAAATTCCTCAAAAATTAAAAATGCTATTTTTTTCTTTTTACATATTTATGATCAGCTATGAGCCTAATGTCTCTACAGAGGCTGTTCGCACATTTTTTAGACGATTTTGATGGAGTGTACTGAAGCAATTTCACTCATATTTTGAGTTTTATTTGTTCAGTTTGATAGCCCTTGTTCTTAACTAACATTCTACATCATAATTTCTATGATAATAATGCTTTTTATAATATCGGAAGAGGTATATTTTTTTACTTCTCTTGAACGGCTTTCCAGAGTCCACAATGCATTGTAGGTCGGTGTTTGGATAATGTTGATTTTAAGAGTCGAAAAACACAAAAATCCAACAGTGATACATCAGGAGATTTAGCAGTAATATCAGTGAAGGGTATGGTTTTAATTCCCGTTTTCTGTTCCATTTTTTTCTAGAAAAGCAATTGCGGATTGCAATGTGTGGCTGCTTGTTTTGTCTTGATACAGTTCAACTGATTGATAGCATTGTGGATAAAGATCTGGATTTTCATTTAATAGATGTATTATCATCTCCATAAACTTTTCATTTATTTACTGTCATTTATTTCAGAACTATAAACAAAGTAATATCAACTATAATTAAATTTGACCTTGAACACCGGGAGTGAAAGATTTATAGACTAATAATGACTTTTACTTTTCTCTAAATAAACATTTTCAAACCATTATTTATTTTACAGAACTATTAATTTCAAACTTTATGGAAAATCATGTTATTCTAAATTACTGTTTTATTTCTTTCAACAATGTAGTTTAATGATTGTATAAACAAAATAAGATATTAATTTTTTCCTTTCAAATGTCATAATATAATATAATATAACAATTTATGATCCATAATGATATACTTAAAAATTGTAATTTAAATTCTTCAAGCAGTCTGTAACTTTTCCTAAACCAGGAAGGATGCATAAAAATGCACTCCTAAAATATACAATAATAAAGCTAATTACAACACAGAAATATTTTCAGATTCATTTAAACAAATTCAAATAATTATCTTTTTACATTATTAGTTGTAATATATGCTTATTAGTGAATGCTTAACAACTATGAAGAAAGCCTTTTTTTGGATTAAAATATGCCTGGAGAAAGAAGCTCCTACTGCACTACTGAATACAAGGTAAGTGAAGAACTTATCATTTTTCTTTAAAGTCTTACCTTTGTTGTGATTCAATAATAATTTACTCAACATTGATTATGAGACTGACTTAAAAATCTCTGGCATACAATAATTAAATTCATATTACATAGGCTATTAGTGGTGGAAGTTATTACTGTAAATTAAATTAAAATTAACAATGGCGTCTTATAAAGACAATGCAATTATTGAGAAGCTCAATGCTTCTAATTATGCTACCTGGTCTTTTAAGCTAGAAATGTTATTGATAAAAGAAGATCTTTTTGACACCATAACTGAAACTCCACCAGAGCCTATCACTTCAGATTGGTCCAAAAAAGACAAAAAAGCCAAAGCCATGATAAACCTGTTTATTAGTGATGATCAGATCGTGCATGTGAAAGGTTTGTCCACATCAAAAGAGACATGGCTTAAACTAAAAAATTTACACGAACGTACAAACCTTTCAAGCAAGTTATACTTACTAAAAAATTTGTATAGCTGCAAATTAGCCGAAGGAGGCAACATGATTAAACACATCACAAACATTTTAGAAATCAAAGAGAAACTTACTGCCATTGGCGAAAATATAAATGATTCTCATCTATCAGCTCTTCTGCTGTGTTCGCTACCTCCGTCATATGATCCTCTTATTACTGCTTTAGAAGCAAATTCTGAAGAGGATCTTACACCTAGTTATATCCAAAGTAAGCTGATGGATGAATATAACAGAAGATCTTGTAATAACAAAGCGTTGCAAGTTGATGATAATGCCGTAGCTTATCAAATTAAAAGACACAAACAAAACTTTCCGAAAAAACAAGTGAATAAATTCTGCACATACTGCAAGATGAAAAATCATAATACCAACGACTGTTGGTACAGAAAAGACAAAAACAAAAAACAAAACTATTCATCAAGTGGCTATAACAATAAAAATAAAAACTTTAATTCATCTTTATGTTTTGAAAATAGTGAACCAAAAATGAAACATGACAGGGATGAATCAAATGCATCCGACGATGAAACTCATACAAGAAATAAATTAAAAAATTTAGCATTCATCGCCTGTAAAGAAAACAAAAACAATTGGATCGTAGATAGCGGCTCCTCCTCGCATATCACAAATAACAAAAATTTATTTAGTGAAATAAAAAATTATGACAATTCAAATGTTGTCATAGCAAACGGAAATATTTTAACATCACAGGGCTCAGGTGATGTAGTTATTACTACTGAAACATCTGAGGGGGAAATAAACAAAATAAAGTTACTCGACGTACTTTTTGTACCAGACCTCGAAACAAATTTAATTTCTGTTAGTAAAGCCACCAAAAATGGCTGCACGTTAATTTTCAAAAATGATAAATGTATACTACAAAAATTCGGAAAAACCTTCCTTGAGGGGGAACTAAAGGGTAACTTATATGAAGTAAAACAACCCCAAAACAGTTCAAATGAACATATTAATTTAACTCACGAATGTAACAATAAGAATTGTATCACGCTTTGGCACAAGCGGCTCGGTCATAGAAATTATGCTGACATAAAACACATTATGGATAAGGAACTAGCAGTGGGAATTAATATAAATTTCTGCAAACATGACAAAACATGCGAAACATGCATTAAAGAAAAACTGACAGATTTACCATATCCACAGCAATCTAAATACAGGACTAATAGAGTACTTGAATTAATACATACAGACATCTGTGGGCCATTTCAAACACCCACCATAGGGGGGAAAACATATTTTTTAACGTTCATCGATGATTACACCAGATTCTGCATGATTTATCTCTTGAAACATAGAAGCGAGGTATTAACCATGCTCAAACAATATATAGCATTAGTCAAAAATAAGTTTGGAAAATTACCTGAAAGAGTCAGATCTGATAACGGGAGAGAATATGTGGGAAGTGAAATAGAAAATTACCTAAATCAAATGGGAATTAAACACGAACTTACAGTTCCTTATTGCCCAGCACAAAACGGAGTGGCTGAAAGAAAAAACAGAACACTGGTAGAAATGGTGAGAAGTATGCTATCAGAAGCAAATCTAGATAAGAAATTTTGGGGTGAAGCTGTCAACACAGCAAACTATATTATTAATAGACTCCCCACAAAAGGAAATAATAAAAGTCCCTACGAATTATGGAATGGAATTAAACCTAATTTATCTCATTTGAGAGTATTCGTGTGTAAAGCTTTTGCGTACATAAACAAACAAATAAGAAGGAAATTAGACAATAAAGCGCAAGAGGGAATCTTCGTAGGTTATGACTATAGATCAAAGGGATACAGGATTTACACGGGAGGAAAAGGTATTATTATCGCAAGAACGGTTAAATTTATAGAAAATCAAAACTCTAAACTCTCATCACAAGAAAAACCAGAAAATGATATTAGTCAAAAGGAAACTGTAAATGTAGAACTTAATGACACACCTGAAAATAACACCGAACAAACACTTGAAATAAACAATGAACCTAGAAGATCCTCGAGATCTAATATCGGTGTACCTCCAGATCGACTAATTTACATGGTAAAACATGATCCAATACATGAACCACAAAGTTGGGCGGAAGTTCAAAATCTCACAAATCCCGTTGAGAAAAATAATTGGATAAAAGCAGCAGAGGATGAAATATCATCGTTAAAAGAACACAACACGTGGACATTAGTAGATCCACCACAAGGAAAGAAAATTATCGGTTCAAAGTGGACCTTTAAAACAAAATATGATGACTCCGGGAAAATACAAAAATTTAAAGCACGACTGGTAGCTCAGGGATTTCTCCAAAAATTTGGGGAAGATTATGATGAAACATTTGCACCGGTGGTGTCCTATACTACAATACGTTCTTTCCTAAACTCTGCAGCTTACCACAAATTAAATGTAAGACACATAGACATTAAAACAGCATTCCTACACGGTGACTTAAACGAAGAACTGTATATGCAACAACCCAACGGTTTTATTAATCCAGGGGAAGAAAATAAAGTGTGTAGGTTGAACAAATCAATTTATGGGCTTAAACAAGCTGCTAGAGCTTGGTACTTAAAAATTGGGAGTTTCCTAAAAACCCTAAATTATGTCGAGAGCAAAGCTGATTCATGCCTCTATGTAAACAATACGTCAGACAACATTTCATTTATTATAGTATATGTCGATGACATATTAATTGCCGGAAATAACGGGCAAATTAATGAAATAATAAGGAAATTAAGCAAAGAATTCGAAGTTAAGGATTTAGGAGAGGTTAGTTTCTATTTGGGCATGAAAATAACTAGAAATGATAGAGGGGATTTCGAAATAAATCAAAAACTGAAAATCGAAGAGTTAGTACGTAAATTAAATTTAGAAATCTCTAAACCAACATATACACCAATGGAAACAAATTACTTAAAATTTGATGATAATGATAACCCATTAGAAAACAACACTAAATACCGACAAACAATAGGAAGTTTGCTATATTTGGCTACAGTTAGCCGTCCTGACATATTAGCTGCCGTAAACATATTAAGTAGGAGAAATGAAAGTCCAAGAAAAAAGGACTGGGAAACAGTAAAAAGAGTTGTCAGGTATTTAAATACCACAAAAAATCTAAATTTCGTTATCAGTGCCAATGAAAAACCTAAACTGGTAGTTTACGCAGATGCGGACTGGGGAGGAGACAAGTCCAACAGAAAATCAACATCAGGCAGTGTTTTCATGATAGGAGATAATCCTATTCAATGGATCACAAAACGGCAAAATTGTGTCGCTCTTTCGTCGGCTGAGGCCGAATTTATTTCTGCCACGACTGCTGCGAAAGAAATCATGTGGATACTAAAATTATTAAAAGACTTGCACTTGCCTCAAGAGTTACCTATCAAAGTTTTTCAAGACAATATTTCGTGTATAAAACTGATAGACATCGGTTTTACTGGAAAACTAAAACATGTTGACCTGCAATTCAACTAAAGGATCTAAAAGAAAAAGGTGTGATAGAACCCGAATATTGTCCAAGTGACAAAATGACTGGTGATATCTTCACCAAGGCACTTCCAAGACAGATTCACGAAAAACACCGAGAGAAATTGAAATTGATTAGTGGAACTTAAAAGATTTATGGAGCTGAAGGGGGAATTAATAGATGTATTATCATCTCCATAAACTTTTCATTTATTTACTGTCATTTATTTCAGAACTATAAACAAAGTAATATCAACTATAATTAAATTTGACCTTGAACACCGCGAGTGAAAGATTTATAGACTCATAATGACTTTTACTTTTCTCTAAATAAACATTTTCAAACCATTATTTATTTTACAGAACTATTAATTTCAAACTTTATGGAAAATCATGTTATTCTAAATTACTGTTTTATTTCTTTCAACAATGTAGTTTAATGATTGTATAAACAAAATAAGATATTAATTTTTTCCTTTCAAATGTCATAATATAATATAATATAACAATTTATGATCCATAATGATATACTTAAAAATTGTAATTTAAATTCTTCAAGCAGTCTGTAACTTTTCCTAAACCAGGAAGGATGCATAAAAATGCACTCCTAAAATATACAATAATAAAGCTAATTACAACACAGAAATATTTTCAGATTCATTTAAACAAATTCAAATAATTATCTTTTTACATTATTAGTTGTAATATATGCTTATTAGTGAATGCTTAACAACTATGAAGAAAGCCTTTTTTTGGATTAAAATATGCCTGGAGAAAGAAGCTCCTACTGCACTACTGAATACAAGGTAAGTGAAGAACTTATCATTTTTCTTTAAAGTCTTACCTTTGTTGTGATTCAATAATAATTTACTCAACATCATTTTTAAAAATTGGAATTAAAATATGTTCTTGATAGTATTTAGAGCTGATTTTGACATTTTTGTCACATTTTTTTTTGCTTTTATCTTGCGAAATAAAATTGTCTAAGAAATGTGCGAACAGCCTCTGTATTTGAAATTAGTTTAGCAATTTTCAAAAGAAGATATGGAGTGAACGTTAAAGAGTTAACTGAAAATACTATAAAAATTACATCTTTCCCTTACCCATAATTAATTCCCACTCTAGCTGTCAACACAAAGCAATAATATTCAATCATAATTTATCTAAAAAGTTATTTTATTCAAATAGAATAACTTTGATTGATAAGCATTGTAGGATCCATTTTTATAATCTCTGATGGAAAATGATCACTAATCATGATGCCTTGATCTTTATCACTGTTCAGTTCCTCAATATATCCAGCCCAGTATATTATCAAACCTGGTCCAAACCTATAAATACAAAATATTTAGTCATTAGTAGTTAAAATTTATGTATACAGGATAAATTTGGAAATGATCACAATGACTGAAAGAATATAAATAAAACAATTTTGTCCTAAAGGGCCCACTTCACTTACCATTGCTGGAAGCCCAAGCCAATGTTATTCTAAATTCTAAGGGAAATTTTGTTTACTAACTCATTCACTAATGCATATTTTTAAATTTATTTTTTTAGTATTTTATTTAGAAACTGTAAAATGAAAAATTTCACATATTAAAAATTTGTATTTTGCAGCTTCAAAATAAAACATTTAAAAGTATGTATTAGTGAATCATAGCTGCTAAGTACTCCAATTTAATCACAGTTTCTCTAGTTTTTATTAATGTCCTTTGTTAATCCGAAAACTATAAAAAAAAAAAAACCTCACATTTTTCAAACTTGACGTTTATATATTATTTTCTCTTTTATTTCTGCCCTTTCTGTTTTATCTTATTTTCTTTCTAAATTAATTCTTTCTGCTGAAATAAAAATTCGAAAAGTTTCGGAAATGTCACTTCTGATTTTGTAAATGTATCATTTTCTTTTTCTCTGATTTTGAATGACTGCTTTTTATCACGCAGTGAAACACGGGACATGGGAGGGAAAGAGGGGGGAACGAAAAACTGGTGCAGGATGATTTTATGAATTTAAAAAATATACTCAACATAGTGTTCTATTTCAAAGGAAAAATTATAATTTTGTTTTTTGTTAATTGATAAAAAAAAGCCATATAGCATCTATGAAGGTAAATCTTTATAGTAGCTCTGGTGAATGAGTTATAAGTGAAGAAAATTTCCTATAGAATAACATTAGCTTGGGCTACTGGCGACAGTAAGTGAAGGAACTCCTTAATGCTTCATATATGGAAGAGAATGAAAATACTTCATTAGATTGTATAGATTTAATTCCTAAATATATCCAGCCCAATATTTCAACTAAACCTGTCAATATAAAATAATATTTAGTCTTTATTCAAAATGTATAAAAGAAAAGTAAATTTAAAAATTATTATTATTAATGAAATGAACAAATACATAAGTGAAATAATTTTGCCCTTAAAGCATTATACATATGGAAGTACTGAAAATATTTTATTAGTTTATAAATAATGCTAAAAATTTAAAATATTTTGTTTCTATAATTATTTTTTGAAGTTCTGAATAAAGATAAAATAAAAACACAGAATCATAGCTATAAAATTAAGCATATTAATAGACTGACTGTTTGAAGGTGAAACAATCATCTTTTGTATATATATTCCAGAGATAAGAGTTTTCAGATTTTTCTTAAATTAAAAAAAAAAAAAAAAAAAAAAAAAAAATCAGATTATTTTCTTTGTAAATATTGTTATTTTGTTTAATTTTCTTTCTTTTTACATAATTTTAAAACAATTTATTTTCATATATACTCCATTTTTGCTTATAAAAAGTATGATTTTATGTATTTACCTTCTTTAATCGCAAAAATTATCTTACATTTGAGTTTTGCATATATTTTTCGGACTTTTTGTCAATTTCCTACTCTTTATCTCTGATATTCAGTTTCTCAAAATGTCTAACCCAGTATATTACCAAAGCAGGTTCAAACTTATCAATATAAAATGTTATTTAATTATTAATCAAAATTTATAACAGCAGAAAAAAGAATTATCGTTACTGAAATGAATAAGAACATAAATTTTGTCTTTAATGCTTCATGTGTGAAAGATAACAAAAATATTTTATTATATTATCAATTATACTAAAGATTTAACATTATTATTCTAAAATATAATTAATTTTTAAAGTTGTGAATAAAGAAAATATTCAAATATAGACCACAACTATCAAAACTGAGTATACAGTATGTTAGAATGATAATTCTAACACTTTTAAATTTTATTAAACCCTTAATTTTAACACTTTTAAATTTTTATTATTTTTATTAAATCCTCCGGATAATACTTTAATTATTATTTATTTCATTTATTTTCTCTATTTAAAAGTTTAAAAGTCCGTTTTTTCAAAATTCATGTCACATACCTGCCAACCAATTTTAACAAAAAAGGGAAGATTGTCGTTGAAAAACCAGAAGATTTCACAAAAAAAGGGAAGATTTTTTTCTTCTCTCTTTGACGTATTAAACAATACAGTTTTACAATTTTAATATTTAGAAGCAATCTATAAAAACGTTTTACTTATAGATTGATTATACTAAATATATAAAAGTTTTAAATGAAGTTATTCCTCTTCAACACATAAATATCTACTAAACAGAATCTGTAAGAAATTTATTTAACAATAGACAAAAAAACTTAGTTAAGTTAAAGTATAACTAATTTTTTAAATAAATTTAGAATATGATTTTTGTGTATGTACATTAATCATTCATATAAAAAAAGGTAGCAGTAGCTAATTATCAGTTTCAAACGTGCATAAAACCAACTGAGTATTAATTTTCTTAAATTGATTTGGGAAAAATTTTCCTACCTGAAAAAATTATTCTTAATTTTTTTCCCATGTTTACACATTTGGTATAAATATGACAAACAAATATTTAATTTAATTGAGAAAAAATGAACAGATTCATTAAATTCAGCAATAAAGATCCAAAAATAATTTACATATGTGAGAAATATTGAGCACTTCCATTGCTTTATTGTTTCTAGAATTGATCACAATCCGGGGAGGCGGGGGGGGGGGGGATACAAAAATAATTACAGAGTAAGAAATATTAAACTCTTTCAACTCTACTTCTAGAATCTAATGTAAAAACTTTAAAATGAATACTATCATTTATGTTGCAGATGGATAAAGATTAGGAAACAAAAGACTTCTGCAGAACATTAGATTGCTGATCACTAGTTGGAGATAAATAAAGGGAGGGGGGGCAAAAAATATTTACATCAGCAAGAAATATTTAACAATTCTATTTCTTTACATGTTCTAGAATCTCATAAAGCAAGTTCGAAATGAATATTGACATTTATGTTATGGATGGAAAAAGATTGTGAATCGGGAGTGTTCGTAGAACATTTGGGTTTCTTTTTAAAACGAACGATATCCGCGACTTTTTAAAAACGGAAGATTTCATCATCTGTCCGGAAGACCGGAAGATACGTTAAAAAACCGGAAGTCTTCCGGGAAAACCGGAAAAGTTGGCAAGTATGATGTCAGTCCGATTTTACATTTTAAAATGATTTTATAAAATTAATTTCCTTGTAACTCTAATTTAGAGAGATTCCTTATTTAATTCCCTTTATTTTGAGCCATCACTCATAATTATAGCCCAAAATTTAAGCATTTTCTTTTCAAAAAATCATTTATCCAAACTTGCTCTTTTTATTAGATATTTTTGTAAAATCGGGAATCGGCCATTATTGCTAAACAGTTTCATACTTTCCCGCACTTTTGGAATGTTCTAGAACATAGGAGAGCATCGCGGGCGTCATCTGACGTCAGTTAGCGTCTCTTTCATGAGAACTCATTGGCTAACTCCGGGGGGCGCGAGAAATTGGATGAGAAATTTTGAAAATCTCTTCTCTTGAATGTAAGCAGTGGGAGAGGAAAGTCGCAGGGCGGCTTAGCCGCGGCTGTGATCGCCGAAACGGCATTTGCCGTTAAAAGTATTTTATATCTATTCTTGTTAGGTGTACCCTGAGGATCTTGCTTATCAAACTCCAAATGATCATCCAGGCTGCACTCAAAAGCCAGTAATTCACTATAAAGAAGTGGATAACATGGCGTGGTCTAACTCTAGGCCTGCCGCACTAACAAATTCAGTGGCTATTGAATCTTTAAAATAACTACTTTCAGATGGCAGACTTTTTATAAGCATTGCATTACTTCAACGATCGGAGTTTCAACGCCAAATCTGATGTCCTCCTGATGGATACAGTTGTGTTACCCAGCGAGAACATCCTAACAAGCGTTAGGCCTGAGGAAGGGCAGAATATTTAAGTGTGGTTCCAATTCTGCAATTAAATGCATTTTATGCAGTGATTCTGTGTATTTTCAACGGAAACATGGCAAAGAGAGAAAAAATTCAGTGTGTAGAGTTATGCACACGATCCTTTTAAAATACGAAATCCATTATACACAAGTTACTTCAAGTGGTTATTGCGATCAACTTCGTTTTTAAATATCGATCTTTCTAAGTCAAAGGAAAAGCTCTACAAATGAGTGATTTTGTGTGATAGATGCTTCAACATATATGGAAATACTCGTGTGGTGAAAAGGTGCTAAAATTAATCGATCTTGTAATGCTAGAGATATCGTTAAACAATACAAGTTGAAGCAATGTGAAATGATAGTCCTTCCGATCCGATAACGTAGCTGTTAAATCACTCCCTAAAATATGTTATTTCTTACAATGAGAAAGACTAGAGCTTCTAAAATGTATACCTTTTAAATTGATCATTTTCAAGCAATACTTTGATTTAAATCAATTTGTAGGGGTACCGGTACCTACTTTCTTCTACTACTTCAGCTGTTTTTATTAATCAATATTGAAATAAAGAAAATGTGTGTTTAAGTTCAGGAATTGGTGTTTTATTTATGTTTTTTTTATTGTGCTATTGGATAAAATAATTTTACCTTACAGCTACCTTTCTCCTACTTGGGGTAAATTGAGAACCATTATTATTTTCCTATTTTTATTTTATGTGTCTAATTCAAATTATTATCATTTAATTCAATTTTAAAGTTTTGATAATTTAAAAGTTTTGATGAGCCGCGGCACCTTACAACGCAATGTATAAATAATTAATCCACTATACCTAACTTAATACGTTCGGCCATTTCTCATTATCTTATTTACTTCAAAATTCTAAAATCCAAACCCCTTAAGTTTTCTATCCTAACACAGTAAACTCTCAATTATCTGCAATCTTCCTTGGCTCTTTTGAGGCAATACATTATATGTATATTTAAAATATAAAACTTATACAATTAGATCTACAATTAAACATCACAGAAAGAAAGGCAAAATATCTAGGAAAATGAATAGTAGTTGCATTTGCAGGAAGTTTACTATATTATTATATTGATTACATAGTTGTCAGTAAAAGAGTCATATTTTGTGTATGAGCTTAAATGAGCCAAGATATTTGCTTATACTGATATCTGACCTAATTAATATCTACATCTGAATGAGGTTTTATATCAAATACCCACCAGATTAATAACATAAGTCTGCCATCAAACAACTGCATATTTTTTTTTTTTTTTTTTTTACTGTTTCTTATAGATTTTTACTCATTAAAACTGAAAAACACAAACAGTTCCATCCTGGCAGTTCTTTTACAATTTTTTTTAAAGATAAAAACATAAAATATAGTTTTCTGTTGTTGATTATAAAAACCACATTCAGTAATTATTTTTTACTTTAAAACAATATAAGAATAAATCTAGAAAACAGGAGGATTAGTAGGTTACTAAAGTCTAAAATCTGGAAGTCTTATCTCAATTTGAAGCAGAGTTGACTAGCTCTTTTGGTATAATCTATAGATTTCTCACTAACATTTCTCAAAGAGTATAAAGAAAGTCCACTGCACCGGAGTGTAATTCATTGAAATCAGACCTCTGAGGCACATGTTATTGAGAGAGAGTGCATTGTTTCCATTCCTGAACAAATGCAGGGCAGGTTTTATAATTAGGCGATCGCCTAGGGGCGCCAGATAAAAAAAACTTGAAAACAAATGGTAATTTAAATAAAAAAAAATATACAACCTTTAAATAAACTTCATGTTTCCTTTGGCCAAAACGTAAGAGAGGGGAGCTATCGCACTTCTCAACTTCTTGTTTAAATATGGTACCTACACTAAATGCCAAAAAAAAAAAAAAAAAAAAAGCTGCACTTGGATATTTTCCTTTTCTCTTTCTGAAACCGCTAATTTTATCGTTTAAAAAGCAAATTTCCGAACAGATTTTATTACATTGTCCGCCACATACACTTTAGGAATGAGCCCAGTATTAAAAGCAAAATGCAATTGTCAGAAAAATTGTAATTTTAGAAAATATTTAAAAAATTGCAAGGATAAGGCAATTCACGATGTCACAAAAAATTAATTTTAGAATGAAAATCAAAAAAACATTTTAATACTACATGAGGTAGCAAAATAATTAATGTTAACAAATTTTAGTCATGGTTTTTAGCAAGATATAAAATTTTTTGGCTATTTAAACTGGAAATTTGGTTTTAGGCAGCTACATTGCTCATTTAATCAAGATGACCGCAATTTAAAAAGCAGATGTTTAAGAAATCAATTTGCATCATGTTCAGAACTTGGAAAAGATTTAAAAAGTGTATAGAAAAATATTTTCTTCAAAAACAGTGGGGGAACAATTAAATAAAGCAGGGTAGAAACCAGAAGATATGCAAATAAAGCCATTATTAAGGAAAAGAATTTTTAAAAAAACAAAGACTTGAGTTAACCAAAAATTAAAAAAATATAACAGTTAATTATTAGGCTGAACTGGTCTTCTCTGATGATTCAAGTTTAATTTGTTTCGAACGGATGAAAAATTCTAGTAGGACAATGAAAATGTGACCGAGTTAATGAAAATTTCACTCTTAAATCAGTAACACATTCTCTGTATATTACGGTACGGAGGTGCATAACTTTTCAAGGAGTCGGGGAAATTTTCATGTTCAAGGAATCAATTAACTCTAAATAAAACATGGTCATTATAAAAGTGGTGCCTGACCGACTATTTTGGAGGCGTCTCAGACTTTTCCGCAAACAGCATTTCAAGATAATGCACCATGCTATACGGCATTTGTGGCAGGGGCATATCCAGAGGGGGAGTTGGGGTAACATGATCTAAAGCAGGTAATATTATCTAATCAGAAAACCATATACAGTAGAACCCCAATCCATCCGTGAAAAAAAAAAAGATGAAAGCAGGAAAACAACTAATGTGGGTTGCAGTCAAAACACAAAAAAAACAATGTTTAGGGATTAATACACGCAAATTATACAGTATACTACTAATAAAAACTAATTTGTTACTTTACAAACTATCAAAGAAATAAATCCATGTTGTAGAACGTTAAGTAAAATTTATTTTTGAAAATCAAAAATTTTATGTTGTGTTTTTTGTTCTTTTTATAAATTAAACAGTAATTTATCCAGATTTGCAACATTTTTCTGGTCCTTTTCTGTAATTTCATTTGCTTACATAAAAGTTTGTGCATTTTTAAACACCATAATTGCATCATCGGCGTGAAAATTATCCTCTATTTCGTCACCAGTATTTTCATTTTTTTAAATCACACATTTTTTCTATGGTTTAGGATACTGCATGTTGCAACGTCTTGATTAATGCAAATATTATCACTAAATTTTGTACCAGACGTATATTCTTCTACACGCAACCACTCTTCATTTGCATCATCATTATCATCATTTTTTTGCACGTAACCATTTTTCACGAAACAATTTTCTGGATTACTAAAGAGGTTACTTCCTGCCATGCTGAAATTACAAAATGAATAGATCGTCCAGAGACACAGCATCACAATTTTCATCCTCCATGGAAATGGGGAAAAGAGTTATTTTAGGATGAAAGAAGTAATTCCAGTTTGTATGCCATATGGAACTCACTTGAGCTTCAGGAGAAAATTTTTACAAGGTCAGGAGAAAAAATTTACAATGATGAATGTAGGAAAACATCTTTTTAAAGCACAAACATACGGGTTTTGTTAACATTATTTAAATAAAATTTGTGCAGGGACCATAGAAATAAAATGATCAATGCGGGAACGATAGAGCAGAGTTTTACAGAATATGTATATATATATATATATATTATTTTTCTCTTCATATATAAGAAGAGAAAAAAGTATTGGATTCGGAAACTTTTAGACTTCCAGTTTTCAATGTATTTACATGTTTTTAAATGCATTGAACACCATTAAACTATTTTTGGAAACTTAGATATAATTTTTTTATTGATTAGATTTTTGGGTATATCTCTCAGCATGTGGCGTAGTTTAGAGGTCTGCACGGGCCAAAATTTTCAGGCCCGGCCCAGCCCATTTCTTTTTTACTAATGTACGGCCTGGCCCAGACAAAAACGATAAAATCAGGCCCGACCCGGCCTGGCCCGATTCAAAAATATGTAAAATTACAAAAAAAAAAACATGCCTTTCTACGAAAAAGATTTTTAGTATGTGTTTTGCAGAGGTTTTATATAGCTAAGCAATAGAATGTTCTTTAACAAATCTGCTGAATGCTTACTAAAAATACACTTTCAACCACTTCCTGTTATATACCGTTATGTATCCAAATCTTTCATGTGATCCGGTAAACAAAACTTTACTGCTAATCCAACCATATTTAATAAAAAAGATGCTTTTGCACATGCTAAAATTGATGCTACTTCCATCCAGTGCCCTGGAGAAAAGAAAAAGAAGCCTTAGAGGAAAAATTACAGTGGAAGGATTTTTATAGCCTTCATACCACCTAAACACTACAGACCATAGAAAACAAAGCCTTATATACAGTAACGTATCTAATTTCTTTTGTTTGTTACATGTACGCAAACTGGTAGTAACATGCATACTATTTTGAATTAGAAACCATCTAATATTACTTTAAATAAAATATATTAATTTCGAGACATTATTAAAACATTTGTGGAAAATCAGATCGCGAACATTCAAGCTGATAGACAATTAAATTGTAGTTACAGACACCTTTTAACAAAATAAAATTTTATGTGACATACCAGACTGTAAAATTATGTAAAATAAATGATGGAAAAAGTACTTTATCATTTTCCTTTTTCGAGGAATTAAAAAAAAGATTCAGGCCGGGCCGGGCTCGGGCTTAAAATTTCCTCCTGGCCTGGTCCGAGTACACACAAAAAATATTGAGCCCGAGCCCGGCCCAAGAGCAAATTGAAAAATTCGGCCCGAACCCACCAAATTTTCCTTTTTATAGGAAAGATATATCCTCGGCTGTATTAAAAAGAAATTCATTCTTTTCATCTCAAAAGATGAAAAGTATTTGAAAAATGGTTGTTTCGAACTAACATGAATCATGCGCCATATCACTGAATTAGGACATGAGCCAGTTTTTGGTGTGTTGAATTTGAATAAGCTTAACAATGCACTACAGCTAGACAGAGAGAATGGCGACTGTCTAGAATTCATTCCTAGGGTAATCCTGTGTCATGCAATCACAATTTAAAACCTCCACGGAGGAGATGTTTTCCCAACTTCAGTATACCCAGAGTTATTATATTTATGAAACATAAAGGATACGACGGATTTTACATGCACCAGATACCATTAAACTATATGATAGTCTTTGCATGGCTCGAGAACTGATCACTCAATCCCTCAATTACGAGCTCAACTATGTACTATGAGTAAAGCTAGTCAAAAAGCTTGCAAAACTAGTAGTAATCTATATGATGTCAACTCGATCAATAACAAGATATTTTAACAGATACAATATAGAAACTACATTAAGTCAGAAAGTTTGATAGAATAAAATAAATTTTTATGAACAAATTCAGCAGTAAAATTCAAATTAATGTATAATACCTGTTAATATAACTCCAATATTGATCTCTAAGATATTCTTTATGCCTTTCTTCATCACCAAATGAAGCTTTGCTTTCAATCCAGTTAATAATATGACCATCAATACCTAGGGAATGTTTAGTGCTATTATAGAAGTCAAGATATTTGTGATATACATGGCTTTTCATGAACTTTAAAAAAAAGATTATAATGAGATTGAAATATTAAATTGTATTGTAATGTATAAAATAAACGTATTCTAGTTATTTGTAATAAAGTTAAAATTTTTATTAGTTTCATGTATGTTAGTCAATCTTTAAAAATAATGCAATTTAAATTTTCAACATGTTCATAAAAATATTTACTTTCTTCATGAATTCCTAATTAATTTGACTAGTAAACTATTTTGATTAATTAAATTGATTAAAATCTGTACATTTTTAGCATTATAAGTAAATAAATTTATTATTTTTTGCCACACTCAGCCAAAATAAGATAGGAACCAAAACTCTTTAGTTTTATAATCGTTAGGGTAGTATATGTGAAAACTCTAAATAAGGTGCATTGGTCTCTCACTGTAGATCCCAAATCGCATAGTTATAAGGATTTTGTACACACAGGAGAAAAAATTTGTCTATGGTCCTGCTGAACTGTGCCTGAGAAAGACTTGGAACACAGCTAGGGCAGATGACCATAGTTCAATTTATAAATAGGAGATATATAGGATATTGTACTTGTTTTTAGGAAATCTTGAAAAAGAAAAACTAAACAAAAAATAACTCTAGAAAATTACGAAAATGTATAACAAATGGTCCCAAATTCATTAATCAAGAGCTATTCTTTAATAGAGCGAGAAATCATTCGAGTTACAAACTAGCTTACATAATAAATCACTTAACTTACTTAATTAATCATAATATACTAACTATGGCACTATTTCATTGTCAATTAATATTATGTTATTACAGAGTGATTTAAACTTGGCTTTGCCCTTTTCCGCGTGCTTTGGTCACTTTTCCTCTTCCTTGATTGCTTAGAAGATGCTTCTTCTACAGTCTTCTCCATCGTTGAAGGAAACTCAAAATTCAATTATTAAAAACTTTTTGTGCACCAAGAAAGAACAATTACAGGTGAGAGAAAACATAACAACATTATCCTAATTAACAAGACTGCTGCTGTTGTTGAGTGGAACGGAATTACAATCTCACAGATATGGAGATGACTGGTTTTAAAACTCACCAGTCTCAGAATTTGATCTGTTTTGCAGCACGTCATGATTTTCAAACGCAAATAACACAGGGATAGATTAACACTTAAAAAACTGAAAAAATGATTTTTCAATTTTAAGGAGTTGGCTGGTTTTGGTACTAGAAGACACATATAAAGAAATAAAATTAAAATGAGGGGAAAAAATGAAATGAATTACAATGCTAAAAAGTGCATGGATTTAACACTCAAGAATTCATTTTAAAATCTTTAAAGTTCAAATCATGCACGTTTTCATACCATTATCCTTTCCTTATTGTTAAAAGTGTATGATCAATAATGAACAACATTTGTTACATAAATTCCTGTGTTATTAATGATGAAATCTATGGTGGGAGAATGATGAAGATGAGAGCAATGTTCCTGCTGTTGTAACTTTTTTCAGAAGCAAGAGTCACTTTGAATACATTAAAGAATTATGTCCATCAAAATGATTATTCCCAGAATAACATAAAAACTTTATCAGACATTGAAAAAGACATTTTCTCTTTTCACCAACTACAGAGACAAACTAATATCGCTTTTTTTCTTTTTTTGAGGAAATCTGATCTGTAAATCTTTGAAATAAACATAATGGTAAGTGAACTACAAGTTTGCATTTTGTGAACTTTTTTAACATATTTTATAAATTTTATTCAAATATATTCTTAGTACTCAAAACTTATCATTTTTAAGATAGGTAAAATAATTAATGAATAAAATTTGAAACGAAAAATTTACTTCTCTATTTTACTTCTGAAAAATTTCCCTCTCTTCTACTGAACACAGAAAATGTCTTTTAGCTTTATCCAAAAAATATGTTTTAAGATGCCTATTTATGTATTTTAGTGAAGTTTTATTATATACATGTTACACTAAACATTTGGAACTCTAATCATCTATACTAAGCTTAATTGTTTTCAAGTAATTCAAAACTGAACATCTTCACTTAAATTTATTACTATAAAATGGCACTGAATTAAGTTTTAAGATTGATTAGAAAACTCAAACCAACAAATAACCAGGGGCTTTGGCTTTGCTTGCCCTGTGTTAGTCAGGCATTACAGATTTTTAATTTTTTTTTTTTTTTTTTTTTGATTCTGTCATTTTTAAGGCTCTTTAGACAGGAACCTACAGCTAAAAGTTGAGTTTCCGGGAATGTTTCAGCTTAAAATAAAGACACAACAACTTCACCAGTTTCATGTACTTAAAGTTTAATTATTTTCAGAGAGACACATCGCCCTCTCCACCTTACCTTTAAGTATGCCATTGACTAGCAAAATCTACATGTGACCCACCTTCCTCAACAAAAGATTAAAAAATAATAATAATATTTAATGAAAAATTTTCATAATTGAGTTTTAAATTTCTGAAATAGATATTTAAAAGTAATTTTGCAAATTTCATCAAGATTTTGTAAAATTATATTAAACATTACTTACTCCTCTCATAATTTTGCTGTATGAGACAGAGCTTTTTACTTTTCAAAATATCACTATCAAAAGGAAGGAGAAAAAACAGATTTAATTAACAGGTGTAATTTTGCATTAAATTAACAAAAATAGCTGTTTAGGGGCAGCATTTAAAAAATCTCTATTATTTACCTGTTACAGACTTTCTAAAATTTATTACTTATTAAATTTACTGCCTGCATTTTTCATAAATTCTCTCGAATATCAGTTTGCCAGTCAGCAGTACAGAGATTTAAATAGAGAAGAATAAAAATTAGTAGCTATATTAGAATTTTTCTGGGGGGGGGGGGGGGGGGGTTGAGAAAGAAAACAGTTACTCTATTTATTCCAGGCCAAATATCGTTACTGATTGTCACATTTTATTATCACCAGGCAATCATATAGATGTGTTAAATAATTGCAACTGTTATTCTACCTAAAAAACAAAACTCATTAAAAAATAAATAAGTATCTAGACACTATTTTACAGCTAGAATTGATTACCTATAGGGAGATCAAGTTTTATATCAGGAGTTTTGTCATAGCCTCTTTCACGTAGTTGATGTTCATCTACAAAAGAAATAAATACATTAAATTCTGTTTTTTAAGTTATAATTTATAAATGAAAAATCTGGAAAAAAATTATAAGTTTTCTTAAAATAAAATTTTAATTTGATAGTAAATAACAGTTTGAAAAAAATCCTAAAACTTTTCACTTATTTTTAAATATTCATTCAGTATATCTATCTTATTAATTCGTTTAATTTATTACAAGTAACTAAACCATTAAAAAAGACTTTTTATGCAGTATTATTTGTACTACAGCTGTACCGAGTACTCGGTATATACTCGGTACTCGGCCAAATTTGGACTAAGTATTCGGTCGATACTGAGTAGTTGTAAGAAATTCATTATTTTTATGTATTATTGAAAGAAATGTATTCATAAGAGTTGTTTATTAAAACTAAACTAAAAAATTATGAAAATATAAATATAGAGTCATTAAACTTTTGCTGCAAACAGCTTTCTGCAGTTAAAATGTGCGAGTAGATTGCCACTAAACTCTGTATAGAGACTATTCATGATATGAGCTTATACATTTTAGTTACAAGAATTTAAGTATAATCATCTTGTATACGTGTAATATGCAAATTTATTTTATAAAAACTTAGTACATAAAATTGTATCTATAAAACAGACAAAAATAAAATATTTTAGAAAAATGAACCCTTATATAATTAATATATATAATGACCCTCATCCTCATCTGTCA
Source organism: Salticus scenicus (assembly GCA_963930645.1). Taxonomy (NCBI): domain Eukaryota; kingdom Metazoa; phylum Arthropoda; class Arachnida; order Araneae; family Salticidae; genus Salticus; species Salticus scenicus. The sequence goes on from OZ005656.1 coordinate 154,603,339, forward strand.
TTCACGATTCCGGTTTGCACCGCTTCAAAACAGAGACTTTTGGCAGCCATTTTTTTTTTTTCCCATTTGTTCAATTCAACTTACGAAAACATACATATCATTTTCATACATGTTTTGTATCGCACATATTGTAATTTATTCCGTCTAAAACCTTGAAAAACTATTCAATTGTAATGTTTAAATGTTTAATTAAATATAACGGATCACTGGCTATTATAAACATGAACCTATAAATAGAATTATGTAACTTCATGATTATAAACAACGCAATGCCAAATAAAAACAAACATAATTTGTTGTCATTCAGAAAATACAAATTCCAAATGGACAACTCTTTAATTGCAAATGAACGACTCTTTGACTGTTTCATTAAAAAAAAAAAAAAATGCTTAAAATATTTCTAAAACATATTAAAGCCTTAAAAATCTTAAAATATATTTGTAAAAACATATTAAAGTCTTTAAATATTTTTATCAAGCTTCATTATTTGTTTACATTGTATGGTATGATTGGCGTCGAGTTCAGTACGTAAATGTCGCCAGTTGATTTTAGTTTTGAAATTAATGTAAAGTTATAGTTGGGATAGAATGTTTGGTTGGGCAAGTAAAGGTCACCAGTTGAAATGAGTATTGAAAGTAGGGTAGTCTAAGGTGATAATATCGAGTCAAGATAAAATGTTCGGTTGAGAATGAGAAAGTCCCTAGCTGGATCCTGGATATTTTGGCGATGTTGTGGGTGAGATAGCTGGTTGGGAGTATAGAGTAGAGGTGAATTTGGGTTAGCATGGAGTGTCTGTAATTATTAGATAGTTAGTTAGAAAATACGCAAGCAAAGTGATGACGTCACTGGGCGTCAGTGGATGCAAGAAAAATATTTCCTATGTTAATCGCCCATTGGATTTTTTGTAAAAAATTATTAAAAATTGAGGAAAATTATTTCCCGATTTTAATTCCCATATTTCGGTATAGATATGTATTAGTTATCGTGTGCATGCGTTAGATTAAGTTGTTTTTGCTGTAAAATTGATAAAATTTAAATTTTAAATTTCAAAACTTTAGAAAAATAAAATAGCAAATTTCCATATTTGATTGAAAACATAAACATTTCATTTCAAAGGATGATATTTACACAATAAATATCCAACTAATATACTAATTAAAAGGAAAATGATAAATATTCTATCATAATTTGAAGTCAAATTTCTTTTCAAATGTTTAAATAAAGTGTCTGATATAAGATACTCATATGTTGCAGCGGAATATATTTAATATATCTGTCATCCTTGGCGGAAAAAATATATCGCCAAATTATTTGGCGAACATATCTCATTCCTTTCAAAAATCATGGTTATTTTAACTGAATTATATGAAACAATATATCGTACAATACGTATTACGAAAATAAACATCTGGCATGTATATTTTCGTAGTATGTTTTTAATCGCCAAATACAAAAAACGCCAAAGATGACACAGTTTTGAAATTTAAAATTTTGTCAATTTGACAGCAAAATAACTCAGTCTAACACATGGACACGATATCATACCTATACCCAAATACGGGTATTAAAATCTGAAAATAATTTTCTTCGATTTTTAATAATTTTTTACAAAATATACAATGGACGATTAAAATAGGGAATCATTTCTTGCATCCACGGACGGTCAGTGACGTCACATTTCGCTTATGTATTTGGAAACAGGATCTTCGATAGTCTTAAAAAAAGTATTTTGGTAAAATGAAGTGAATCGTTATTTACTTCCTCTTACCCATAGGGTCGAGAAAGTATTGTTTTAGGGTCAAATTTTCGAACGTGAGTTTTTGTTATACTTACATGTTCTGAGGTCCCCTGAATACGAAAATCACGTTTTTAGCGAATGGTCTCTGTGTCTATCTGTGTGTCTGTTATCAGCATATCTCAAGAACAAATAGTAGCAGAAATTCCAAACTCAGTATTCTAAATGTGTATCATATAGGGATGCTACAGTAAGCTTTTCGTTAAGATGAAGCAAATGGTTCGTGTACAGGGACATTCAAAAGTATTCAAATACATTACGGCGGTCTATGGGGGAAATTGCAGGTAAGTAGAATTTAACATCTATAGACTGCACTAAACCAAATGAAACGAATACATATTTTTTGTAATAGAGATAGTCAACTGGGAAAATTTTTTTTGTGTATGTAGGAGCCCCCCCCCCCCCCCCCCCCGGGTAGATGTCCTCCCTCGAGTGGAGTAAATTTTCATGATGGGTATCTTTTAAAAGATCTCGCCAATACCTTTAAAACGAATGGTTGAACCATCGATCTACGATAATTTAAAATAAAGTTATTGATTTCTTTCATTTTTAACATTTTTTTTTTTTTTTTACTTTAATATTGAGAATAAATTCAACTTTTTTTTAGATATTTAGAGTTATACTATTTCTCTAATATGGAAATCGTATGTATTATCATACAAGATAACTTTTTAAAATAATAATTTTAACAAATTATTTTTTTTAAACTGAATTATTTTTTAATAACCGAATTAAGTTCTATATAAATGTAGGTGCATTAATGAAACGGAGGGTTGAGGGGGGCCAGAACTAATTATCATATAAAACTCTTCCGAACCCTAATTTGAATTGTTTAACATAGGTTTACATAACAGTACACGTTATCTTACCTCTTAATCTCCAACCTGTACTTATAGCATTAAATTTCAGGGTAAGTCGTGTGAGTGACACACTAGATTATTCTTATTATGAGGACTTTAAATAGAGCACTTAACGGAACACTGGAATGTGTTATTGCTGTTATGTTTTCGGGCCTATATTTTTTGTCAACCAGCAGTTTTTTTATTGTCATTCATATTTATTGATCGGGTAGAATTTTTTAAATTTCAGAACGAAAATTAGAAAATATCGAAACACATTTGATTTATAAACAAAAACTGAAAATACATTTGAATGATCACGTGGTAATCTTCATGATCTAAACATTGTTTTCAAGATTTATCGTTCACATTCCGTCATTTTTGACGGGGCTATATACTAGTATTAATATAGTAGATCAAACTTTTGTTACATATTTGTGCAAATAAAAGTAAGACACTTTTAAAACTGTAAGAAAAGATTGATTTTTAATTTAAAAAATAATAATTATGAAAAAGGTAAATACACTAAAATGTTATTAAAATTATATTGTAATAATCAAATTTGTTGTTTTGCAAATTATGGCCCAAAACCACCTATCTTTTTTACTCTTCTAGAATCTGAAGATTAATGAAGTCTATCATGTTTGAAATGATAAAATATTTTAGTGTTCTCATTTCATATGTGAACTTCATGCATCTTAAATTAAGCCTGAATGTATAGGAACTTTTATATTCTCTAAGAATTATCTGAGAAGGACTATATAATAAAGAATGAAGTTATCAGTTATTATGGTCTGAATAATCCACTAAGCTGGAAGTATCAAATATAACAAGAACCTAATTGTGAATATACACTACAAAAGTTCTGAAAGATTTCATGAAAACATGCTATTTGCCATTTAACTTAATTCTGAGTTCAAAAAGCCTTTTTTTCTTTTTTTTTTTTCAAGATGTGCAAAAGTCTTCATATGTACATCAACTATTCTTTATTACAAGTACTCAGTATTCAGTACTTGGCTACTCGGTACTCGGCCGAGTAGTAAAAAGCCGAGTACTCGGTATTCGGCCAAAATGCTACCCGGTGCAGCACTAATTTGTACAGTCGAAAATTTTCAGTAATCCAATACCTTCTTGTGTATATAAAAGAAAGTACAGGAAAATATCAGTTTACAGAAGAACAAAAAGGAAAATGAGCATTAACATGCCTTATAACAGAAATGCTGACATATTAACACTACAACCAAACTAATATATAAATATGTTAAAACTGAATTAGCAACTGAAACATAAAAATTGTAGGAAACTGCATCATTTGTAATCAGGAGAAAATAATAAAGATCATTGATAACTATTTAAAATATATATATATATAATTCTGAATTTCTTTTAAAAAATTTTACTAGAACTTAACCACTCCACCGGCCATCCCGAGATAACTCAGGGGAAATGTAGCCTTCCACACACTACAGTGGCCAGTAAAGTGGTTAATACAGGAATAAGACCTAGCAAAAAAACCTAAAAGCTAAAAATACATGCAAAGACAAGACATTGAAATGAGATACTAGAATTTTTAAGACAAAATCATAATATTAGAGTAATAAATAAATATATATTTTTTTATATGCTTTAGCGTTCAATCACTGACATGGATAATTAAAAGTTTTGATTAACTGATTTGCAAGGTTGGGAAATGTTTGATTTATTCAAAACTGGCAAGTAATTTTTTGGGAGTGATGAGTGAATTTTAAGTCATAGTTTCACTGCCAATATTGAATGTAGTAAAACAGCTAAAAAAAAATCTTCTCAAAAGCATGAACAATGTTTGAATAGGCAACTGCTTAAGATTTTATTACTTTTAAACTGTTATTATTCTATACTAAATACTATATTTTAAGAAAAAATGCTTTGGGAAAGAATTCCACTAAATGGTAATTCTCCTTACAATTGTGTAAATTTTGTTCTAGAGATTATTGATTATGTATTGTGCTGGCTGGTAGGAACTTCTAAATATTCCACACTCCTGTTAAGGAGATTAATTTACAAAAAGTTGAATTTAGCTAAAAGGCTAAAAAAAAACTGCTTCCTTGTAAATATAGCTCTTACCTATACGTATGTGTGAATGCATATGACTCAGCACATATTCTTAAAAAATGTTTGGTGGAAAGTTATTCCCAGAGACAGTTTTCAATCTTATATTTTTATGTTTGGAGGAAACTTTTTTTATTTATTTTTTATTTATTTTCTTCTTATAAACAACTAAAATTAAAAGCTTAAATTAATAAACATATAAGATGAAAAAATATTTAAATTATAATCTGTAACTCTTAAATTTCAGAACCTGTTTCAACTGATACTGCTCTATTTCTTTAAAAAAAAAAAAAAAAAAAACTTAATATACTAAATGAACTTACTACTCACGCACCTTACACAAAATAAATCAAATATAAAACACAGAAGCAGCAATATTATTACTAATGTAAAAAAATACACAATTAACCTGCAAATGTTAAACCAAGTGTTTTAAGTTCTTCTTTTAATTTATTTTCATATTCTTCACCAACAAACCTAAAAATAACAGAACCATTTAATTAAGTTCAAGTGTTTACTTGCAATTCATTAAAAATTTATAATTTATCCTTACTTTCGAACGATATCTGAAACATGACCATAAGCATCATCATCTAGGACACACTATAAAACATAACAAAAATTCTGATGATTATTAATTACAAAATAACTACAATTAATTAATTACAAAGTTGCATCATAATATTACAATACATTATAATATTGTAAAATTAAAATAACTTACAATTTGTAAGAAAATCTTCTTGGCCTGGAATATTCAACAAATTATAAATTGTAGGTAAGATTTTACACTTCTATAACTAAAAACTTTATTTCTTCAATTTTATTAGAAACTAGTAGGTTCTACCCATTCTTTGCATGTGGAAAAAAATAAAAATAAAAAATGTAAGAAAGGCCAACTGATCTCAGCTATTGGTAAGAGACTTTTTATTCTGAGTTCTGATATTTTAACCAAGCTTGGTTTAAATCTGTTGAAAAATAAAGATTTGTAGAAAAATACTCAGAATAAACAATAAGAAATAAACACTTAGAATAAACAATAAGAAGTATGCCTTTCACTTAATTGAATTTCAAAAGATCTTCTACTGGAAACCACTGTAAAGATATCATAATAAGGCTAAAAAATTTCGACACTTTCTTTCATCCCCTTAAGGCTGTACATAAGTCCAATAGCTCCCTTTCTCCCTCCCCATGTTATCCTATGGGATTTTTGTTGTTTCTTTTTATACGGAATCTCATTCAAAAATGAAGTTTTTCGAATTGAAGCAGTCATTGTTGAAAGGGGATATGTAACAAATATCAAAATGTTGAGAAACTCAAAAAAACTACCTAAAAAATGGAGAGAGAAGTTTTTTAGTGGAACAGCGACACAAATTTTCTCCAAATGCAACTGGAAGTCGGTTTTTGCCTGTTTTACTATTAAAAAAAATCTGGTGTGAAACAACCACACGACTTCCATTACCCACTATTACACATATTATGTACACTTTTTTGAGATAATGTGATCAGAAGATATAAAAGTGACCTAAAAAAGTAGAAACCAAAAATTTTTCCAGTAAGAGAAACTTTATACACATGTAAAGACATAAAACAAAGCTTACATATAGCGAGGTAAAAAATAAGAAAAGAAAAGAGAAAAAAAATAGTAGAGTTATTTTTTGAAATACAAATTTCCGAGATCTAAAACTGACCAGCCTGAACAGGAAGACTGTTAATTTTCCTTTAATAAATAACCACATGATAATATGAGAAAGGAATGGATTTATATAACAATTTTCAAGAAAATCGTTAGAGCTGTTTTTGAGATACCAACTTTTACCAAAACTCAATTATAGACTTGAAAACAATAATTACATACAAAAGGATATTTAAAAGTGAGTTAATATGGTGAATTAAAAAAAAAATCCGTACAGCTGTTTTTAAAGGAACGTGCTTGCGAGGCCTGAAATCGAACTATTTATAAAGGACGTCTATCAATTTTCCTGAACTAATCAACTATATCATTTAAAAGGACATCTAATAGAGTGTTTATATAGCAAATTTGAAGAAAATCGTTAGAGCCAGTTTTGAGATACGTACTTATGGTCCTGGTTTCCGATGTCCTGGCACTACCAGTTTCTGATATCCCACTTCCGGTTTTTCAATTTTCACCAAAATTTGGAAAATTCATCTGTACACCAGACCTGTCTTGATTCTGAAGTTTTGTAGATATGATAGCCAGAAGATTCTATACATACATACATACACACACACACTGACCAATTGCCAAAAACCACCTTTTTGGACTCAGGGGACCTTAAAACGTGTAAATCATGTGAAATCTCGATATCAAGTTTTTGGACTGAATACAATACTTCCATTACCTATGGTAGTAGGGTAATGAAAGTAAAAATTAATTATGAATATTGTTTTGCAATTTGAAATTTCGCACATATCCCTTTTTAACAATGATTTGAAACATTTTTGGGAAAATAGTAACTCAACACACCAATTTTTTGTCAGATTTTTTTTTTTTTTTTTTTTTTTTTCAGTAAAAATAGTAAAGTATTATAAAACAAAATTTTTTTATTGACAAATAAGGTTCAAAACATCTAAAGTAAAAATTTTCAAAATGAAAAATGCTCAGTCTAAGCCAGGATCTGTCCCGCTATTCTCATTCATGTTTTGGATCCTTTGGTATTTGGCACATTGTGCTGTTGACCAACTTCATATTTCCGCATAAAAAGAGGTTCTTGTGATGTATTTCGACAAAGCCGAAATATCTCTCAACTTTTTATGATTGATCGGCACTTTCTTTGCTGAATATGCTCTTAGGGTGGGCAATATTGGTATTGCCCTACTGCCTCCAGTCAAGTTGAAAGTGTAACTAACCAATCCATTGACATACTCCTTAACCACCACCTTCCCTTGGAGGTCATGGTTGTATTGAAACTCCTGGTAAATTGATATTTTGAAGGGGGTGAGTATTCTCTTTGGGTGAGTCAATCCAGTTGATACCACTACTTCTTCGCTCATGCTTGATTTTTTATATTGTTTTGGTCACCAATCTTTGAAAGAAATAACGTTCTCTGTCTGCACCTTCTTTACAGAAAAACGTCCTCACTTACTAGAAGCAATGATTTTCTTGATGTATTCCTCAGGAGTGTAAATTTGGTCTAGTCTTCGAATTCGCCTTTTTATGCAACCAAAATCCTGGTCACAGGGAAGAAATGAATGACCTATTATAGGGAAGTAATGCTTTATGCTTTTAAATCTCCCACTATCTGTGAAGTTTAATAAAAATCTCACTATGTGGTTTTTGCTCTATCCTATACACACCCATTGCTAAATAGAATAAGGTGCTTTACTGTAGGAGAAACACTGTTGTTCAAGTAGTCTAGTAAAAAACTGTACACTTCATTGGGAGTCTTATTGTCTCTTCTCTCATGATAGGTGTAAAATTCTGCATAATTGGTTATCAAATCATGTATACCAAAAACAAAGCACCACAGCTGCCTCAAATAAAAGATTTCCTGTATTGGAATGGCTGGTAAGGGTAGATTCTGCATATAGTCAAAACTCAGTACCATGATATCTTTATTTTGGTTTTCTTGCACTGCTTTCATAGCAGTGTAAAACTTCTTAGGTCTTCGTTTATGAACCATCAACTCGGCTAGTACAGCTTTCTTGCTATTTTCACATAATAAAGGATCTTTAAGCTTTACAGGTAAGCTTTCATTAGTCGAACAAACTTCGACTTGTGGACGGCCAAAGGAATAACCGAAGTTGATGTTGTAGTAATTCAAATAATACTTATAGAAAATGTATTCCTGTAAGTCTGGATTGTCTTTTATAAAAAGTTTGTACATTATTTTAACCTTTAGTTTAGCATCAAGATACTTTTTCTTAACTCCGCCATAATGGGTTTCTTTAACATCAAATTTCTTGATATGTCCAGATATAGCAAATCTCATTTCTTCTGGCTTGACATTACTGGTGCCTTTGCCCCTCATATCATGCAGTGCTTGGTTGGTAGAAAGTAGCGAGCAAACTCTTTCTACTCTCTTTTTGTCGATTCCATGCAAAGCGATAAACGCTTTTTTACAAACTTGTAAATGTTTGCTATTGAACTTAACAAAATAATAAAAAAAATTAACTTTTCTATTATTTACCTTATCTTGCTGTGTTTCTTTAGCTGCAGCATCATCAGTATTATTATTGGGAACAGGTTTTTTACGTCGCCGTTCAACTTCCCTCTTCTCAACTAAACTTTGTAAAAACGTATCTTGAGTGTATTGAACATTTGCTTTCAAGAGACAGAAAATATGACAAAATATTTGCTTATTTTTGCTCGTTTATTTTAGAAAAACATTGAAATTTGCATTTGCAATCATTACCTGTTTTCACAGAAGGAACTTGTTTTCCTGAATACGATTCCTATTCCACTCCCTTAACTCTACTGCTTTTTATAATGTTCCTTTTGTAAGTACTATTTGGATTTAATACACCTTTTACACGTTTCTTTCATTTCACTATCACTATTCGACATAATCTTTTTTTGCATTAAAACAGCGAGAGACACGACATGACTGACAAACACCAAAGAGCTAATTTGCTTCTAAAACCTTATCACCTGACATGCACATAGTCAAGGTTGAAAAGGGACATGTGCCTCACATATCCCTTTTGAACAGTGAGTCAGATATTCTTAGCACCACCACGGCAGCAGAATTCACTGCACATGTCTCATTTCAACACAGAACGATGTGTTCAGTCTTGAAGATTATGAAAAAAAAAAAAGGTTTTGGCAGGTTATGACACATGTCCTCTTTCAACAATGATCGCTTCAATTCTATTTTTTTAATATTACTCTTTGAATATGTTGCCTTTTAGCTTAGTGAGCATTTTTTTGAAAAATGTAATTTAAATATTTTATTGCAATAAGTAAATTTAGGATTCTAAATTTGGATTTCTAAACGAAATATTTAAATTTATTTTTTCAAAAAAAATTCTCACTAAACTAGAAGGCCACATATTTAAAGAGTAATATTCAAAAAACTTCATTTTTGAATGAGATATCCTTATAAAATAAAGAAACAAAAATCTCGTAGGATAATATGGGAAGGGAGAAAAGCCTGATTGATGCAAAGCCTTAACAAGCAAAATTACTCATTATCTAATGTATTTTTTTAAAGTTCCGTTTTCACATTTAGAAAATTCAAAACTGTTAAATATGTTGTGGAAAACAGGCTCCATCTCTGAAAATAAAAAAAAATTGTGATTCATCAATTTTGATTACTCACATCCTTTTGAAACAGACTGTGAGCTTAAATTGATAATTAATATTTTTTCACTTGTAAACATTTTTAAGATGTTATTGAAATGTAGATTTAGATGAGAATAGACGTTTAGAAAAACAAACAAGTGCAAATTTTGATTATTAGAAAAATATTTAGTAGTTATAGTTTCAAATTTTGGAACAAATTTTAAATAATAATAAGAAAGAAAAGAAGAAGAAAAAACCTTTCTAATTTTTTTTTTTTTTTTTTTAATGAATTTTTTCTTTTAATTTTGTTTGTAATTTTTACTGAAAAAACAAATAATAATAATAATAAAACATTATATTATATAACTTACCATTTTTACTTCGGCTGCAAGAAATGGATCATCAATAAGTGATGGATTCTTAAGGAAATCGTTAACTTTAAACTTGGGTTTCTGAATATTAAGAAAAAGAAAAATTTACAAAAAGCTACAAAATGCAGATATGGAATTGTTTATCTAGAATTATATTTTTGACAGCTTAACTTCCAATTATACATCATAAGAAAAACAAAATTTAAGTAAAAGAAAACTAATGATATATTTAAAAAATAAAAATATCGACAAATAAATATCTTTGTATTTTAATTATTCATTTTATTTATTATAATAAATAAAATCACATAATCTTTAAAAATTTACAAAAAATGTGTACTTTTATAAATATGAACAAAAACCATGAATTTTTATAAGAAATAAAAAGAAATCAGCCTGTAATTAAGTCTTAATTTTCTAATCCTTAATGAGTAATATTAAATGTTTTAAAAGTATTGGCTAATTAAGGTTTGAAGACTTCGAATTGGGGCAGATTTTGATTTTTTTTTTTTTTTTTTTTTTTTGCAAGATTATTAAGTTTCTAAGAAGGTTTTTGTACATTTGAAATTTTGAATAATAATTTATTTTGATTAAAATTAAAAATGATTTAAACAACATATTTTTAAAAGTTTTTCAGATCAATTAAAAAGTTGTTTAATTAATTTTAAATATTAATTAATTTTTGATTTAAAGTATTATTATTATTATTATTATTATTATTTTAAAATCAGAATCGTACACAATGTACAAGTCTGATTAATGGGGGGATGCTTTGATAAGCAATTGGTTACCCATCTAGAAAAGCCAGTTATCCAGAATAGACTTGTCCCAATCACTCAGGATAATTGGTTCCCTACAGTAGATATACAAGAAGATTAGATTTTATATAGAATTAATTAAAAAGGATAATGTTCCTCAATTGAAAATCATTCATACTAAAACACTTTTTCAACTGTTAAATGCATTGAATCCTTAATTTCTATAGTAGTAATTTTCCTAAATATGGGTTAATACATTCTAAACTTTATAATCTAAAAGAAAATACTAAAGCAGCTAAATTTATCTTCATACACATATATCATTTCATGTAATGTAGGCAACTAATCAAAAAATGATTTGTAACTTTGTTAGCAATAAATTTTACGATAAATTTCATCAGTTATTTTCTTTATTCTCTTAAGACTAAAAACAGCAGGGTGGTTCATTTTTACACATATCAGTTTTGTCTTTTTTTTTTTTTTTTCTCAATTACAAACAAGGAAAAAAAAAAAAAAAGACTTTTATTAATTCTATGTTAATTATTATTTGTAAAATAATGAAGCTCTTTGTTTTTATGATTTTTTTTTTTTTTTTTTAACATCAATATCTGAAACAGAGATGAGTTATTTTGAACCAAAAAGGGTTTTGTTTCCATTTTCTCCAAAAAGTTATAAGTAGAAAAGAAAAAGAAGACTTTTTCTAATTTTATGCTAATCTCTATATAAATATATTTAAGAAAAATAAAAAATCATCGATAACTAAAACTACAGATTGGGACATTCTGCCAAAATGACATTCATAACAATGAATGAACCTAAATTTGGGACCAAACCATATGGGATTAAAATGAGACATCTAAAATAAGTCATAATGTTTGCAAATTATATTATTTTAATAATAATAATTTTTGCCTTTAACCCTTAAAAAAGCCATGTGTTGCCTTTCGGCAACATACCCAATTTTGTCTTCTAATGTATTCTTAGAATAATATTAAAGATCTAATGCCTCATGTTTGCCAAATGACAACAAATTGCTTTTTAGCTGTAAACCATAGTTAAAATAAAGTATGATTTTTAAAAGTATTTTTCCCACAATTTATTTAATAAAACATTTTTTAATTGATTTAAAAAATAATCAGGCATTTAAGGTTTTATATAACATCACATGTAATATAAATGTTAAAAATAAATAATAATTATTATTGTATTGTATAATGATATTTATAATTCGAGTGCAAACTGATTCAATCCATGGTTTTAGATACATCAAAAATGCCACAATTCTAGAACTAATACATGAATCTGTACTATAGTTTGAGAAATAAAAAAAAAATCTAATATAACCAACCTGAAACTTTATTCTAATATTTATTCTATAGCTTGTTAAAAAGTAAGTATTGATTAAAAAAAAAAAAAAAAAAAAAAAGAATAAACAACTGCAGGTAAATATTTTAAATGATTAATGAATAATTCTGATTTATATCGATTAATTTTTAATTATACTAAAAATATTTTACACCAGTGGACATATTAATTACTTTATAAATTTTCAGTTGGTTCATCTTTTTAAAAGGAAATTATTATAGAGATATTTAACATTTTCAATAAAACAAATTTATTATAACTTTTTTTCCCCAGTAAATTAATAAGCAATAGATATACAATGTACAAAATGGAAGAAGGAAAAAATCTAAGAAATAAGTTAAAGAAATAAAATATAAAAAATAAAACTGAAAACACACATAAATTAAAATAATAATAAAAAAATATATAAAATATATAAATTTTTTCTTTCTTTTTTTTAACTACATGAAGTATATATTATTAAGACGATTAAAAAAAAAAAAAAAAATCAAATGTTAATTATTCATTAAAAATCAAAATTGAAAAAATTTAACGCTACAAAGATGGGCGTCCAAGCTGAAATCTTTGCTATCATTTTATGCTGTAAGGTGTGCTTAGACAAGACAAGGGTTATCATAATTTAACCATCCGTATCTGTTCTGACAGTCAGGTGGCTCTCCTTTCACTGGTGAAGTGTAAGTTTACATCTTGTCTTGTGTGGGAGTGCTACAAGGTACTTTGTGACCTTTCTTCCTATAATAAGGTTGGTTTTTACTGGATACCTGGTCATTCCTGGTAATGAGCTGGCAAAGTCTGACTCCAGCACATTCTTTTGTAGCCCTGAGCCTGTTCTGGGTATTTTTTCTGATACTTTCAGGGCATCTATCTTCAAGCTCCTTGGTAAGGAGCATTATGGGCAATGGCATAAGTCTGATGGTCAAAGGCAAGCAAAAGAGCTTAATCGTGACTGCCCTGGTCTTCATCATAAGGAGCTTTTAAAGCTTAACAGAAATGGTTTGAGGAAGATTATTGGCCTTCTCACTGGTCACTGTACCCTTAAGAGGCATCTGAACATTATGAGTATCAGTTCTGATTCCATTTGTTGTGGTTGTTGTCTGGAAGAGGAGACTGCTCGTCACATTTTATGTGACTGTGAGGCTTTTTCTGCTCACAGGTTTGAGCATCTTGGTCAGCATCTTATTGAGCCTTGGGAGCTGCAGGATATTCCTGTCAGATGTCTGTTGAATTTTGTTTCAACTACGAGACTTTTCTCTTAAGGATGCATTTAGGTTTGGGCTTAATAGATCTCTAGTAGATGTGCCTAGCTCTCAGGTCTTGCTGAGAACTGCCTCCATTATAAGTCATAAGATGGGGCGTAGTATTCAAAGTGTAAATCTTATGACCAAAAGAAGTTTTTTTTTTTTTTTTTTTTTTTTTTTGGCTGCTTTAGTGTTTCTAGTGTTAATTTTAATATTTCTATAAAATTTTTTTTTTTTTTTTTTTTTTTTTTTTTGATTAAGTTATACAGATATTTAAAAAATAAATAAATAAATAAATAAATAAATGTGCTTTAAATATTTCAAAATTCTGTTTATCTGTCTTTTACAAAAAAAAAAAAAAAAAAAAGTATTCAAATAATTATTTAGTATTGCTTTATTAAATATTTTGTATTTAATAGATTTTCATCAAATGTTTTGAATTATGTCTCTCTATTAATCAGCAGTATATCAAAGTTAGTTTTTTTACTTTATGTATATAGTTTTATATACAGTCGAACCCCATTATAACAAACTTCAAGGGACTAAAGGTTCTGTTTGCTATATCTGGTGGTTAAATGTATAAATCATTACTCACTATATATTTTAAATAATGATGTATTTAAAAAAATAAAAATGATAAAATTTATTTAAAATGATCCTTAATGAAACAAATTGACTAAAATCGCTCTTATTAAATTATCACAATACAGATTAAATTAACTAAAAATGAAGAGAAATGGAAATACATTTATTTAATCTTTAATTTTTGCCTACTGTATTGATAAAGAAATAATCGGTAAGCTTCTGTTGACGTAATGCTGATTTCAAAACACTTTATGAATTTCTCTGTCCAATACATTGACTCTAACAATTTTTCTACCACTATTTGTAAAGACAAAAGTTTATTAATAACATACATCACTGTTACAGTATGTGGGAAGGGTGGTATATCACTACATGCTCCTATTCATCTGCATTAGATGCAGAATCTACAATTTCAGAATGATTTATTTTAATTTCTTTCTTAGTCTCTTTATCAGTTGGTTTTTCATATGTAATGACTTCATCATCACATATTTCGCAAAACTGCATGTCACAATATGAGAATGATGAAAATTTGGGATTTTCTGTCCACATTGCAATAGGTAAATCTTCATTTTCTTCTTTAACATACATTGTATCTGAACACTCTTTGCTCAGCCAGCATGATGAAAACATTTTTTGATTGCAGAATCCATAAGAAATCACCAAGATTTTTCGAGCATTATAGGTGCATCACAAAGAGAAAAATTGCATTTTACCTTTTTATCACATCCCTCTAAAATTCATAAAATGAGCTACTTCCTGTAATGGCATTTAAGGCTTTTAATGACACTCCGGTCCATAGGCTGTATTACAGAAGTTACATTCGGGGAAAATTCTAATCAAATGAAACTCTTTATCGTTGTTGTGTGTTAAGCACAATTGTTAAGGAGAAGTAGAATCTTCCATTATTTAGTTTACAGTTCATGATCCCATTTGCGAATAGTTATCTGAACAGTTCCTTAATCATCCATACCTTACGTTTGCTTCATAAGAAACAGGAAGCCTTTTGATATTTTTCAAGCATCTGGGGGTTTAGATTTTCCAATCACTAGAGGCTTAAAACATTTATTTCCACTCATATTGGCACCATACAAGAAATATGATTCTATCTTACAACAATTTTCTGCCATTACATTTCTCTCCATTAAATATTAATGTCTGTTTTGAGCCAACTTGTAAAAAAAGTGCAGCTTCATCAGCATTAAGTATGCCATTCTCATCATATTCACTAGAGGTGCCATTACAAACGTTATCTTTTAACTAATCAATGTCAGATGTTGAAACACTATCCGATTCTCCAAGACTTTTTCTGGAAGATACGTTATTCCACTTTTTGAATCTGTCTAACAATCCATTAGAACACGAAAATGAAATTCCAAATTTATTGGCAATTTCATCAGCTTTTGATTGTAGCATTTGCCTAGATATTGGTACATTTCGGCTTCTTTGAATGCTGAACCAGTTTAATAATTAATTGTTTTTCCATTTCTTGATGTTCAATTTTTCTCAATATTTTGGGTGGGGAGTTCACATTTTTCTCGAAAAAAGATAAGTAGGCATTCCCTGTTTTTCCATATCTTCCGAACTGTAGATTTCGATAAATCTTTTTTTCGACAAATATCAGTTTGGCTCCTTCAATTTTATATTTTTCTTATGATGTTTACTTTTTCTTTGATGTAGAATGCTTTATGCTTGTTCGCCATGATAGACCTGATGATTTCTTAAAAGTGAATTTTTTACTTGGAAATCTGGAACCAGAGATTATGATGATTCTATAGATTTACACAGGCTGTCAAGTGATAAAAAACTCAAATGGGTGAACAAGATTAAATAACTTCCCTTCAACCTGCGTGTGTAGCCATAGAATAATCATTTCTCTTTTGGGTCATTCCGTGACAAATCAACACAGAAAAGGATCATTTTCAACCAGACTCCCTTAGATTTTTACAAAACTAAGCTCATTTATTTGTTTTATAGAGAAATGAATATTTACCAATTATTTAGTCCCTATCTCTTTTAGTTTTTGATATACAGGGTTGTAAAAATGAGTAAAAAGCATTACTACGCTTTTTACTGGGAAACCATACAGATAATCAGTGACCAATTAGCTTGTAATGGGCACGAGTCGCACACAAACTTGGATCGTGCGTAGCGCCACTTCATGAAGAATCAACAGGGAAGAAAGCAGAAGCCAGTTTCAACTGCAGCAGGCCATGAGATAGCTACTGAGAAGGGGCGGATTTGCCCTGAAAGAGCTATGGAAAAACAGAGCATTGTTAAAGGTAATTTTTTGATAAAATAGTTTAAGCGTTCTGATTAAAAATTAAAATTTTAAAAGTATCTTAATTGTTTATTTTCTCATTGCTTGTTTGTATCTTTTGTTTCGGGATCAATAAGCAAATATTAATTGTTTCAACAAGTAAAAATCAGTCTTATATGGTAATTTTAATTTGATGAAAATTTATTCTTATTGGTCTACGTGGTTTTAGTGATCTTGTATTGGTTGCTCACCTTACACTATGTTTTAAAATATTATATATATATATATATATATATATATATAATAATGAATTATTAAACATAGTAAAAGCCAAGCAACAGACACAAGATCACTGAAACCACACAGACCAATAAGAATGAAAATTTTTCAAGTAGGAGAAGCTCAGAAAGACGAAAAATATTCATCAGAGGAAACCTTTTTCACCCTTGAGCACCAATGTACGATTTCGTTCACTAGCGGCTATAATAGCAAATCACTAGCGGGCTCCTTATCGTACATGAAACTAATTGAAGTGAAATTTAAAGTGGAATAATCGATTAAGAACAAAATAACAGAGAATCTAACAGAAAAGAACCATAATAAACAAACAATACTCTCAGGATGATACATTAGGAGTCACATGGATTAAAAAAAGCAAAATAATTCAGGGGTTTAGTTGTTCATGGAGTAAAACAAGCAAAGTTCAAGGTTTATTGGTTCATCGCTGATAAAGGATAATGAAATTATATAGCCACATGGATATTTATTGACTATTATGTGTGTAAGAGTATGATTCAGAGCTGCCACTCAAATAGCAGAATTAAATTCCCTGCCTTTTCCAGGTTTTCTACACGTGCTCTCAGAAAATTCCAGTCTAGCCATACATTGTGCATTGGTTGTATTGAGGGCAAAATAATTATGGTACCACTTGAAAACACAAAAGTTACATATTACTTTGACCTAAGGACAGATTGCCCTCCATGCGGGGTCTTTCTAAGAGGTCTTGTTTTAAAAAAATGGTGGAAGCTAAGAAAAAAACAAAAAAAATTACTTTTTTCTTGGAGGAAAAATTCGTTTTTTTGGCAATCATTGTATGAAATTCTGTAACTTTTCCAGATTCTTGCTAAAAAATACAAATTCCCTGACTTTCATGGTCAATTTTCAAATTCCCTGACAATTCCAGGTTTTCCAGGTAGCGTGGCAATCCTGATGATTACATTTTTAAAAATAGTTGACAACTCAACAATGAAGAAATTGAATATTTAAAGGAAAAAGAAAGAATGTATATTAATACAAGGTAAATGCAAGCTTAAATAATTTATTTATTTTATAAAATACCAACAAACCTCCGAGTTATCACTTTTTTCTTTAAAATTTTCTTTATAATGGTATTCTAATATAAGTTTAGCCATAAGAGCTGGACTCAAGTCAACCTAAATACCAAAAAGAAACAGAATTAAAAATAAAGTTTTCCTCTTTTAAAAAATTAATTTATAAAGAAAGTACGCAAACAAAATAAATAAATAGACAAATGTAATCAATTCAGCAAAAAATGTTGATTCTACAGATTTTGGGTTACTATTATTATTGCTTTTCACTTTTTTATTTAGCTCTTAAACCTGAAGTTGGTGGATCTCATCTGTGCAAATACCTAGATGAAAAAGTACAGGTATTCCTTGATTACTGCAGTTTCTGTTAATGTGGATTTCAGAGCTATAATTTTTTTTCAGACATTTCTTTAATTTATGCAGGGAAAATTTCAATTGAAGTAATTGATTTAATTAGGTAATATTTTTCATTATTTATTTCATTATTTTTTAGAAATCAATCTGTTGAAATCATTTAGTTTATGTATCAACTATCTACTTGTAATGGAAAATCTTGTCATCACATAAACTTCTGAAGAACTGAATCAATTCAAACCAAAATTAGACAGCCGACTTACCTTAGAAATATCTTGATTCAGTTTGTTAGCCAACTTGACATGCCATCTTGTTTTAAAAATGGCAACTATTTGGAAATTTTCAGATTTTGATAAAAGCATAATTATAAATTGATTAGCTTAAAACTTAATACAGACATAATTTATATCAAGCTCTCAATCAAATTTATTTATCAACTTGATCTGCCACCTTATTTTAAAATGAAAGTCACTTCAAAATTCCAAACTTGTATAAAAACATACTACTTATGACACATAACCTATATCAAGATCACAATTAAGTCTGTTAATCAATTTGATTTGTCATCTTTTTTAAAAAATTATGGCTATTTGAAAAATTCAAACTCCCATAAAAAAGGTATTTGTGAACCCATTTGCATGGAACTTGGTGTGTGTATACCGTATAGCCTATATCAAAGTCTCAACTAACTATAATATAATCAACTCAAGTCACCATTTTGTTTCAAAATGGCCACTTGAAAGTTTCAAACTCTCTCATATAAAAACATATTATGAAATGATTTGTTTGAAACTCGGTATGTACATAGTGCTAGCAAGAACTCAATTAAATTTATTAATCAATTTGATCTGCCAGCTTGTTTCAAATGGTGATTACAAAAAAAAAGACAAAGGTATCAACAAGAGTTCAGTTTGCTTGTTTTTCTGGACATCTATAAATAGAAGTATCAACTCAAGTCACCATTTTGTTTCAAAATGATGACCGCTTGAAAGTTTCAAACTCTCTCATATAAAAACATATTATGAAATGATTTGTTTGAAACTTGGTATGTACATAGTGCTAGCAAGAACTCAATTAAATTTATTAATCAATTTGATCTGCCATCTTGTTTCAAATGGTAATTTTAAAAAAAGGACAAAGGAATCAACAAAATTTCAATTTGCTTGTTTTTCTAGACACCTATAGATAGAAGTATGCATGTGCAATAAAGTTCAAAAGATCAAATTTCATACAATATGAATTCAAAAAAGAAGAAAAAGCAATGCAACTGATACTTGATAAATTGTTATATAATTTGTAGGCTTGAAATTTTTTGAATTAATCATATATATAGTCACAATTTCAAATTAAATTTAAAATTGACAACTTAATGTTTCTTAATAGTCTTGGTACTTATTATGTTATTTCATAGGTTTATGTTGATAAAGATTCATGAAATAAGATAATTTTATTCAAATAGTTTCAAATTAAACTTTAATATATAGTTCCCAAAATTACTGCATACAGAATATTATAGTAGGGTAAGTGCACCAGTGATTGACACTTTTAGAGCAATCTCTGATGTTTTTAATGTTCTAGTCATCAGAAAATATATTTTGAAATCTTAAGTTAGTACATATGGTATGAAAGACATTCAGAACCACATATATGTTAAAATATATACATTTGACAACAATTTTTTTTTTAATGAATTTTTATTTGACATCCACTCAATGTTCCAGTAATTGGCACTGCCAGTTTTTATTTTTTCAGTAATTGACACCCAGTGTTTGGCACTGCTAGTTATTCATTTTACCAGTTATTAGCACCCTATGCTACAGTGTTTGACATAAAATGTTAAAATTCTTATATGAAAAATGTATGATTTTATTATTTTTCTTATTTATTAATAAATTTCGGGATAGATGTCAATTACTGGAGCATGCCAATCACTGGAGCACCTGCCCTATGTTACGTTGTTTATTTATATATTAAAATGTATGTGTAGAGCATAGTTTCTCAATGGAAGTGGTACCGTCCCTAGTAGCTGCTAGAGCTTTCCATGGGTGCAGTGAATTACGTTCAAGGGATTTTTAATAGATAAATATTTTGTATAATTATTGGTATAACTATTATGGGAAAAGAGGTGTTGGAATTTAGTTTTTCTAGTAAATAATGTAGAGGCTTCAATTTGTGTAGCAATATCACAAAAAACAATTAACCACACAAACTGAAGGATACTTGTACTTCAATTTTTGTAAATTTTTTATTATGTTTAACACATTTACAAAAATATTACTTTATAAACATGTTACATAAAATGATTAGTAATTTTTAATTAATCATGATTAAAAATAACTGTTTTTCCAAATAGCAGTTTTCCAAAGAGAAAAAAGCACCCTAAACAATTTGTATTGAAACTTTAATTACGACGACATTTCTTTTGAAATTTTTAAGATTTAAAAAGGACTTGTTAGACCTTATAATTACTGTTATAGTTCTTAAAAAAAAAAAAAAGAAAAATGATTTTGCTATTTATCTAATGGTTCAAAACTTCACTCATAGGAATATGCAACAGTTTTTCGCTACATTTATGTACATATATATATACACATACAAATCTTTATTTTTCAGCTAACAGCAGCAGAATTAAAAAAAAAAAAAAAAAAAGAAAAAGAAAAAAATTACTTCAGAAAGAAAGAAAGAAGAAAAAGAAAAAATTACCTCATCTGCCATTTTTAATAAAACACCACAAGTACTCCAGTTCTTTTCATATTCTTGCATTAACCTTAAAAAATAAAAATGTACAATTAAAATCTCAAAAAAAAAATAATAATAATAATAATAATGTCACTTTTTTTAAACATTCCATTTATGACTGATTAATATATGTATGTACTAAGAGAAAGAGATGTAGTCATCAATCTTAAATAAACAGACTGTTTAAATTTAAAATCATCTTTATTAATCAGTATGAGTCGAGGCCTAAGTATCCATATGTTATTAAATTTACCGACCTATGAGTTACCACACTTTTTGAGAGAGAGAGAAACCCAGACATAGAATATCATGAACAGGCAACTATTACACGTCAAAATCTCTCTAACAAGGAGAGGTCACGACATGGAAAATTCATATCGGGACGAAATTGTGCAGGACTGTAGTATACTATGAAGGTAACAACATATTAAATCAATAGGACCCACTATCCACAAAATTTCGAGAAAAAAGCATTTAAAGTTTCAGTAATCTTTAAATACAAGTTATTTCGCAAGCAAGGTATCGCCCCAGTGGCGTGAGCGAAAAGCATTGGTCTACCACCCAGACAAGACGGGTTCGAGGCTACCTGCGGAACTTTTTTTTTTTTTTTTTTCTTCTTTAATTTTTTATGTACTCTAAATTTTTTATTTATTTTTACTTTATTTTATAAACGAATTCAAAATTTGAAAAAATTATAAAAGATTATTTAATTTTCTTGAATATAAGATAATTTTTTTTTTTTTTTTTTTCAAATATTTGTAACATAAAAATACAATAAATTTTTATAACTTAAAAAATAAATTTTGATTTTTCAAAACATAAATAACATATAAAGAAAAGCAGATAAAAAATTTAAATAACTAAAAAATAAGCAAGCTGTAAAACAAAGTGTAAAAAATAATTAGCAGGTGTACTTAAATCTTGGTTTGAGCTTCCTGTTTTCCTTTTAATGTCTATAAATTACGTCACGTAAACCCTTTTAGTTTGTTAATAATAGAGAGCAGGTGAAGTGAAATATTTTATTTCGTCCACAGAAGGATTAAAAAAAAAAAAAAATGTCTTTGTCGAAGAAGAAAGTATGTTGATTAACATTTAAAATCTACATTTAAGGATAACATTTCTTTGCATGTAATAATTTAATCGTATCATAATCCTATACTTTAATTTTTTAAGAAGTTGTACTGATTGGAGAAGTAACTATTTAATTTGGATAATAATTATAATGCAATTTAAATCATCATTTCTCTGTATTTTTTTTTTTTTTTTTTTTTTTTTTTTGTAATTTAAAAACAAAATTTAATATTTAATAAAGAAGCATCACAAAACTGGCGTTGTAAAAATTATTACTTACAAACTTTGAATTAACACCATAAAATGCAATAAACTCGCAACAATTGTTTCGGGTCAAAAAATCACGACCCTTCATCAGGCGAACAAAGTAAGCACTGCTTACTTTGTTCGCCTGATGAAGGGTCGTGATTTTTCGACCCGAAACAATTGTTGCGAGTTTATTGCATTTTATGGTGTTAATTCAAAGTTTGTAAGTAATAAAATTTAATATTGTTTAGGACATACCTAAAATAAAATAAAATACTTAGAAAAATAATTAAAAACATTTCCTTTATTTGTACCTTATTTTATAGTTAAAACAAAACTGAAATTTATTTTTTAAGTTATAAAAATTTTATTGTATTTTTAAGTTATAAATATTAAAATAAAAAAAATATTTATTTTATATTCAAGAAAATTAAATAATCTTTTATAATTTTTTCAAATTTTGAATTCATCTATAAAATAAAGTAAAAATAAATAAAAAATTTAGAGTACATAAAAAATTAAAGAAGAAAAAAAAAAAAAAAAGTTCCGCAGGTAGCCTCGAACCCGTCTTATCTGGGTGGTAGACCAATGCTTTTCGCTCACGCCACTGGGGCGATTCCTTGCTTGCGAAATAACTTGTATTTAAAGATTACTGAAACTTTAAATGCTTTTTTCTCGAAATTTTGTGGATAGTGGGTCCTATTGCTTTAATATGTTGTTACCTTCATAGTATACTACAATCCTGCACAATTTCGTCCTGATCTGAATTTTCCATGTCGTGACCTCTCCTTGTAAGTCTGGTGAGCTGGTTCTTTGCAGACCCTGGCAGGCTGCAAAAACTAAAATTCATGAGATTATTTTTAATTTTGTTACACATTGATGTAATAGAGATTTGTTTTAAATTTTTGTATTTGTATATACATTCCCGATGCATGTTGATCTGACTTTGTTTCAGCCACTATCAGTTGCAGATGAATAATTACAAGATTTTTTTTTTTTTTCATATTAAGTTATTTAAAAAGATTACATTTACATTTACTACTAAAATTATACCTCAAATATATCATTTTTTTTTAAATATGCACTTACAGCAAATATATTTCGAATAGTCTCGTATCCATCTCCAGTGCATCACTGTGATACTGTCTTTCGCTCTGGATTGTTTTCGTCCTCCTGATCGTTGACTCTTTTCACTTCACGGGACTTCTTTGTCATCAGGTGTTGCCATGCGGATGGTATTACGCTATGCTCACGATCGTTAATAGATAGACTGTTAGTGATTATTTCAATGGCTTCTCTTTTGAGAGCACAATGGTGGTTATTATAGGGGGCTATTTTTTGGGCGTTTATTGTATTAAGTTCAATTGGGTTAGTTTTATGGGTGGTGGATAGAGCAGTAGAAAACCTATTAAATTTTATATCTGAGAGATGTTCTTTTTCGCGATCATTAATACAATGTTTTGTCATGCCTATGTAGCAGGCTCTTTTATTATTTTCATGTTTAAAGTTAGTTTTATAAATACCTGAAGTAACTTTTGGGTTGATTTGGTCTTTTTTATTACGGATTCATTGAAATATGTTTTTGTTTGGTTTAATAGGAATGTTAATATTGAGTTTTTTAGCTTCATTTTTTATCTTTAGAGCAGCACCATTACAGAAAGGTATAGAGGTGGTAAAGTTTGGTTTAGATTTTTGTGCATTGTTAATGGAATTCAAGGTTTTTAAACATATTTTATATATTTTATCAACAAGATTTTTACTATACTTGGCTTTTTTCATGATTTTTTTTATAAATATGATTTCTTCTTTTAGTAAGGTTCTGTTAGAGCAGA
Source organism: Salticus scenicus (assembly GCA_963930645.1). NCBI lineage: Eukaryota > Metazoa > Arthropoda > Arachnida > Araneae > Salticidae > Salticus > Salticus scenicus. The sequence continues at coordinate 154,627,453 of OZ005656.1, forward strand.
TGAGGATGGCCCGGTTTACATAAGAACGGAAAGCAGCATATTTATATGAAAAAGGGGCATTGCATTTTTTATTAATAATTTCGTTATTAGCTGTAGGTTTTCTATAGACAGTAGTATCGAATGAGTTATTGGGATTTTTGAAAACACGGACATCAAGGAAATTTAAAGTGTTGTTAGTTTCAGTTTCAATTGTAAATTTTATTTTATTATCAAGGTTATTAAGATCTTTAAGGAGATGGATAGGATTGATACTATCAGGGATAACAGTGAAAATACCGTCAACGTAATGGTTCCAAAATTTGCATTTATTTATAATATCGGCAACAGAGATTTCCAAGTGATGCATTTTTAGTTCGGTGATTACTCCCGATATGGGCGAGCTCATTGGGACACCCTGAGTTTGTTTATAAATGTTTTGATTGAAAGAAAAATACGATTCATTAAGAAGAAGGTTGCTGGCTCGAATAAGGGTTTCACTGACTTTATTATTTCCATAGATGACGGTAATTTTTAAGTTAATAAGTAGCGTGATTTCCGGAATGTCAAAAGAAGGATAAAGATCTTTAACATCAAAGCTAATGAGAGTATCTTGGATATTGATATTCATATTGCAAAGATTTTGAATAAAAATTTCATTTGAATTTATGGAGTTATCAGAAGGGGGAAGGAGGGATTGGTAGATGTTTTTCATATAAGTTTCTGAACAGTAAGTTGGTCCTTGGGTACCATATTTTGGGTACTCAATCGCAGGCCATGAATTGGGGAATATATAATAAGATAGAAAAAGAGGTAAGAATTAAATAAGTATTTTTATATTTTAAAGTATTTTCATATCTTAAATTAATATTGCAAAATAACTTAAAGAAAATATCAGATTAGACAATGAACTACTTTTAATAATTTAAAAAACAAAATGGAATTTCCTAACTGCGTTCATTCGAAAATGATGTGTAAAAATATCTAGTAAAGTAAATTGGAATAAACATGTCAATAAATTAAGTTTAATGAGTATCTGGTGTCGGAAAAATTAAATTCAATACAAGAATTACATGAATGATGTTTAAAGAAATAAAGGAGTTATGGTTTCAATTAGGGAATAACTAATGAAAATCGGCTTTTGATTACTTATGTCAAAAGCAATATTTGGTATATAATACCTCTATAAATTAATATAACAATATTCCTAATTAGTATGTACTATACGAAATTTAGGATGAAGAATCTTATGCAGGTAATTTAAATACTTTGATTATTTTTCTTTTAAGAATACAAGATCACAAGGCTAAAAATAAATAAATTTTTAAAAGCATTAAAATTAGAGGACATTTAAATGATAATGATAAAAGAGATAAACATTTTACCTGTCATAATAATTTTTCGCATTTTGAGGTGATGTATGAAAATAATACGACTTTTTTGTTTTTCTCTAGAGGGGAGGGAAAAATAAATAAATAAAAACATACTGAAATTAATTCAACATACAGTTTTCTACAATATTTCTATAAATAAAGAATAAAGAAAATAAATTAGTAGTACTTAAATTAAAATTTGCTAACTTCAAGAGTTTCTAATTTTATCCATATAAAATACAAAAATTAAACATAAAATTAAAAGCATAAAAAATCAATATGATTTCTGGGTTAATTTTATTAATGAAAATTAGTAAAAATATATACTCAAAATAAGTTGATAACATTTCTAATATGTCTTACATTAGTGATGCGTTTCTTTTCAATGATAAATATTCTTTTCAAAAGCTCACCACTCACTGAATATTAATTCCACTTATAGCATGCATATTTGCAAACATTCAGAAAAGAAAATCAAGTCTATTTCTTAAAAACAACTTTTTAAATAGCATCATAGACAGAATTTTGTGCAAAATAATCATTGCAAGTATGAGAAAAAAGAAATATGCAGACTCAGAATTTTGATCAACTAATGTTAAACTATTTCAAAATATAAAATAACATCGTCAAAAAAAATCACACTTGATGAATAAGATTTATATGAATTTTCACCCTTTAAGAATCACTTTATTATCAAGAAAACAGTCATAAAAGTGCTTATACAGTAGAACCTTGATCCATCGTTTTTCACGGGGTGCCGGTGCATGAAAAAATAAAATGATGAAAGCATAAAAACGACATATGCGGGTTAAAGTCAAAACACAAAGAAAACAATATTCATGGACCGCCACTTTAGAATGTAGAAAAAGAGAGAAAAAAGGCTAAAAACCCCATAGGAATAGCATGGGAAGGAAAGCAAAAAAACTCACAATGTCAAGTGTGTTAAGAAAAAAAAAAAAAAAAAAAAAATTCACACCGGAAGTAATAAGGGGACAGAATTGACTAGAAAAATACATTGAACAGCGGGAACCGGGTGGGCTGGGGCATGGGTCCTATCGTCCAGGATTAATACGACTCGCCTAGTACACACAATAATGTATACAATATACCCTATGACAGAAATTTTTTATGCTTTCTGCGACAAGTCTTGTTCGTGCAAACCTTTACTGCAAGACCATATTCACATATTTTCTTATTTACACATAATATGTACATGTAACAATAAAGACCAATATTATTAGTAGACTGTTGCAGAATTCTTAAATACAAGACATGAGTTTCTATTTTCTACTGAAATTTAGAAATAGCTTTCATTTTTATGAGCAAATCTTTCTGCAAGTGACAGTCTCTGCGACAATGTCTCTGTGTCACCTAAATTCTGCCACACCACAGGGACAGTATATTACTAATAAAAACTAATTTGTTACTTTCTAAAGTGTCCAAGAAATAAATCAGTGTTGCAGAACATTAAAATTTATTTTTAAAAATCAGTAATTTTATGTTGGGTTTTTTGTTCCTTTTATAAATTAAACAGGAATTTTTCCAAATTTATAACATTTTTCTGGTCCTTTACTAATGGACCTTTACTAGGATACTGCATGTCGCAACATATTGATTAATGCAAATATTATCACTAAATTTTTTACCTGACGCATCCTCTGCTACATGCAACCACTCTTCATCTGCATTATTATCATCATCATTTTTTTGCCCTTCTGTTTTGTATTCATAATTTTTTCGCACGTAACTGCATTTCACAAAACAAATTTCTGGATTACTGAAGATGTTACTTCCTGCCATACTGAAATTGGAAAATGGATAGCCTGGAGACATAGCATCACAATTTTGATCCTCCATAGAATTGGGGAAAAGAATTATTTTAGGATGAAAGAAATAATTCCAGTTTGTATGCCATGTGGAACTGCTTGACGTTCAGGAGAAAAACTTTACAGGTCAGGAAAAAAATTTCACAATGATGAATGCAGGAAAACAACTTTTTGAAGCATAATACATGTGGGTTTCATTAACATTATTTAAATACAATTTGTGCAGGAACCATTGAAAAAAAAAAAAAAAAAATGGATGTGGGAACAATTGATCGGGGTTTCACTGTATTTTTATTTTAATATTAAAAAATTAGGGATGAAATGGATATTCAGTAAATATCCAATATCCAGCCTATCCAGCTGAATTTTAAATATCTAATGGGGTACTAGATATCAGCACTCTGGATATGGATATTCGACAATTACATTATTAAAAAAGGCAAATTTCACATTGTGAAAATTCACATTTTGCAAATTAACTTCAAAATAAAATTGAAATAATTTTCAGATAGCGATAATCTGTTTAACAGTTGTGAATTTTCTGAATGTGAAAACAAAATTAAAAAAAATGCATTAGTTAATGAGTTATAATGGGGCAAAATTCTCCATAGGATAACATTAGCTTTGGCTTCCAAGAACAGTAAGTACTAGTACAGAGTCCTCTTAAGAGATAACTAAGTATTGATAAATTCTGCAAAGTAGGCACAGCTTATTAGCTTACAGTAACAATATTTAAACAAACTATCAAAATAATACCTATAAACATTTCATGACTCAAATTTACAAATAGTTTATAAATTAATATAGCATTATACATTTTATAAATATTTTCAAATAAAGTTAACAATAATTAAGACTAAATCATTAGAGGTCAAGACTCATGGTCGCCACTCGCCACATGGCGACTTAATTTGAAAAAGTGGCGATAAAAAAAAATTGGTATGGTCGCCATTTTTTCCATGAATTCGCGAAAATACTTCTTCCGTTTTTAAAAACATCGCGGATATTGTTTGTTTAAAAAAAAAAGAAATCCTATTAACGATCGTCAATTGTCAATGGGATTTCGATGATGATTGCGCCTTCCGATTTCCAATCTTTCTCCATCCACAACATAAATGTCAATATTCATTTAAAACTTGCTTTATGAGATTCTAGAACCTAGAAAGAAATAGAATTATTAAATATTTCTTGTTTGTGTAATTATTTTTTGCCTCTCTCCCCCTTTTCTTATTTCCAACTAGCGATCGCCGATCAAATGTTCTGCAATTGTTTCTCAGTCTTTCTTCATCCATAATATAAATGGCAATATTCATTTTAAACTTGCTTTATTAGATTCTAGAAGTAGAATTGAGAATTTAATATTTCTTATTAATGTAATTATTTTTTTAATCCCCCCTCTCCTTTACCCATTTCTAGATAGTGATAAATGATCAATTCTAGAAACAATAAAGCGACAGAAGTGCTCAATAACTTGATGAATATATTTATTTTTACTCAATTAAATTATATATTTATATTTCATATCCATACCAAATGTGTAAACAGGGGGGAGGGAGATGAAAAACAGATTTTTAGGTATGAAATTTTATCTAAATCAGTTTAAGAAAATTAATGCTCAGTTGATTTCATATGTGTTTAAAACTGATAATTAAATACTATATATATATATATTAATGTATGATTAATGTACATACATAAAAATTTTATTGTATATATGTTTGAAAAATTTGTTTTTCTGATGGTATGAAATTTTTATAAGGTTTTATGTGGATATAAAAGTAACTGCAGTTATATTAAAGAATTTTTTTGTGTTAATGAAATAATCCTGAAAATGTTTAAAGTAGATAAAAGCTATATATAACTGTTTAGGTAGTCAGTTTATTGAAAGTGATGCTAATAATGTCCAACCAATCATGTTTACAGAAAATTTTCAGCAAATTTCTAATTTTAGCAATCAAATGTCAGTTAATAAAATTAAACCTCTGATAATAGGCTAGTACAGATTGTTTGCCTCCCCACTCCCTTCTCAGACTCAAAATAATTTTGTTTTCCTCTAATTCTGATCATAATTATTTTCCATTTGCAGATGGAAGTGCCAGACTAGGTGAAATTTATTAAATGAATCAAATTTTTGTATTTCTTTTGCAATGGGACATAAAATAAATATTCTTGTAAAACACAAATTGTGTATGAGAAATCACATTGTCAGATCATATCATCATTATAGCCTGCTTTTTTCCGTAGCAAAATTCATATATTAGCATACTTGCCAACTTTTCCGGTTTTCCCTGAAGACTTCCGTTTTTTTAACATATCTTTCTTTTTTCTGGACAGATGATGAAATCTTCCGTTTTTAAAAAAGTTGTGGATATCGTTCGTTTTAAAAAGAAAACCCAAATGTTCTACGAAAACTCCTTATTTCCAATCTTTCTCCATCCATAACATAAATGTCAATATTAATTTCAAACTTGCTTTGTAAGATTCTTGAACATCTAAAGAAATAGAATTGTTAAATATTTCTTGCTGATGTAATTATTTTTTGCCCCCCCCCCCTTTCATTTATCTCCACTTCTTTTCCTTTATTTTTTTATTGGCAGAAATACACACATATATTATATATGCACGTTTATTGTATTATTAAATGGCTAATAATACAATAGTCATTTAATAATAATGACTATTGTATTATTATTAAAATAATACAATAAAGAGCACTATTTCTTAATTTAACTTTCCGACCATATCATTTGTGTTTTTATGCTTTTATGCACACACACTTATATATATATATATATAATGTGTGTGAATCCGATGTATAACGACAACGACTCATGAGTGGCCACTGAGTTCCTCATGTCTAGTGGCCACTGGCCACTTCTAAAAATTTTAAGTCTTGACCTCTATAAATCATTATATTAATACAAGTTAACCAGCAATTTTAAAATATGTATATTTACCTGATATTCTTGAAATATAATGCTGTCAAGTGTCATACGAGGAACACTAAAAATAAAATAATAAATTAAAATGATTTGATTATAAATAGAATAATAGTTTTCAATATTTATTTTTTAAAGTAAAAATTAAGATAATAAGAATAAAGAAAAATAAGATGAGAGAAGATATTAAATGACAAATAAAGTGGACAAAAAAAAATAATTTCATAATATGAAGCGGTGGCAAACCTACAACTCTCAAGACTCTGAGCGAAAGTCACATCTTTACATCTCACTCTCACCCCCTAACTGGAGGTCTCCTAGCACTTCTTCACTTAAACTTATAGTTATAGCCATAAAAAGGCATTGAAAAAAGTTTTAAAATTGATTCAGAAGTTAGGCCTTGCATAAATGGATGCTTTTGGTTTTGAGGTTGTCACTCTATGATCACTTATTGTACAATAAGGTTCTTTAGACTGAAACCAATCAATTAAAGTGGAATTGCAGTGAATGTTTCAGGTCAAAATAATGGCAGGACAACTTCACCAGATAAATATATACAGTCGGTAACAAAAGTGTCCGTCCGAACACTAGCAAAAATTCCTATATAAAAAAAGCACACTTCACACGGTTTCGTTAAATAAATCCTTGTCGAATGCTGTTCTTAGTCTAAGAACATGATTCGATAAGGATTTATTTAACAAAACCGTATGAAGTGTACTTTTTTTACATAGGAATTTTTGCTAGCGTTTGGACACTTTTGTTACCGACTGTACTTAAAACTTAATTTTCTTTGGAAGTCACCTCCTCATGACCAGAGGCCCAGAGTGTGCCACTCTTTTTCTCGGTAACCACTGATATCAAGACTCTAAAGAAGAAGAGCAAGAAAAGTGCTATTTTTTTTTAACCAAAGGACAGGCATCGTAAAATTATCTGAGAGAAATTTAAACACTGAAAAAGCAAAACACTCTCGACGATTGTTTTGGATTGAAATAAAACAAGATCCTTTGTCATGCTACTTCGCTGTGCTTGAAATTCAGTTGATTTTTTTTTTTTTTTTTTTTTTTGGTAGAATGTGTTTTTTTCACATGTTTTTTTTTTTTTTTTTTTTGTTCTGACTTATTTTTCACAATGTATGTTTTCCCCATAAGTTATCTTTTTTTTTCAGACTTGCTTTACATTTTATGTGTAAACAATTCCCATATAACAAGTTCTTCAGTTTTCATTTAAACGTCGGTAATGTTTTTATTATTCTTAGCTTAAATTCTCAATTTCACAAAACAAAAGGTGGGCGGGGGGGAATAAAATAAAAAATATGGTTTTACCTACATACTTTTGCTGCATGAATGTTATACACACGTACATCAAAAAGAAGAGTGTTGTGCTGTGGGGATTAAAGCCGATTGACTGCGCAGCGATAGTTTCCTAGGCTTGAGGGGGAATGCCCTCCGTGTGTGCGTGCGGGGGGGGGGGGCTTTCTAAAGAGTCCTAGGCCTCATTTACGAGAGTTTCGAAGGAAACCACGGAAAACTCCGAACGGCTAGGCCGACGAACTCCACTTGGGTTCGAACCCGACCCCTAACGCCAACCAGCTTTGAGCATAAAACCGCTCGACGGCCCCAAAATGAAGAAAAAAATTCTTTGCAATAGGGACAGTATAATTTTTAATGTAAATAAACTGATCAAAATATAATTGCAAAACAACAGTACAACTTACTCAGGGAATAAATTTAAAAGATCTTCTACACACTTTCTCTTTTTAAGTTCCCTATACGCTCCAATTATCTTGGAATAATAATCTGATTTTATTTGCATCGTTAATATTTTAATTCACTATATTCACTTTTTAAATTGTATATAAAAGCGATAATGTTGTCCCTTCAACGAAACAAAAACTTTTCAATTTTACTTTAGGCTATTGAGATAACTTGATAGCTTTTTCCTTCTTTTACACTGTTTCGCTTTGCAATCTTGCTTTGCTAAAATAAATTATAAGCACAGCACACTTCAAACTTTGGTTTGGTTTGATGAGTACATGAGATTTATTGCTTGCCTCTAGGGCCGCTTATATCTCGAATAATCCACACTTTACAAGTTTTTATTACAAGAACAGATACAATCACTTCAAACCCACAGACTTCCAATAGAGCAAGCGCACGGGACGTCACTGTGACAGATCATACCGCACGTACTGTAGATTGTAGGCAAAAGGTGGGATAAAGCACCAATGGAAAGACAGATACTTTGCCTACATGCGCAAAAGTTGCAGAATAGCGTCGCTTGTTTATAAACATGCGCCTGCTCTATTGTTTATTTATTTTTTTAACGAGTATAGTTGAGTTGAGGTATCAGCTTAAATTGCACTGCAATTATCTCAAATTATCAAACTGAAACATACACTTGAAACGATCCCACTGTTCGCAGATTACAATACGCAAATAAAGTGTGACGTCTATAGTGGGGACAAACATAGATATACGGCAGTTCCTTGTTTGTAAACAAACATCTCAACTTTTATGAGTGGTTGGCAAAAAGGCTTGGGAAAAGCATAGCGATGGCGGATCACCAATATAGTATCAATCACGGAGTAATATTAATAGGAGTTGAAGGTCCAATGGGAGAAAGCTACGAAACTGTAATCTAAATTTTTGGTAAATATTGAGGGCGCCACTTGTCATTCCTCCCTAATTCGGCGCGGATATACTGTTGTTTTCAATAGAATTTTGCTGAAGTACATTTAAAATTTTTTATTTTAAGCAATTTAATTTCTTTGTAAGTTCTTAAAATTGCATAATTCAGATGTTTCAAATAAATACTTCGTTCCTAGTTGTAAAACAGGCTATGATAGTGATAAGAAAAACAAAAAAAAGCCCTAGGAGAAAAATAAAGTCCGAGTTAATGTTTTCTGCACCTAAAATAAGTTTATTTTTTTTCTTTACAAAATTTCATCCATTCTCCTTCCTCCCAATTGTCTGTTTTAGCTAGCTTCGGTTCATAAGAATCGTCATTTTTTAAAAGCTTTCTTTCAAAGTAAAATTAGTATAAAATGGCTCTTAAAAAAAACATGTTGGTTAGAATACTCTATTTAATGAAATTTGCTTTCAATCGAAAATTTTTCAGCTTGATATTATTTTTAAAAAAATAATTAAAACGGGACATTTCCCCATTGAATAACATTGCCGAAGCTGGAGAGAAGGAAGGATTGCACGCTGGCGCCATCTGTAAACATTAGAAAACAACATCACAAAATTTCAGCGTTACCTTCTTCTCCTGTCTTTTTACTCCGTGGTATCAATGTACAATGGTGGGCGGGGCGCGGGAAAGTCGAGCGCGCTTTTTTGCCAACCACCAAACGTCACGAGGAAATGCTCTATAGTAGATAGATATATAGATCTATCATCCCCATGTTATCGAGCAAAAATTTTTATGCCGAAAAAAAGTGAATTTGAAACTGCATCTGGAGTTTTTCATTCACCTTTAGTAAATAAATTATTCATAAATTTTATTTACTAAATTATCCGTGTGTGATTACTCGGGGAAAGCCAGCCATTAGATTGACTTTTCCCAAGAAAAAAGGTATCACTTTTTCCCTCTCGCTGATCAATCTATGTCTTATTACTATATCTATGGTGGTCAAACCATAGACCGGTTCAGCCATATTGGAACACCCAAAAAGTTTCCGTAAATCACGTTGGGTAGTGCAGATTATGGCGGATTTTATTAGCTTATTTATCAGAATCAAGACATTCATTTTGTTTTTTTAGCTTAATTATAATCATATGCAAGTTTAATAACCTAAAAATATTAACTATAAAATTTTTCGGAATTAGGCCGTGGGCCATAGGTTGATATCGTTCAAGTCCGTTTCAATCATCGAGGGGCAATTTCAAATTAATGTTAAAATTAAAAGAATATTCTATTATCTACGAATTCGCAATGTTCTGGTCTGAAGATGTGCACATTATTTTAAAATTAATTAAATTAATTCTACAAATTTGACATTTCTGTGGTCCTGCTATTCTACTTACACTTAGAGATAGTCAAATTCTCTGCTCATTCATTCGCTTATCCTCCAATCAAAACAGTAATTTCCTTTTCGCTGTTATTTTTAGCCCAATGACAGCTGCTGTTACGGCACGCGCTAGCATTTGATATGTTTTGTTTACGTTTATTTATGTTTACATTATCTTGAGTATTGTTGACATTTTCATCTAATTCTATTATTGCTTTCTTTTCGTGTATTTTTAAGTAATCGGAACAACTATAGTATTTCCCCTCAGCTAGATTTGGCGATTTTTCGTTGGCGATTATGGCTAATTCATAAATCTAAAAATCATAAATCATATAGCATAAATGATAAAATCGTAAGCTAAATTATAAATCATAAATCATAAAATCATAAATCCAAAATAAATAGCATGTAAGCTGCCATATTATATCGCAAACAATCCAGAACGACATTGTTATCGTTCAAATCGGCGCCAAAGAAAAATCGCCAAATTCAGCTGAGGGGAAATACTATAGTTGTACCAAAAAGGTAGTATTTTTCTCAAATAAGATGTGAAGTTTCTCTCGACATCATTATCTTGCGTATTATTAACATTTTGATCGAATTCTTTTATTACTCTTTTTTTCCCTTTATTTTTAAGTAGAATTATTACAGGTAATATAATATCAGAAGAAATTACTTATTATTTGTACATCGGAGATGAGATACATTCAAAGGTGACGTGTTTTCCTCAAATAAGCTCGGATGAAGTGAGATTGTTTGCTGATCAGTGGAAAGTTTTAAATGTTCGTGAAAGAAAAATATCTACCGATTTGCTTCTTCTTCAAATTAATGAACTTTCCAAACTAAGTTTTACTCTGACGTGTAGCTAAATTATTACCGAAGCGTCAGTGGAGGCCTCCATATCCCTTTCCGACCGAAAGCGTACATTTGTATGGGTTAGATATCCACGACATCCACTCACATTTTTGGGTACAACTATAGTATTTCCCCACAGCTGAATTTGGCGATTTTTCATTGGCGCCGATTTGAACGATAACGATGTCGTTCTGGACTGTTTGCGATATAATATGGCAGCCTGCATGCTATTTATTTTGGATTTATGATTTATAATTTAGCTTATGATTTTATCATTTATGATACATGATTTATGATTTTTTGATTTATGATTTAACCATAATCGCCAAAAATAAATTGCCAAATTCAGCTGTGGGGAAATACTATAGTTGTTCCAATTTTTGCATCTGGAACAGTCGTATGTAATAAAATCAGGAAAAAAAAAAACGATCGAGCTAATTAGCAGAAAGTGTAAAGTACAATCTTCAATTAACAAATGTTGGTTATAGTCCATAATATTCTTTCAGTTTGCAAAAAAAAGAAGAATGTAATGCTTTAAAGTAAAAATGTTGCCGGTCTTAAAGGGATATGGAGACTCATCAAATTTTTCGGTTCTGTTTGTGTGTCTGTTTCTCGCGTGATAGCGCGCGCAGAAATCACGCTATTGGCTTGCAATTTGGTACACATACTCATGAACCACGCGGAATGAGTATAGTTTAAGTGTGTATTCCATTTATTGTTCGTGTACAGGGACACACCAAAGTTTTTTTTTATCATTACGGCCTATGGACAGAATTTGTACCGCGATAGCGGCCGCAAAAATCCCTGATTGACTTGCAAATTGGTTTAAATGTTCAGACTCTGTATAAAAATAGTTGTGTAATTTTTTTATGTTTAGATTATTCATGGATCGTGTAGAGGGATACAAAGATTTTCTTACCATTATGGCCTATGGGGTGAATTTCGTTTAAGCGAATTTTGTCTTGCTTAATCCGTATTCAACGAAATTAAATTAGCGTACATTATTGAGATGCCTAAATTTATTATTTCTGTAGAAAATATGTGTATTTAGGCTTTATAATTAATGTACAGGACCTTACAAAAGTATTCTGACAATGTCATGTAATCATCCAATTTTTTTTTCAAATTTCGAACAATTATTTTTGAAAAACATAGAACAAGTTGAAATGTTTTTACTGCTGTTCTTTTACAGAAAAACGCAAAATAATTTCATAACATTAGAATCTATCGACAAATTTTTACCTAAGCGCATTTTAACGTGTTTATGCTGCATTTAGTGGAATTAACATGTATTATAAACATATTTAAAAGCATGTTTTCTCGCCCTAAAAAAAAAAAAAAAAAAAAAAAAAAAAAGTTATGTATAAGCTAAAATTATTTACAGGACCACATAAAAGAATTCCGATGATATTCTGTAATATCATTCAAATGATGTCAAATTAGGTTGAAATATAAGTGAGTTATAATTAGTTAGGTGTATCATTATTAGTGGTGCATATAATAACGGTGACTCCTTTTGAGGAACACGCAAAAGAATATTGTACCATTATGGTCTATAGATGGTATGTATTAAAAATATATTTTAACATGGTTACACTAAATATAATGAAATGTTATTAGAATTTTTTTAAGCCTGTTTTTTTATGAAAAATTTTGCGATAGAACTGATAATTAGTTTAGAGAGTTATACAAAATAATTCCGATATGCTATGTAGTCTTTTTGCAGAAAATTTGGTACAAGTTTTTATTATTTACAAGGAATTAATAGAAGGCTGTTTCTAGGAAAATATATAAATATACATATGTAGAGATATAGAGATATAGATGTAGACAGAGGTATACAGCGGAAAGTTGAAGGGGAGTGGTAACCCCCGTCAGAAATGTATCTGTTTATGTAGCGAGTCGTCATATATATTATACATATATATAATAAAGAGGGAGAGATGCATGTTAGGACTCACCCGAAGAGACAGAAAACGAAACATTTGTATTAGATTACGGAGCAAACCAATGTTACTGATGTTATTTCTAGAATTAAGTTAAAATGGAGCTGGACTGAGCACTTCCAGAAGAAATGATGATAGATTGACCACCACTCCTATTTTGGATACCGAAATAAAACAAAAGACCGAGAAAGAGACCAGTGTGTTGTTGAAGAAATAAAATTGTGAAGTTTGGAAGCGAGAATGGAGAAGAATTGCAGAAAACAGGGCAGATTGGAATCACCTACAAGGGGCCTTTATCCTGCAGTGGATTGATAAAGGTTAAAATTGATGATGATAATGATAGATATAAATTTGGAATTAATAAAAACTATCAATGATCTAATGAGTAATGAGTGATGAAAATAGGACGTTGAGGTTCCTGATCTACAGATCCACTAAATATTAATATTTTTCCCTTTTTTAGTATTTTTTTCTCAGGAGTATGATTTTAGCACTTGTGTGCAAGATATTTTAAAATTTATTCAACGAATCACAGTATTATCAGAAATATATTACACACTGCTTTAAACCAGCATTCTAAATGTAAACTCAATTCCTTCAAATTGAAATCGATTTTTCAAATTTATGTGCAAAGTTTACTTTCAGAACATTTTATATTTTCATTACCTATTTTTAAAAGAATATATTAGCAAAATTTTCAGGTTGCCCCCGAAAAGTTGAAACGAACTTGTTTTTAAATGACATTTTTAGCTTATGGCCCACGGTCTAAATATGTTACTTAATGTTTAATAAATTTCATTTTTTATGATTAGACAGCATAAAAATATTCAAAGTTTTTTTTTTTTTTTTTTTTAAATATGTCTGCGCGTGTATGTGGAGGTCTGTTAAATGTCTATCTTAAATATAAAACAATTTATTAAAAAAATAAATTTTCATAGGCTAATTCGTTGAAGTTTTGTAAATTTTAAGAAATTGTACTTTATTAAAATAATAGTAATATTAAATGAATTTTGTTACAAATTCAGAAAATTTTCTGCAAGTTATTTTTACACATTTATCTAACTTAACTTGGCTAAGTAGATTGAGTTCTATTTGAGTGAGTTTTTATTTTTCTTTCCTTGTAATTATTATTTTAATAAATTTAAATGCAGTAGCTCCTAAATGATAAAAATGACTTTAAACGATAAAATGAAATTATTTTAATCTAGCTCATATTCAAAATTTAAAGCTCAAATTAGTGTTTCCTGGCAGGAACTTTAACGGAAATTTATAGATTGATTTTTTTTTACCTTGCAGATATGATGCTAAGCTAAACAGTTTGTTGAAATTTATAAAAATTTCTTAGAAAACAAAATTATTACTAAGAAGTTTTTAAAATTTAAACAAATATTGATAATTCTTAGAAATAGAAAGCTAAATAGACAAATAATGTATATTTGAAAAATTAAATTTATATAACTTGTAGAATTTGTTGTTTCAATCACTATTTTCCGAACCTCTCTGAAGGACCAGCAGAAGTTACGATAAAACCATCTCTTAAATGGGGAAAAATACAGATTAGCAGCGCCACCTGCTAGGCAATTTACTCCAAAATGTAATCAGTACTAACTCATTTCAAGGTCTAATTAAATATAAAATTTTGGGGGATTCCATTCTTCTTATGGATACAGAAGAAAGTAAAAATAAAATAAAATCACGTAACACTGAGGTTTATGCTGCTTTTTAGTAAGGACTTTCACATTATAAAACAAAAATATTTATCTTATTTACATAATTTACCTTAAAATTCGACTGAAGAGAAATTAAACAGAAAAGTATCCTGATGTCGTGTACCATTTAACCCTTTAACGTTCATTGGTTCCGACCTGAAACCAAACACTTAGCATTTTTTTATTCAATGGTGTTAAAATTAGGATTAAGGCCAATTGACTACACAAGGGTTTTAACGTTGGGGAGTGTGCTCTCCACTGATGGTCTTTCTAACGGGATCTAGCCCGTATTTATGCGAGTTTCGGAGAAAACCACGGAAAACTCCGAGCTACTAGTATGACGAACGTACCTGGGCTCGAACTGGTGGAGATATGTGGCACTGGGAGAAATTGAATTTAATATTTTTTAGACCTGGTCAGTAAACAGTGGATTTTGTACTCCTCATATTAAACTCATAAGATATATATAATGCATGCGTGCATGCATCATTTTTTCTTCTCTCTCTCTCTCTATATATATATATACATATTTATATAGAAAAAAATAAAATAAAACGACTAAACATAGAAGTTTGATCTTATCCGTCTTTTTAATAGCGATTTTCACATTTAAAAGCACAAATATTTATCCTAAAAGGGATAGGAATCTTTAGAAAGACTCCTCTGCCCAAAGAGGGCATGTATCCCTAGGCCCAGGTCCCAAGAGTAGATAACTGGTCTTAACCTAAACATCTACCAATACCACTTTTGAAATTAGTTAATATTCAAAAGAAAATACAGTCGAACCTCGTTAACGTGAATCTAAAGGGGGATAAAAAAATTGTTCATGTTATCAGTAGTTCATTCTATCAGTGTTTAATCTTTATATAACTAAACTAATTTTCATTTTGACGGGCATTGTGGAAACAGTTCATGTTAAAAGTAATTCACGTTAACGAGGTTCAACTGTATATGGTGAACTTTAAAGGGTTAAGTCACTTTTGACACATTTTTTGTTTCCTTTCGTCACCTTTCTAAAAGTCTTTTTACACTTATATGCCTGCCTTTCCTTATAAATGCAAGCAAGAATTTACAGCATAACAGCGCCGCCTGTTGGGAGATTTACTACAAAGTGTTATCAAGATAAATTCCCATGAAGATCCAAATAAATATAAAATTTTACGAAAATATATGCAACAGAAGAAAAAATATAGTTATATCTTAAATGGGGGTAATATGCGTACTAGCGCCATCTGCTGGGTGATTTACTCCGAATTATAAACAGTACCAGTTCATTTGAAGATTTAACTAAATATAAAGTTTTGTGGAATTCCGCCCATTATTTAATGAGATACGGCACCCTCAAAATTTTGATAACACAAGCACGATATACAGACAGACATATGTATTTTTAAAAATGGTCAAATCATTTTCAAGACATTGCAAACATGTTAATGCATCAAAAACCAGATATAAAAATTTTTTACGAATTCAATCACTTCTTCTGAATAGAATAAAGTAACAAAAATAATTATTTTTATCATTATAACAATTTCAAAATAGTTGGCATAGGTGGACTCTGCTCAGTTCCCCATCATATTTATGTTCTCATAAAATTTCTAGTGCGAGACATATTATAATCATGTTAAAAGAAATGAATTTGACCAAAGCTTGATACAGTAACAGAATGAAATCCCCGCCTAATAGGCTATCCACCGTTCACTTCAATATATTTATCTCATTCTATTCTATTAATTTATTTTATCAGGGTCAATTCCGTTGTTTAGTTCTCATGCTACTATTTACAATGCAATAATCCTCAAAATTCATATTTATATGAAAAATTTACAATTTCGCTATGTTGATAAAATCGTAAATTACGAATAATTAACGAAATTTTCCTATTAGAATATTTGTATTCAATCATGTTCAAACAAATATCATAAATGTAATTTTGAAGTTGTCTAATGTATTTATGATCCTCAAAATGGAAGTTTATACTCAATTTTGCCATATTCTGCCATTTTAAGTAAATCGTAAATTCCAAATAACTTACGAATTTTTTAAATTGGAAAATTCAGTCTATGATATTCATGCCAGTATCGTAAATAATATTTCGAAAGTGGTTTGACATCTTTACGATGAAAATATCCCTCAAGATTGACGTTTATGTGAGATTTTGCTCTATTCTGCCATGTTAAGAAACTCGTAAATTTCCAATAACTTACGAAATTTTAATATTCGAAAATTCATAGTCATTAATATTCATGCCAGTGTCCTAAATAATATTTCAAAAGTAGTCTGACATCTTTACGATGAAAATCTCTCTCAAAATTGACGTTTATGTGAAATTTTGCCCTATACTGCCATGTTAAGGAATTCGTAAATTTCCAATAACTTGCAAAATTTTCAAAGTAGCATATTTATAGTTACTGATATTCATTCCGGCATCAAAACCGATATTTTAAAACTGGTTTGACATTTTCACAGTAAAAAGTTTCCATTTAATGCACGTTTAAGTGAATTTTTGTCATATTCTCCCATGTTAAGAAAATCGTAAATTTCTCATAACTTACGAATTTTTTTAGTTCGAATGTTGCAAATTAATAGGGTTATTGCCAGTATCGAAAGTAATATTTTAAAACTGGTCTGACCTCTCTGCGATCATTTGTTCGTGAGATATCGTGTTAACAGACTAACAAACTAACGGACTAACACACTAACGGACTGACACACTAACAGACACCATACAAATTTTGTCATTTTTGGATTCTTCACACCTGAAAACGTATAAAAAATTCAAAAAACCGAGGTCGAAATTTTTCACGATTACCTAAGTTCCCCATACCTATAGTATGATGGGGAACTAATAGAAAGCAACCTATATTCTTGCCAATTTATTTTATATTTGAGAAAATCTTAAAGAATATATTTTTTATAAATTTTTAGCTTTTTCAATGGGATATTTAACTTTAAATAAGGAAGTTATTCCAGGCCACTGTGTAATTTTACGACAGGAAAAAAGAAAAGGAAAAGAATATTTAACGCTAAAATGCTCCTTTATTTTATTTCATTATATATATATATATCTATATATCTTTATATATATATTTCTTTTGTGCGTGTGTATGTCACTGAACTCCTCCTAAACGGCTGGACCGAGTTTAATGAAATTTTTTGTGTGTCTTCAGGTGGATTCGAGAATGGTTTAGATTTGCAATTCAGTTCAATCGGATAATTGGATCAAAAGATATTAAATAAAAACTCCATTTTAACTTTAAAATGATTAAAAAGAAAAATATATTTGATGCCAAAATAAACAAAATTCACGTTTATTTATTTTAAACGGGAAATAAAATATTTTTAATTTCGCTTGATAAACAATAAAAATTAGAAAAAAAATTAATATACTATGAAAATATTCGCGTGTAAATAAATATTTTCATAGAGATACTTGGTATTAGCTTAAAATTTTTATTTAATTTAGTAGTACTTTTCTTTTCTACAGTAAAACAAAATTTTTCTTTTTAATTGATACTTTATATGTAACTTGTAAAGGTTCTTTTATGTTTTCACCTTAATTGTAAATAGTAATAATTTCGAATTTATTAGAATTTTTTATTTTTATTTTGTATATATCATAAAACAGTTTTTCTTTCTTTTTCTTTTTTTTTGTGTGAATGGAACAGCTTTAGTTTGGAAAAATTTGAAATTTGGCACCGAAGTAGTACGGACGTTTCTCACCAAGATCGTCAGTTACGCAATTGAGATAGCCATGTTAATTCATCACAAAAATGGCCAAAAATGTTTAAAGTCAACAAGGGGGCAGGGGAGGTAATTTTAGGGCTTTTAGGCTCCACTAATGCAATAACATTCACGCACAACGAAGCTTACACGAATCCGACATGTCTTGTTTACAGTACTATGCGAGTTTCAGCTTTTATACACTAGGGCGTCGATTTCATTTCACTCGCGAATACTAAAGCTGTGGCTTTGTATTTATCTTTATATATATATTTCTTTTGTGCGTGTGTATGTCACTGAACTCCTCCTAAACGGCTGGACCGAGTTTAATGAAATTTTTTGTGTGTCTTCAGGTGAATTCGAGAATGGTTTAGATTTACAATTCAGTCCAATTTAAATTGTTTATTTAATTAATTTATCACTTATAAATTGTTGTTGATTTTGGAATGTTTCACATTGGATCCGGCAGACTACGCTACGATCGTAGTATCAAATATTCAATAATACGCAAGCGAAGTGATGACGTCACTGGCCGTCCGTGGATGCAAGAAAAATATTTCCTATGTTAATCGCCCATTGGATTTTTTGTAAAAAATTACTAAATATCGAGGAAAATTATTTGCCGATTTTAATCCCCATATTTGGGTATAGATAGTATTAGTTATCATGTGCATGCGTTAGATTGAGTTGTTTTTGCTGTAAAATTGATAAAATTTGAATTTTTAATCTCAAAACTCTGTCATCCTTGGCGGAAAAAAAAATATCGCCATATCATCTGGCGAACATATTTAATTTCTTTCAAAAATAATGGTTATTTCAACAACTTATATTAAGAGAGTAATGAATAATATGAAACAATTTCGTACAATACATATTACGAAAATATACATCTGGCATGTAAATTTTCGTATTACGTTTTTGATTGCCAAATACAAAATACGCCAAGGAAGACAGAGTTTTGAAATTTAAAATTAAAATTTTGTCAATTTGAGAGCAAAATAACTCAATCTAACACATGCATACGATAACTAATACATATCTATACCCAATACGGGGATTAAAATCGAGAAATAATTTTCCTCGATTTTTAATAATTTTTTATAAAAAGTCCAATGGGAGATTAACATAGGAAATCTTTTTCTTGCATCCACTGACGGTCAGTGACGTCACACTTCGCCTGCGTATATTCTATTGTAATACCAGTTTGTCCCGACAGTTGGTGCTGCGATCAAATTCAGGAAAATATTTTGTAACTTCGTGTTATTATTGTTATACAAAAAATTGTGTCCTAACTGAAATATTACATCAAGATGTAATTAGTGTTTGAAGAGTTTTGAAGTGTGCATAAAAAACTATACATTTTGCAAATTTAGTGCGGAATTGGAGTAAGTATTTTATATAATTTTCAATCAAATTTACACGCGCGTTGACTAACAACCACCCTAACCTACAAATTTATTTGTGTAGCTAATTTATTATATTTTATTTATTTATTTTTTGTATGGAACACTTTTTGTATCGGATCCCTTTGGCAAAATTTGAAATTTGGCACCGAAGTAGCTCGGACGCTTCTCGCCAAGATCTTTAGTTCCACAATTGAGATAGCCATTTCAATTCATCGCAAAAATGGCTTAAAATATTTAAAGTCACCAATGGGGTCCCATACTTTTGTGCGTGTGTATGTCAGTGATATTTTATTTATTTATTTTTTGTATGGAACACCTTTAGTATCGGATCCCTTTGGCAAAATTTGAAATTTGGCACCGAAGTAGCTCGGACGCTTCTCGCCAAGATCTTTAGTTCCACAATATTGAGATAGCCATTTCAATTCATCGCAAAAATGGCTTAAAATATTTAAAGTCACCAAAGGGGTCCCAATTTGTGGCTTAGATATAGAAAATCCGTGCTTTTCTCACGGCCAATTATATGTTGCGTGTTCTAGGGTTGGAAAACCTTCGAATTTGTTTGTGTATACAGGGCCGTGCCTACACTTTTAGCCGCCCTGGGCGAAAGATTTTAGCCGCCCTCCTAGGCAAAAGATTTTAGCCACCATACTAGGCACTAAAATTATTTCCCTCCTTCTGCTTCTGAAAACTGTCCTTTAAAGCCAAAAACTGCCAGGTTGCCACAGATGAAAAGTTATCAAGTTTTTTTTTTCTCTGTTTTAAAAATAAGCCTCCAGCGGCCGAGTGGTTATGCGCTCAAAGCTGGTAGACATGAGGTGCCGGGTTCAATCCCAAGTCGCGCTTGTCGGCCTAGCCGATCGGAGTTTTCCATGGTTTTCTCCAAAACTTGTGTAATTACGGGCTAGGACCCCTTAGAAAGACCCCCACGGAGGGCACTTCCCCTCAGGTCTAGGACCTACAGCAGTCAATCGGCCTTATTCCCAAATCCAATCCAATCCTGTTTTTAAAAAAATCTAAAAATTTTAGTAAACCTAATTTTTAGCTGAAACTTTGTCATTTTTAGCCGTCCTTAGCTGTTAGCCGCCCTGGGCGACTGCCCAGGTCGCCCCCCCCCCCCAAGCACGGCCCTGTGTGTATACTCCTTAAGGATTAACCAAAAATATTGTACATCCAATGGCATTACGATAAATTAAGTTTTTGTAGATTAAAAAAATATACCTGTTATAAACTAAATTGAGTTTCAACTTTTTCACCTTTAATAGTTTTTATTTAATACGAACTCTACATTTTACTTCGCTCATACTATACACGTACTCACATGTATCGATTGATTGAATTGTGATAAATGTACATGTAATGATGTTAGATATTGTAATAACTTTTTGATAAAAATTTTCATCAAATCGGTCCAGATTGTTACACCTTATTCAAAAAAGACGGAATTTTCATGTGAAATTCGTTGCTATCAGAGATTCTCTCATAAATTGAAATATTTGCCGTATGAAATAAAATTTTGTGCTGTTCGACATTCAGCGGAGGTTTTAAATAACAAGTACAAAGTAGCAAGAAGCAAGTAGCGAAAATTTCGGTAATTATGTCTTTTACGTTATAATCGGAATTCACAGTCACCGTTCACAGCGCTCCATACCTGTTTCACTTATATACCACATCCTTACACACTTACAATAAGTTAGTTATTTTTTTCTAGCAAAATACTCTCTAGAAATAATTTATATGACAAAACAACGTTTGTCGGGTCAGCTAGTATATATATATATATATATAAAAGATTGATACACTAAACGAAAAGCATATTTCTCAGTATTTTTGAAGGATAAATCATGATTTGTGGTAATTGTTTTACTAAATAATTATCATTTTTTCGTACGTTTATCACTCACGGCAATAGAATTTAAGCGAATGTTTTGGATGTCCAGTTTAAGGGACATCAATTAAAGGGACCTCATACAGTTTCTTCACCTTTTCTCCTTTGAAAACCTGTTCTCGCCGACTCCATTCTTCTTACTCCGAGCTGGGGTGGGAGTAATGTAGCCTCCATGTACATGTACAAATTATAGATATAATAATAACACATAGATTTATCATTGACTGGGAAAAAGTGATGCCTTTTCATTAGGGAAAAGATGGCCATTTTACTCTCTTATGGATGTTTTTTCCCGAGTGAATATACACGGGAATACACATAAATAATTTAGCAAATAAAATTTATGAATAATTTATGTACTAAAAAAAAATAAACAACTCCAGATACCTATTTTTCTTTCTTTTCTTTTTTACTTTATTCTAGTATACTCATATCTGCATTAAATTAACTTTATTTTGGGTTTGGTATTTATTATTATACTTCTTTGAGATAAAAATCGTCTGCATTCATCATGAAAAATAATTTTAATAAGTTATAATTTAATAAATAATTTGTATTGCGTAAATTTGTATAGGATTATATGTAGAAGAGAGTTTTGTGGCGGCCACAACATACTAGTTATACATTAAAACTTCCGCGGCTGCTAACTACATTTAAAAGAATTTTGAAGATTCCATATTACTAATATACAATCTTAAAAAAATATTTAAATTAAAAAAAAGTATTCTCTTAAATATGAATATAGTAATTATATCATAATAATAACAAAGCAACTGATTATAAAATTTATATTTTCCATAAATTACTTGAATATAACTTATTTATGAAAACCTATCCCATTTCATTTCCTATATTTATTAGAACCACGGAAGAAGAGTCTATAGGAATTAAAACTAGATAGGGCAGCGAGTGCGGGAACATAAGCTTCCCTTTCCGCATTAATTCAGCCCAGTCCAGGAAAGCGATTCGATCGTCGCCTGGTGTAGTATCTTTGAAACTATCGAAAGAAAGGGAAAGCCCACCCCTTCGGCTTCAGTCATCCAACGAACGAACAGCCAGAAATGTAAAAACGCGCTGATTGGTATATTTTCGAGATTTGATCGCCCTCTATCTGTAAGATGAAAATTACTACCTTTCCGTAACGTACGTAATACATCCTTCTCTTTTAATCCGTGATTAGAACACTTAAAACAAAGAATATCTACTACGAAAAGAAGGAAAGCTCCAGTAGAAATAATGTAAACGCGAACTGGGAGCGTCTGAGCAAGCGCGCCGTGTAGGTACTGTTGTATAGCAAACTTTACAGGGAAGTGACGTGACGGCATTCTCGTAGAATTTTCAGTTTTGATCCAGTTTCGTTGGGTTTTATGAAACATTCCAAATTAGAAAATTACTTTAGGAATGTTTTCTTTTGGAATAAAATGATTTTAAAATATGGTTTTACCATAAGAAAATTAATATATATATATACATTTATTAATGTTTTTAATGGGTGATTTTTTTTATTAAACTTTTCATTTTTATTGAATGCAAATGGATGTCAAAATATTAAATTTTACCAACTTTAATCGTTTTGTAAAAATTATAATTTGAGAGAAATGTATGGGCGTGTGTGTACATTGTATAAAAATAGAAGGGGGGAAAAAACTTAATTTCCGTAAAACACAAAAATGTATACATGTGTTTGTGTATATGTATTAAAAAAAAAAAAAAACTTAAAATACCAAAAGTTATTAGGAGAGCAGTAATGAATGCTTTTGAAAACAAAATACATTGAAATTGCCTCATCCAATTTTAGATCATTAGTTTTATTGTTCATTGCAAAATAAATAAACAGTAATAATGATAATAAAAATACCTTTTTTAAAGCTATTTTGATTGTTAATGAAAGGAATCATTGTCAAAAATATTAAACTCTACCCACTTTAATCATTTTGTAGAAACAATAGCTTGAGAGAGAAATATATATATATATACACAGTGTGAGTATATATATAAACATTTTCAAATAATTCACAGAAAAAAAATAAAAAATAAATAAATATTTAAAAATAAGTGTTTGAAAAAATGGTATAATATCTAAATGTAAACAATATCAACAATTTTTGAAATAAGTTTTTTTTTTTTAATATAAGTTAAAAAAAATTAATGTTATGTCTCATTAATTACTAATCCTTTTTCAAAAAACATAATTTTATTTGTATTTCAGTTATTATTGGAAATGAAATACTGCATTTTTTGTTAAATCTTTCCAATTTAAAGTTTATAAAATGTAATTAACCAATTTAGTTATACTATTGTCTCTTACATTCAGTAAAATGTTTTTTAAACTAAAACTATAATCTGCTTTCTAAGAAAAAATATGTATTTAAAATCTCGTTTACATTAAGTTAGAATTATGAAATAAAAAATTTAATAAAAGCTATATAGACTTTCTCTCTAATTTAAATATTTTGCTTTTTTTTTTTTTTTTTTTTAAATCATCTGTGATTTATAACTAGAATTGTATAATCTAATGTAAAAGTACAGATATAAGGTAAAGATGGAATAAAGTAAATTCAGTGTAATAAGAATTGATGGCATATGAAAAAAAATTTTACTGTCTATTTTAATGGGATACCATACTTTTGTTTTTGTATCTAAATTTATATATACTTCTAATTTAATTATTTATTTTTAATCCATTTTATAATTATTGAAGCGTGCTTAATGTTATTCCCAATCTTTGATTGTATCAACAGTTCTTAAAAATTTATTAACTCCACTTATACAGTCTTTACTACATCACAAATGTATTCATAAATTTTCCACTATTACAATGCATTTTTTTTTTTTTTTTTGTTGATTTGTGTTTAATATTAGTCACCAAATGAAAGAACTTTAAGATGTAGTAAGGGTGTTGATACATCTTAAATAAAAAATGAAGATCATTTTTTATCATGTTTTCTGTCTACTTATACGGTATAAAACTACAGTTGGTTCTCCGTTTAACGACTTTCAAGGGACCGTAAAAAATCGTCGTTAAGTAGAGAACGTCCTTAAACAGAATATGTGAAAAACTTATGTGCATAACATTTTCCTTCACACTTTACAGGCTTAGGACTGTTAATATATTTCTCTATATATTGGGGTGTTTAAAAATGTTATGTTTTTTTTTTTAACAATTACTGTACTTTATTTTCAAAAATTACATTTTAAATTACATTAAAAATGGGTACAAAAAATAAAATAAATTAACTTTTAAAAAAATCAAAAAGTGTTGATTGCTTCAACTCTGGCCTGGTTTTCATTATTCTTTTTTCAAGATTGTCTAAAATATTAAATGTGTCGTCTTCCACATTCGATGCGACAATATAACGTCGGAGAACATCTATAGCCGAAGTTGCCTCTTTGTAAGATGGTGGCGGTATCTCATTTTCCGTTTCTCCAACTTCACTTTCTTCGTCTGACACTATAGTTTCGTTTACTAAATCCTCATAAATTTGTTGTACATTTCTATAGTCTGTTGTTAAAATTGATTCATCACACAGAAAGAAATCTCCAATTGAAATATCCTCACCTTGAACAACACTTCTCCATTCTTCACGATCATGGGTAATGTCATCTTCATTGATTTCTACATCCATACATTGCAGCTCTACGTCAAGTTCTTTGTGAATGCCAGCATTGCGAAAGCAGTTTTTTTTATTGTGGATGAAGAAACTTCTTTCCAAGCTGATGTTATCACGTGCATTGCTTCCAAGATTGTAAATTTTCTAATTTTCATGCTGCGAATGATACCCAAGTCTAATGGCTGGGTTTTTTCTTACGCTTGGATGCGGATACGAAACAGAATTTTTGTGCTGATTCAACAATTTTTTCACTGCTTGCTAAAATGCCTTTGAGAGTAGACTCAGTCATTTTTTTTTTCAAATTCCACTTTCGCCATTCCAATGCTTTTTTCCCATTCTTCAATAATTTTCACCTTTTCGTGTAGACTGAGATGCTTCCGCTTTGATGCCATAATGTTCAGCTCACTTCGTACTTCAACACAACACACTCACTAAGTCTCTAAACATAAACATACGCATAAGCAAAGACCGCCTTATCAGAATGAATGGGAGGAAACTGCTACAGAAAGTCACATGACAAGGGGTTAGGGACAATAGAGTGATTGCACTCCCGCACAGCTCCATTATTTGATTTTCCAAGAAACAGTAACGTAACCCCCACCCCTTTTTCTTGTAAAG
>OZ005656.1:154653528-154804528 GCA_963930645.1 Salticus scenicus
CCTGCAACACTTTTATGATTGCAACATTGCATGTATGAAATAAACTTTCTGTGTTTGCTGAAAGTTATTTTTTTTCTCCTACAGGAAATTTCTCTATTACAGATAAGGAGTTTCAAGGGGAAAATAAAGAAAAAATCGTCGTTAAATAGAAACATCGTCGTCTTTAAATAGAAAATTTTTGCGGCAAAGGGGGTAGGGACTGTGACATATCGTCTTTAAATAGAAATCGTCGTAAAGTAGAGCGTCGTTAAACAGAGAACCAACTGTATTTATCTGTAAACCAGTTAACGATAATTGCATTTTCCAACAAATAGCTCCCCCCCCTACCTAAAATACTAAGACTGTGATATTTTTTTCTTTTACTAATGTCATTTCTTTAATACAGCCACTGTATTTAAAGGAAAAAGAAAATCACAAATTATGGTTTTATAAAATTTAGGCATTATTGTTAATCAAAATATCAATTATTCCTCATAATTTTTTTTTTATGCTTTTCATATAAGAGCTACAAGTAATAGCCACATTAATTCCTATACTGATTATATCTTGTGTGTGTGTGGGGGGGGGGAGTTAAAATAATTAATACAAAACCTAAGTTATTTTTTAAATATGCTAATAGATATGTGAATAATAAAAATAAAATAATAATTCAGAACATGTGGACATACTTTTATAATGAATTACCTAATTTAAAGGTGCAGAATACATACCTTTTAGATCTTGAGAAACCATCATCACTATCAATTTTTAAATCTTCTTTAGTCTCTGAAGCCAGCAAATAGTCATCTTGGAAGGCGTAAAAGCAATAATATTTAATGCCTTCCAAAATTATATCAACTAGCGTAAATCGTTGTATCTTGATTGTTGAAAAATATCTTCTTCCGATGTAGAATATCAATCCAATTAATCAATTTGGCTTGAGGAGCAATAATCGAAAATCAACAATACACGATAAAATAATGCAGCTTAAAAAAAATGTATTTTACAGAAAAAGTGAGTAATAAAAGATTAAATCACATGAATATTTAATACACGTGAAATACATACTACGCACGCTAGTATTTTTGAATAAATTACGAAGCAAATACTTGTACAAGAAAAAGATTTGAAATCCGAATTCGAAAATGGCGGCGAAAACACGTTACCCACCAAGGGATTACCTCTCGCCTCGTTGTTTACGATTAGAGAGCGCATGCGCGCGGAATTAAGCATCTCGGCCAAAGAATATCTACTACGCGGTTCTTACGAGCCGTTCAGCCTGTATGTTTGCTTCTCCTTTATGCTTTATTCGCGTCGTCAGATGGCAATAGTTACGCTTTGATAAAGCTTTCCTTCTTCTCGTAGTAGGTATTCTTTGACTTAAAAGCCGTGCAATATTTCGGCATTTTGAATGGCTGATGCCAAAAAACTTTTTCGGCATCAAAAATCTTTGCTCGTTAACATGGAGATGATAGATCTATATAAATTACTATCATTGTTATTCATAGTTTTAAAACTAATTAGTTTTAGTGGCAACACAGAAAAAGTCGTTAATCTCATTTTCGGTTGCGTACTATTTGAAGAGATGTTTTCAGATTAAAAAAAAAAGGGAATAATTTCGCAAAATAAATAATCTTTAATCATTTGTGGGCTATGCTCACAACGAGCGCAACATTTGGCGATAATTCCCCTCTCGGAGATTTGAAAGGAATGAGGAGAAAGGATACTCCGGAATCGCGATTCTCTGATTGGAGGACTTTATTAAAAAAAAAAAAAAAAAAAAAAAACCCTGTTTATGAGATACTATGGGCTAAGACTACTATATAACAGGCTGAATCATTCGCCGCCATTTGTACGTCAAGTCCGTCATTGCTAAAACTAACACTATTGTATATGACTATTATATGAGATTATATAAGACTATTATATAATAGTCTTAGGTTTGGCAGTGACGAACTACCATATAAGAATATTATATGAGACTATATAAGACTATTATATAGTAATCTTAAGTTTAGCAATGACGGACTTGACGTACAAATGGCGGCGAATGATTCAGCCTGTTATATAGTAGTCTTACTATGGGCTAATGTCTTTCATACGGAACTTCGTCTGATAGCGGCTTTAATACCTGCTAAAGAGAATATTTTCAGATTTTATTAGACTTTGATTTCCGTCTTTCCATACTTATAGTTTTTGCCGTTAGACGGCGCACCGTTTGTTATAATTGCGAATTGAGTGGGATGCGGGAAAGATCTCGTGGCATTTAAAATGAGGTTCATTGATGTAGCAGGAAAGAAACATTTAATTGTACAGTAGCTATCAGACCAGCTGTTTGAGTTTTCATGTGGATCTCTTTTTGATCTGGAATTAAAGATCATTTGGGTTTTTTTTTTTCGTGTCATAGATCTTTATAGATATGTCTGTAAAAAGCTGTATTATTTATATATATATGCTTAATTTCGTTTAGATGTTTATGACTTTAAATATTTGAAATATCCCGAATGAAAAGATCTAAAATGTAATTTCAGTTTTAATATGCTTAAATAATATATCAAACCGCTATTTTCCTTGTGTGCGATCATTAATTTGTTTATTACTAAATTATTTATAAGGTTCAAATTATTTTTTGGCAGTCCGTCACTTTTTTCGACACAATAATGGTAAATATATTTTTATAGAATGTAAGCAAGTGATTGATTTTGTCTAATTCAAATGGAGTTTGCCAGAGCTGTATTTGGAAAATCACCTGAAGGATATAGTGGCAAAAATACTACAGGTAATTGATTGATTATTAAACGTCTATTATGATATCTTAAGTGTATAAAGATGACACGTTTTTGTTTTACTCACCATGTCTTCATTTTCTTTTCTGTTTTCCTTCTCTCTCTCTCTCTTTAATTTTTTGATTTTAATCTCAAATAATGTTGGTACTGAAAAAAAAAAAAAATAATAATAAAAAAAAGGAGCAGGCCTGAAACCATACTGGACATTAAAAAATTTTCTACTTTTTATGGAGTAAATTATTTTTATTGAAATGGAAATTTAGATTATGAAAATCATTTTGTTAGTAATTTTTGCAGTTTGAATCGAGAGAGAATTCTGTGTACATATAAAAGATTAAGGAAAGCTGTTATTATACAAAAATTTCCTTTTACATATTGCTATTTAAAGGATGTTTAAAACTAAACCTTATGAATACAAATACTCAGTACTGACAACAGGGTTGCCATATTACCTAGAAAACCTGGAATAGTCAAGGAACTCGAAAATTGTTCATAAAAGTCAGGGAATTTGAATATTTTAGCCAGAATCTGGAAAAGTCAGGGAATTTCATACGATGATTGCAGGGTTCACACTAAGGAAAAAAAATGAGTGGGATTCTCCCACTCTAACAAAAAAATTAATTGGGATTTTTAAAATTTAAGTCAGTAATTACATTTTACAGAAAAAAAGTATTTTCAAGAAATATGCATATTAGAGACATGTGATTGCTGAAATTAGAAATTAGCTGAAAAATTTTCGTTAATATGATTGATTGGATGATTTGTTGAATATTGATAACGTCACTTTTATTAAACTGATGACATAAACATTTATATATATAAGAGCCTTGACCTTGTAAGTCAAAGAATCGGAGTTCAACTCCCGGTCCAGGCATTATTTTCACTCAGTCGGGGAAAAAAAAAAAATTCAATAAAATATGATTTTCTTCCAATCAGTTGGTTGTGTGATTTTAATTAAAATTCTATTTCTTTCCCATTGTTTAATGGTGTTTTCCATTACCTGCGGCTTATTTCTGTTGAGCTATCTAAATGATAGACCAGATATTTTCTGCCTAAAGGTTGTCTGAGTGAGTAATGCCGACCGGTTTGTTGGCCTGGATAGCTCAATTGGTAGAGCCTTGACTTTGTAAGTCAAAGATCCGGAGTTCGACTCCCGGTCCAGGCATTATTTTCACTCAGTCGGAAAATAAAAAAATTTCAATAAAATGATTTTCTTCCAATCAGTTGATTGTGTGATTTTAATTAAAATTTATATATATAGTTTTTATCTACATTAAGCATTTTCAGAATTTTTTCATTAGCATAAAAAAAAAAAAAAAAAAATTCTTCAATATACCGGCAATAACTTTTATATCCACATAAAGTCTTATTAAAATTTCACACCAAGAGTAAAACAAATTTTTCAAACAAATATAGAATATGATTTTTATGTATGTACATTAATCATTCATATAAAAGTAGCAGTAGCTAATTATTAGTTTCAAACGTGCATAAAACCAACTGAGTATTAATTTTCTTAAATTGATTTGTAAAAAATTTTCTTACCTGAAAAATCTATTCTTCATTTCCCCATGTTTACAAATTTGGTATAGGTATGACACCCCATAAAGATTTAATTTAATTGAGAAAAAATAAATAGATTCATTAAGTTCAGCACTAAAGGTCTAAAAATAATTACATATGTCAGAAATATTGAGTACTTCTATTGCTTTATTGTTTCTAGAATTGATCATTGACCACAATCCGTATTTCAGAGATGGGAAAGAGGGGGATTAAAAAAATAATCACAGAGTAAGAAATATTAAACTCTTTCAATTCTACTTCTAGAATCTAATAAAGCAAGTTTAAAATGAATATTATAAATATAATTTATGTTTCAGATGGGTAAATATTGGGAAACAAGACTTCTGCAGGCTAGTTGGAGATAAATAAAGGGGGAGGTGGGCAAAAAATAATTACATGAGCAAGAAATATTTAACAATTGTATTTATTTACAGGTTCTAGAATCTAATAAAGCAAGTTTGAAATGGATATTGACATTTATGTTGTGGATGGAGAAAGATTAGGAATCAGAAGCTTTTGTAGAACATTTGATCGCCGATTGTTCCATTTTTATTTATTTTTCAACGAACAATATCCGCCATTTTTTTTAAAACGGAAAAAATAAATTTGCGGAGTTCAATGAATTAGATTTAAAAAAAAAAAAAAAAAAAAAAAAATTGTGGGAAAATAAGTGCGTGAAAAGCGCGCATATGAACATTTTTTAAGTGGGATTTTCTTTTTTTATTGTGCAATCCCGCGTTCTAGCGCGAACCCTAGATTGCTAAAGAAAAAACATTTTTTCCGTCAATGTAGGGTCAATTTTTTTCCCCCTTAGCTTCCGCCACTTTTTGAAACATCCAGAGCCTTTCTTTCCGCTCATGAAAGAAATTTTTTGTCTTGCTTATAAACGACAGATACTGTATATTTTTTTGTATTTTCAAGTAGTACCATAATTATTTTGCCCTCAAAACAGCCAATAATATATGATTAGACTGGAATTTTCTTAGAACATACCTGGAAAAAATCAGGAAGTTTCATTCTCCTGTTTGAGTGGCAACCCTGTGACAAGTTTCCAGTGGGGAATCATTTAAATATAAATATATTGGAATGAAAGCATTTCAGAAATAAATAGCTATAGTCGTTTAGTATTTTGGTAATTATAATTTAATCAACAAGATTGTGATTTCCAAAATGTGTTTTAATATTAGACCCAGTAGCAGAAACAGTGCAGCACGGCAGCGAGCGCTGCAGATGGCTAAAAACTGTGCAGATTAACATCTCAAATAGACTAAAAAATATAATTTACATTTTGTCTCTAGATTATTGTATTTATCGTAAATTCTTAATTTATTTTCTCTGTAGATGCAAATTTTGCATGTTTTATTTAACTGTTAACAATTTTGTGATACCAGACTTGATCAGGCATTTCTGGATCGCAGACACGTTTTATTTTGCTGCAGATTACATACAGAAAATTCTGCTACTGGGATATTAGACATTGACTTGATATTTTATATTAAACAAGAATACACATTAGGCACTTGGTCAAGATTTTTGGTATTTTTAGTTGCTCATGCTTATACCAAATAAAAATACTTTAACGTGTATTTAAGAATAAAAATAAACTGAAAATGTCAGATAAAATAAGCTAAACTAATATTTTTTAATATTATAAAAAAATCTAGAGGTACTTTTATGGCTCCCACTTTTAATAGGGTAGCCACTAGCCAGGGAATAGTGGAAAAGTCAGGGAATTTAAGTGAGCCTGGAAAAGGTCATGGAATTGTCAGGGAATTTTGACAAATTTTGTGGAAATATTTGAGAGTTCGTTATCATAAATTGCTAAATTGTTTGCAAATTTTGTGGAATTTTTTGGAAAATAAACAGCATAAGTCAGAGAAAATAGAGAAAAATAGTCATGGAAAAGTCAGGGAATTTGAAAAAGTTCTAATGTTAACCGCCTTTTTTGGTGCAAACTAGTATGATATGCCCACCATGAAACTTTCTTCTATATTTACTATACAAGTTTATAAAGTACAAGTTATGTATTTAGATTATTATTATTATTTAAGGGATCTGGTAACATATTCTTATACCCCATTCAATTTCAAGTATAAGATTAAATGGTACCAATTGCATTGGTTAACTCCTACGAGACTTTCCTATCTATAGTGCACACAGGTAGAACCAAATTTTCCCTCCTACATCACAACTGATACTGAAGTAATTAAGTAGCTTTTCCAGTGTATTTTACCTGTATTAACTTATGCTTCAGAAACTTAGGCATTAATGGATAAATTAGTTATTTTAAGTACTTTTGATTACTTATACAAAATATGAAAAAATTTTCAGTGGAAACGTTATCTGAAGATGAAGATGATCCATATGCAGGTGATGTTAGTGAATCAATTAGTATTCGAGCTAATTTATTTGGAAGTCCTTCTAGTGGCCAAGGTTATTCACCAGCACCTGGAGGACCATTTTCTGCTCTCACACCATCCATGTGGCCACAAGATCTACTTGCTACATTAGCTCAGGTATTAAGATGTTCTTTAATAGATAAATATTATTCTGATGTATTATTAAGAAGTAGCTGTTAATATTTTACATAAGCTTTTGGTAAACAGAAATTTTGATAATGCTTACTAGTTTAATTACTATTCTTTCAATGTTTATAAAATGTTTAAAAAGCTTTTTAAACCTTTTCCTTTGCTAAAGGTATTTAAAATGATTTTTAATGGTCTTTTGAAATTTCTTATTTCTCTTTGAAAATAATTCTTATTGATATTCCAAGAGAAAATTGTTCTAGCAATTTATTATTGAACATTACAAGTAAATCCTAAATAGACCACGGGAAACATTTTTTAATTTCACAAACTTATTTGATTTTCTCACAAATTATTTTACAAGTTCACAAACAGGGGTATATGATGTCGTTTCTTTATAATTAATGTCAGTAAGTGAATTTTAAATCCAAGTTAAAAAATAATGATAAATATGTAGTGTAGAGACATGAAAATTATAAAAGGACTAAGTTCAGCTGAATAAATATTCTTTATGTGAAGATAAAGCTTTTCATCTAGATATAAACATATTGGATTAATGAGATGTTACTATTGAAAATAATATTTAAATACATTCTGAGATTTACATAAAATGAGGTGAGGAGAGGGCAAGCAAAAATGGGTGGTTTTTAATGCAGAAGAGTTAAGAGCAGTCTCTGTCAAACTTGCTAGAACTGCCAAGAGATTGACTGAGCTGAAATATGTCAAACAGTCATGTTACATGCCAAACATTAGTGGCAAATATTTCCTTTGTCTCTTGCAGTGACGGCTCGTGAACCGAAAACAGGTGAAGAGCTCAAAAATAATATTTAAATATTTTTAATGCATAATTTTTATTAAGCATGATCTTAACTAAAATTAACTAAAAATACTTATTTAGATGTAAATTTATATACTATACATGAATACATTGTGAAATACAGTGTGCCTCTTCGCCTATTTTCAGTGCACGAGCTGCCACTGGTCTCTTGAATAAATTAATGTACAATTTTGAAAGGCTGTTAGAAAATTCAAACTAATTAGTAATATGTTAAAAATAAGAAAACCTTACTTTAAGCTAGTCGTCATAGTCCTTTCGAGCCCCCCTCCTCCTCATCCTCAGTGGCTGGCTTGTGGGGCTCAGTCTGTTCCTTGAACTGACTCTTTTCTACATCTATTGCCAGACAGGAGAGAGTCAGTTCAAGGAACAGACTGAGCCACACAAGCCAGCCATTGTGGATAAGGGGGGATAGAGGGGGAGGGGCTCGAAAGGACTATGGTGACAAAACAGAAGCTTAAAGTAAGGTTTCCTTATTTCTAACATAATGTTTATAAGCTTCTGGTGGATAATTGTTTTATTTCTAATTAGTAATGCCAATTTTTCTCACCAAAAATATTGTCTGTCAAATCACTAGAACAGTAAAATTGTTGCACTACCTAAATTAGTGTATAAATTTCTCTTAATGATATTAAAATGACCATAATTTAGCTATAATGAGTTTTGCTTAATTTAAGAGTACACTGCAATTTATTTGAATAAGACAAAAGTGAGAGCAGTTTTCTTATTAGAATGGTTTAAATTTTGATGTTGGATTTCTCTCTCTTTAAAAGAGTAATTTATTTAATAAATAATACATTTAAATTGTATGGAATAAAGTATTAATTCTTAAAGAATACATTTTGAATTTCTAAAATGTTTATTGAATAGGTAAAATCAGGGTTCCCAATAGAGCACGAGACTGTGAGAAACTTGCATATTTTTTTCATTTTCTCACTTAAAAATTTTAATATTGCGAGAAAATCACACTTTTTCATTTTTAAGGAGTCGATTCAAAAAGAAGATGGAAAAAAAAAAAAAAAAAAAAAAAAAAAAAAAAGTGAAAATTTTTTTGGTCATTTCTTTTTAAACTTATATATTTTATATATTTAAACTTTTATTGTAATAGACTTTTTTAAAAGTCTCACTTTGTTTTTGAGGGATGAGTCTCACTCTGTTTTTCTCTGATGAGAACCCTGCTAAATAATAGAATATTATCAAAATTAAGATAATGTATTTATAGAGACAAAAAATATAATTTTCTGTTTACCCAATAAATGGATAAATTTAAAATTACATTATATTTTTAAATAGAATTATTAATTTATTAAAAATATACTCTATATAAATAAAGCAAAGAGTTTGTTGGGAACACATCCAGGTGGACCACTCCTGTTTTTGATTGCTCTAGATTTAACTACTTTGGTAATGAAAGTTGGCCATTTTTTTTTTTTTTTTTAGTAAAAACTGATTTTTTTTTTTTTTTAAGATATTGCATAGATGTTATACTTTTTAAAAGAGCTCTAAAAATTGTTCATTTTTTGTGTGAACACTATTTATATCAAGTTATTAAAGATATTACGTTGCAAAGTTTTCTTTTAATTAATTAGAATATGAAAATAAATAAATATTAGTTATAATTTAACAGTTGCTAAAAAAAATATGAGTTCATTTTCTTTTTGTCATAAGAATAAATACAATTAATTAAACGTGAACATTAAAAAATTGATGTCATTATCACTTTAAAATTTTCTACACATTGATAAAGTGCTAATGTAGTTCTATAGCTATAAGATTCAACAGAAAATTTAAAAACATGGTATATAAAAAGCTTTTTTTTTAATCTTATAATTATTTATAATTTTGTTGTCATTTTGGCGATGAGTTGATATGGGTATCACAAATGCATAAGTAAACATTTTGGCAGGGGTGTTTGTGTTCAGGGTTTACCCCTGATTTCAGGATTTTTTACTCAACCCATCTGTATTTTCATATTTCCTATAAAGTTATTTTTTGCTTTCATTGGTGGTTCATTTATTATCCATTTGATATGTGAATGAAATGTAAAAGGATTGAGGGCTTCTGGCCTAAACAGTTTGAGTATTATTTAATTTTTGGGGGATTTTTTAATATGAGGCTCTAAATTTCAGGTTTTTTACTAAATTTCAGGGTTTTCACAATCACCCCTGTTTTGGCGAGAAACGTCTGAGTTACTTCAGTGCCAAATTTTAAATTCTGCCAAGAGGTCCAAGCTGTTTCAATGTTTTTTTTTGCAATTTTTCTCAATTTTATTTTAAACATTTTTGTAATGCAAGTGGGAAAAAAGGAAGGGCATTTTTTTTTTAAATTGGTCTAATTATACAAAATATCTCCATGTTAAATATTATGCATTTCCCGCTCTGTTTATTATCGATAAGAAAATGACTAATGCAGTTTTTCCTGTATTATAGACATTTCTATAAATTAAATTATTCAGTACCAAGACGTTGCGGTGAAGAAGTCTTTGCCGAAGTCAGTGAGGGTCCAAAGCAAAGTTTTTAAGCAATTTCAATGTATTTTCTTTTTAGTTTTAATTTGTAGAATGGTATAAAAAATATTGAATCTTTTTTTAATTCATTTAAATATAGTGACCAGCGAAGCGGGCAAAGCCTGCTAGTATTTAATATTAAAGGTATTAAAAATTACAATTAAAACTAATATGAGTGAAGACTCCTTCACAGGGTACCATTTTTTAAAAACATGGATTGAACCCTAATCTCCCATTATAAACTCATTAGGCTAATTAGGTCATCTAGTATGGTAAAATATTATAGTTTTAAGAAATTAAAGAACACGCTTTTATAGAAATGTGAACTAAAAAGCACAAAATATCTATCTTAGTATTAAAAGGCAGGGTAAGAGAAAATCGTGTGAGTAACACACCGTAATATTTACATACATTTAAATCTTTAATTAAAATAATTTAGAATTAAACAAAAACCATTTTTAAAAAATCTCCCCTGACTGAGCTCGAACGCTAGACCTTTAGGTTCGTAGCGCGGTGCTCTACCTCACAGCCACAGCGTTCACATAGGGAAAGTCTTTTTTTGCAATATAGATTTTTTTGTTTGCTCCCAGAGCGGTTACAAACATACAAACACACATACATACGTACAGGTGAAGCTAATAAAAGCGTGTTAAAAAAAAAAGTCCAGATATGGAATATAGTTTGTATTCAGTATCAGTACATTTTTTTTTTTATTAATGCTTTAGCCTAGCCTGGGAATATCATGGGCTTGAAAGATAATGTGTAAATCATACCCCATGATTTTGATAGTAGCCAGAAAGGAAGGAGTTAACTAATTTTTTTTTAATTACAGCCCGAAGATTCTGAATGTCATCCAGATTACAGATTTGATGAATTCGGATTTCGTGTTGATGAAGAAGGTATTTATCTTTCTAGTTAATATTGTTTAATTTAAATATGAACATTATATGGACTGAATAAGATGCATTTTATGTCATTGTAGATGGACCAGAACAAAATTCAAGCAAATTACTCAGCATTCCTTTTGTTGAAGATCCTCAACATCGCCTACAGTGGATTGCTTATTTAGAATTCACTCACAATAATGAAGTTGGAGATTTAACCTGGGATAAAGTTTGTATAATAGTTCAATCATAAATGAATGTACATTTATTTGAACATTGTAAAAAAAGAAAAAAAACTTTGCTTAATATTGCTGTTTTCTCCTTAGTATTCATTTTAAATTTATCATAAGAAGCTATGCTTAAATATTAATGCAATTTTTTTGTGCCATTCAATTGCTGGATACATTTTCGTATCTATTAAAAAAAAAAAGGGGGGGGGGTTCCATTTTTATTAATTTATGACTGTATTTGACTGATTTAAAATTTATTTGTATATATTTAAAAAGTTGTAAGAATAGTTAGTTTTTTAATATATGTGACAAATTATTAGGCATTCAGGAATAATGATCAGGTGATTATGTTTCTAAAAAAAAAAAAAAAAAAAAAAAAAAAATGACTTAATTTTAACTTGGAGAGGGGGGGGGGGTATATTTACTTTTGAAAAAACCTATGATAATGTATGATTTTTACCTTTTTTAAAAAAAAACTAAACTATCTGGAATTCAACAAATATTTTTGCAATTACTAATTCTTTGCTTTGTTTGGAAGAATGATTACTTTTCCATGAAATTCTGAAATAGATTGTGCTCTAAGATTAGACTTTTTTTTTTTTTTTTTTTTTTATTCATATTTTGCACAAGTGAAGTTAAATTTTAATGAAGGGCTATTTTTGCTCTCAAAGAACCTATCTACAATTAAGTAAACTTTGCCTTTGTTTTTACATTTGTCTGGAATTCAACTAAATTTATTATAATTTATTAATTATTTGCCTTGATAAAATCTTTTTCAAAAATTTGGATTTCTTTAGTACTTCCTTTATATCCTGATTAATTTTTTCCCTCCCCTCTCCATAATGATTAAAATATGAGGATAAAGCATCTAATTTCTGTTTAAAAGACACAATGAATTTTGCTCAAATTTCCTGGTCAAGAGATAACTGAAGCACTTAAAAAATAGGCTTGATAAATAGAGCATCTAACAAATGGAAATTTAGTGCTTTTAATAAGTTGTTTATAGAAATACATAAAATTAAGTTTTAGTTTATCAGAGGATGTATTGTATAAGTAAACAATATTTTATATAAATAAAAAAAAAAAAAAAAAAAAAAAAAACTTTATTTAGTTATTTTTATAAAGGAAATTGATTTTGTACTAAATTATTCAAATAGTAATATTCTTTTGATAAAAACTTTAGTTATATCAAATGAATTTCATTATCAAACTTTACGTTAAGTTTAATGCGATGTCATTTTCTTTAATGATGAAACAGCATACTCTTACACTGATTTATAAACCTATTTTCATTTAACTTAAAAAAAAAGATAATTGTTTGAATTGTGGTTATTTAAACAAACAAGGGCTTAAATTTTATGCATGGGTTTAATTTATTTTTTTAATTACAAAATGTAATATTTTTCATTAAATAAATTTTTAAGATATGCAGTTTTCAAATTAAATCTTTCATTTTTGTTATTATTACTATTCCTTTTTCTTTTTGAATATGAAAGTTCCTTATCAATTGGAAACTTGGCGTGGAATTATTAAAACAAGAAAAAGTACAATGTCTAGAACGGCAAAGGGAAAAATTGGAAGGCAAACAGCTGTTTTGGTAGCATTTAACGTACCATCTTCAGCACATAAAGAAATGAGAGAGAAGTGGGTATGCTAAATGCTACCGAAACAGCTGTCTGCTTCCCAATTTTTTCTGTTTGGCATTCTAGACGTTGTACTTTTCCTTGTTTTAATGAAAATTCTTCATTTATGTTTTATATTGGCTTCTGAAGTTAAGTGCAATACTTCAAAGAAAATATCTTCTGTGCTATCATTTATTTAAATAAATTCCATAAAGCAAAATTAGCAAATTATGATATTTTTCTTTCCATTTTATTTGTTTGTTAAATATAATAAAAAGTATAATACAAAGTAAAAAATGCAAAATTTAAAGGCTCAATTGCTGAAAAGTTCTGCACTCAAAATTGGTCGATGGGAGGTCCTATGTTTGAAACCAGATTGGGCTCGCCAGTTTTGCTATTTAGATTTCTCCCACAATTTTTTTGAAAATTCCCATAAATATGGACTAATACACTTTAGGAATATTCCACTAGGGGCATCCAAACCAGGTCTAGGTCTCTTGTGAAAATAGTTGATATTTTCCTATATACCAACACCAAAATTTAAAAGTTCTAAATATGAATTATTAGTTATAATTAATAGTTTCATGCTATAAATAAAGTCATAAAGTAATAATTTATTATAATTTGTTGTTTTATTTATGTTAAAAAATCTTTTATTTATTGTAAAAATTCTGTGTTATAGTTAAATAACAAAACTTTATTTTGTAAATAGTTCTTTAGGAACTAAGTGCAATAAAAGATATGTTTGGTTAAAATTGTTATTTGTGCATGTAATTTTTTATTTATACTAGCCATCAAAATTGAAGGATAATGAGAGAAAATATGCTCACTAAGTTAATGTTGCAACTAATGCCCAATGTTGCGATTATGTACATTATTTAAATACAATTGAACACAGAATTGCACTTCTGTGCTTACATTAGGGCCAAAATGCTCGAATTCCGATTTGTACTGTTGTTTAAAGTTAATGTTGCTTTTGAGAGTGATCAGTATTCATTAGTTATGGTTCAAAAGAATCCTTTAAGTGATGGTCAAAGGTGGCAAATAATTGGTAGAATCGAAGGAGGTCAAACATAAATGGAGGTTGTCCAAGATTTGAATATCCCTCAAAGTGTCATATCAAGAGTTTGCAGCCGCTTTTTAAGCACTGGACTAGATGACAGTCTAATCAATGGCAACCAACAGCAACAGCTGAATCCGAGGATCATTTTCTGTCATTATCGGCTTAAAAAACACATGAAGCGTTTACAAGAGATTTGATTTTAGACCTTCAGGTTGCTACAGGAACTTGAATTAGCCATTTTACTGTTGCGCAAAAGCTTAACGAGGTTGAACTGAATTAACAAAACCAATGGTTTGTGTCTCACTGTCACTCTCCCAGATTTCACAGGGGTCCGTTTCATCCATTTATCATGATTCCCCCTCCCCCCTCCACCCCCACAAAAAAAATAAAAAAAATAAAAATAAATAAATTGTGGTTTTGAAAACAGGATGTTTCACGGACAAGAGAAGGCAAGTTATGCATTCATATCCTCTCTCCAGATCAAAGCATATCTAGAATCAGTGTTCAGATTATACTTGTATGCGTCAGTTAATGGTACCTGGTCCCAGTCTTCTTGGGTATATTGAAAATAACTACAACACTAATTTAAACTGCTCCCTCTGGAAGCCAGAGTGAGTGGGATGCAAACCATTGATTTTCTCACATACAGTCCAACCTTGTTGAGCCTTTGTGTAGCCAGTAGATCTGCTAATTTGAGTTCTTGTGGCAGCCTGAAGATCTAAAACCGAATCTGTTGCAGTTAGTTTGCGTTTCTTTCTGAGCCGACAGTGACAGAAAACGATCTTTGGATGAAGTTGTTACTCTTTGTCGAGCTTGACCAGGCTATCTATTAATGGATCCAGTGCTTAAAAAGCAGTTTCAAACTCTTGATGTGACACTTTGAGGGGTATTCAAATCTTAGGCAACCCCCATTTGTGTTTTGCTTCCCTTGATTCTACCAATTACTTGCCACTTTTGACCTTCACTTAATGATGCCTTTGAGCCATAACTAATGAATACTGATCACTCTCAGAAACCACATTCACTTTAAACAATACTACAGACTGCAAATCCAACATGCATCCATTGTGCATTCCATTGGCAATGACTAAATTTGCATATTCTGATGCTAACATATTTGTGAAAATGCAATTTTGTGTTCATTTGTATTTAATTAACATAAATTATTGCAGCATTGGGCATTGGTTGCAGCATTAACTTAGTAAGCACATTTCTTCTCATCATCCTTTAATTTTGATGAGCAGTGTATTTATTCATCATGGATAGTGAATTATACATTTTACTTTCAGGTAGAACCATACTTACCCAGATCTGATAAATTGAATGCTATGGTTCGTCAAGGAATCCCCCACTCTTTGAGGCCTCAACTGTGGATGCGACTGTCAGGAGCAATGAAAAAGAAACTTTCTTGTGATTTATCATACAAGGATGTCGTCAAGGCAAGCTCAAATGACCATGTAATGACTTCAAAACAGATCGAAAAGGTATTCAATGTAAACCTTAAATTTTATAAGGATAATTCCAATAGCATTATTATTAATAGTTTTAGTATTGGATTTAATAATGTATTGATTATTTCATTATTGAATGAAATTTAATATCCATACAAATTGAATTAGAGACTACTATAACTTGAATAATCTCAAAATTTATACGTGCCCAATTGTGCATGTTAGTCTAGAAAATATATACCCCAATTAATTTTTTACATAACCAAATATCTTATTCAAATGCATATTAATAAAAAATATTCGCATGTCTAGTACAGATCGGTTAAAAAAGAATTTATGTTAACAACATTATACCTCCTATATTGACATTGTTCATTTCAGTTTACTTTAAATAAAAGTTAAAAAGGAAGGCATACTTTATTTATATTATCATACATTTTTCTTTAAGGGATTTTAAATAGTTACATGCCTAGCTGACCATGTAAGGGGGAAAAATGCATGCCTGACTTGAAATCTTACGTGTCCCAGGCATATATGGCAATATAATTTTCAAGACCTGGAGACTACCCATTTAAAAGTTGTAATTTTTATGTAAAATTTTTATCTGTGTATGTTTTATTTGGTGATAGAAATATTGTATTTGGTAAAAGTTTTTGATAGAGTTTTCACCTGATTGACATGTAAGAAAACTCTATCAAATTTAAAGGTCTCTTAAATCTTAAAAAAATATTTTGGGAGGAAATTGGCCAGTGCGTGTATATGGCTTGAATAATCTGAAACCCACATATTAAAAAAAAAAATCTCATAAGCGTCTGACAATGCTATTTTGGTAAATGATTATCTAAAAAATTATAACAGATAAGATTTTGAAGCAGTTCTGAATTACTGAATTTTATACTGTAACCATTTTTTTTTTTACCTAGTTAATCAGATTACAGGTGTTAAATTTAACTTAATGATATTTGTTTGAAATCTATATATTTTTTCTTCATTGAAAAGACTCTGCCTAGTTTATTGGTATAATTAGCATCAATAAAATTTGATAAGTTATGATTAATATTTTTTTTAGATTATTTTTTGTAGACTAATTTATCTATGTATTTTCAGGACCTCTTAAGAACTCTTCCAAGCAATGCTTGCTTTTCTCATATAACAAGTACCGGTATCCCTCGTCTTCGAAGAATATTACGAGGATTAGCATGGCTTTATCCTGACATTGGTTATTGTCAGGGAACTGGAGTTGTAAGTATTGCAACTAGAAAAAGTAAACAAAAACATGAGTCAAGTGCTATAAAAAGATAGTTTACTGTAAAATATTTTTCAAAATTTTGTCTTTTGGTAATCGAAAGTTATTTTCTGTAAAAGAATCTTAAATGCATGGTACAACAGTAGTTTTTTTTTTCTTCTTCTTTTTTAATTATATTATTTTTGAAACTTAGATATTATTTTGATTTTTGTGTTATAAAGGTCTTGCTGAAAAAGTTAAATGTAAGAATTCAAGTTAGTTTATATTTTTTAAATAGGGATGTTTATTTAAAATATTAATTTATATTTATTCATATTCCTTATATACATACATGGTCTGCCAAAATCCCATCTTGCCCCCTCTATCTTGGGAACACATCAGAATTTCTGAAAACTGTAAAACATGTGTCCAATCAATTTCAGTGGATTTTGTTTAACTAAAAATATTCAGTTAAGGGGAACAAACTTTAAAATTTCAGGTGGGAGGAGGAATCTTTTAATTACTCGATAAAGAGGTCTTTTCAAGACAAACATTTTTGCAAAAAAAATTTGTGCTACATTTTTTTTAAGAAGTTATAATCGATTAAATTTTTCATTTAAAGTTTTACCCTCTTCCCAGTGATCTAAATAAGACCTTGGAAATTCTGAAAACTCTAAAAAAGCACTTAATGAGTTTGAAGGACACTTTATTTGGCTTTAAAAAATGGAGCTGGTGGGAAATAGTGCCATTTAGAGGGAGGGGGGGGGGGGAGGCACATTTTTGAAAGACAGTAGGAAAAACTTTTTTTTTTTTTTTTTTTTTTTTTTTCCTACCAAAATGTTTGTCTGGAATAGACCTTTACATTGAATTATTAAAAGACCCCACTTCCCATTTGAAATTTTAAAGTTTTTCCCCCTTTGTCTCCTAGACAATATTTTTTAGTTAAATAAAAGCTCTCTGAATTTGATTGGAAATGTGTTTTACAGTTCTCAGAAATTCCAACACGTTCCCAAGATACAAGGGATAGGGTGGGACTTTTGGCAAACCTTGTATGTGTAAATAAATAAATATATATATATATGTGTGTGTGTGTGTGTGTATTTTGATAATGAAATGATTTATCTAAAATTTTATTTGTCAAGAACTTGGTGTTTACTGTTGACATAAATTTTGATGGTAAATTTCAGATTTCAAAAACTCTGAATAATTGTAATACTTTATTATTATTATTATTTCAGATTGCTGCCTTATTACTCTTGTTTTTAGAAGAAGAGGATGCATTTTGGCTCATGTGTACTATAGTGGAAGATTTATTACCTGCATCCTATTATTCTAGCACATTAATTGGTGTGCAGGCAGATCAGCGGGTATTAGTCTCTCTCATTTCTTGTATTTTACCTGATCTGGATGTTGTGTTAAAAGAACATGATATAGGTATAGTATAAAAGTTTATAATGTCATTTATTTTACAATTAATATAAAATGTAATCTTTCAAAACTTCTGAAAAAGAAAGTTTATTTATACAGCTGAAGTTGCATTATTATGCATGTTTCATAATATTTATTTTTTTAAATGAATACATTCTTGTGCATTTAAAATCATTACCATCTAATTAACTATACTAACATGTCTTCTCTTTATCTCACATAGAACTTTCCCTCATTACTCTCCACTGGTCCTTAACCCTCTTTGCAAGTGTAGTTCACACAAAGATTTTACTCCGCATTTGGGATTTGTTTTTTTAT
Organism: Salticus scenicus; assembly: GCA_963930645.1. Classification (NCBI taxonomy): domain Eukaryota; kingdom Metazoa; phylum Arthropoda; class Arachnida; order Araneae; family Salticidae; genus Salticus; species Salticus scenicus. The sequence goes on from OZ005656.1 coordinate 154,671,944, forward strand.
GAAGGCTCTGTTGTTCTTTTCCAAGTTACTCTTGGAATGCTGAAAATAAAAGTATGTTTGAAAAATGGGTTTAAAATAAAATTTCATTTTCATGTATTCGATGGAATTGAAAAGAAAAGGAATTAAAACTGTAAACTGTGTGAAAATACAGCATGTCTGAGCATCATGATTACAAATATGTAAGAAATGTAGGGGGGGGGGGTACTCTTATATGACTCAGAGTAACAGCAGATACTAGGACTGGACTTGTTGATGTTGCAATTTTTGCATTGTCATCCTAACATTGCAATATTTTTATAAATCAATGGTATATGTATGCTGTTATTACCTGTGTTGAATTTTAATTAATTGTGAATAAATAATGAAATTTAAATTTTACATTGAGTCAGGTTTATAAAAATTGTTTTAAACTAAAAAAATTATAAAATTACTAGTTAATTGTGGCAGATTGTGAACTTAGAAACAGCTAGTAGAATGTCAGTGCTAAAAAGCACATTTAACCTCAGTTTTACTCATTCCACATCCTCAAGTTTAATTATTAATGATTCAATGTTTATTGAAAAAATAGAATTTCCAGAAAAATAGCACAACTAAAATAATTATCACTTTAAAAAATTGAAATATTTCAGTGACTTGTTTTACACCAATAGCTAAACTATCTATATATGCATAGTTTATGATTTTAGGAACATCCTTCATAGCTCAGTAAAACAGTAAATAAAAAATAATTACAAGATAAAAAGAATTTTTTATATACCATGTTTTTAAATGTTCTGTTGAATCATATAAACTTGACAATTCTATGTATTAAAAAAAACTTTTTAAAAATTTTTTTGATGAATTATTCCATCAACTTGAAAGAAAATGATCAAATGCATAATAAAGAGATCAATTATAAGAAATTTTTAAACTGCTTAAAGATGGCTAAAAGTATGAAAAGAATTCATTGTCATCGTGTTCTGAGCTATTCTAAAAATTTCAAATGTCTAGCTAGTCGGGAAGTTAGTTAAAAATCAATTGCAAGATTTGTACTGGACAAACGAGAAAGTGAGTTAATAAAAACATGGTAAAATTATACTAGATTAGAGTATTGAAATACAGCAAAATGTTTAGTTAAATCTGATACCTATTTTATAAATAAATTAGAAAATAAAACCAAGTTTAAAACACACATTCAATTTACTCTTTTAAAAATACTTATAAAATAGGGGGGGGGGGAGAACATTGATTAATTAAGATAGATTCCAAGTGTATAAAATAGTCATTTCACACTTAAAAAAAAAAAATCACTGAAGCCAAAAAGCTTGTGCAAATATCTCCCCTTTCTCACACCTCACACACTTATATTTAGTCAATGACTAAATGCTTCGAGATTTTTGATAAAACAGATTTTCAAAAAAAAATAGCGTCATCTTAATTAATTATGGTTTCATATTAACAAAAAAATTGTACTATTGCATCATTTGATTTAAGTAATAATAGCTAAAATATTTGTATGTATATACTTTAATTATTTAAAAAAAAATACAAATAGAATTGAAAAAAAAAACCTGGTATGGCACTCACACAACTCTCAAATAATCCATGCAATCAGGTCCACAACAGTGTTAAGAGGAATGTCATACACCAGGGACTTGATATGCTCCCAGAAAAAATATTAAGGTACTATAAGCTCAGCAATAAAGGAGAACGATGCACTGGACTATTATTGGCTAATGTTGGGTACCATGCCCAATCCATTGTTGGCCAAATGTGATAGCTGAAATAGGCACGAGTACCATAGTACTGGTACCACACTGCATTGAAGGTTACATTGAAGTAAAAACTTGTTTGTGTGTCCAACAATTGTGGCAATGCTTTCTTTAGGAAGAGCAATTAATTTGTACCTTTCAGATGATTAGGCAAAAGGTTCAGTCTGATGAGGGGATCTCTGCAATCCGAGCCAATACATTTATCATAAAGTGCCTCCATGTTGAATGACTTTGTGTTGCATGAGCATTCACCGCCAAGCACACATGAGCATTATGAGGATTGAAGATTTCATCCCTCATGAAACATCTAATCTGTAAACCATGCAAAAGCTAGAAAATGAGGATCTGTAGCATGCTTTTATAAGTACCATTATGCAAAAAGCTATTTGAGATATATAATCATCTGTAAGTGCCTAAATACACTGTAGATGATATAAATGCATGTTGTTTTTACATAAAATCCTTCAGACACTGCAGCGAAAAACCTTGGTAAGCTGTGTTATAGCTCATATACTCAATGGATCCTTTTGTACTCAATCTAGCACAATCTACTCAATTTCCAGAGTCTGTGCCATTTATGTCCTAGAGTAGCGGTTGGCAACTGGCAAAATGTGGTCCTGGTCTGGACTGCAAAAGGTCAAAAATTGGATTGCAAAAAAAATTTTTTAAAGCATATATTACTCAAATAAATTATTTAAAATATATTTTTCTGTAGATTACAATACGTTTGTGTGCCATTCTTATAAATTTTTTAAAAATATTTTAAAAGTAATTGTGCAACTGATTTGGAATCTTATTGGTTAAATATAGGTAGAATTTGCATCAGGATTCTAAGACTTTACAGAGATAGTGATGTTGTTGAGATTCTTAAAATCGCCTTTTGAAGTTTCTCCATCAGAAGAATGGACAGATGTGGCTGCAAACTTGTTCTGTTTTTCGAAATTGTTACTTTAAATGGAGATAATAGACTTGCAGGAAGATATTTTCTTGCAAATATATAAAACTTCATCTGCCGAAGAATTTTGGTGTCCCAGAAAAATATGGAGATTGCAAAGAATTAGACATTTACATGGCTACTATGTTTGGTTCCACATGTGTTTGTGAAATTTAATTTTCGAAAAGGAATTTTTTGATGAATAAATATTGCTCAAGACTAACAGCTGGCTATCTTGAAAGACACTCTTCGCATAAGCTACTTCCTGCGTGAACCTAACTTTAAAAAACTGGCTTAAAACCTCAAATATAATTTATCACATTGATTTTTTAATACAAATATGCCTATCGTATTTCATATTATTTTGTGACTGAAAATTAAAATAAAAAATTAGTAAGGAATATGAGTTTTTTTTTTTTTTTTTTTTCCCTCTAAGGTACCTCAATAAAATTTTCCAAAACTATCCAGATCTCACCGAAAAATTACATTCTAACCTCTGTTATAAAGTATGCCTCATTGGATATCATTGTGCATAACTATTCTGTGGCTTGCCCATTGTAGTCTGCAGCCTGGTACACCAGATGCATATCCACTAGCTCTGCATTTGTAATCAGTCATCTTACTATTGCTGTGCCAATGTGTAAATTAAAGAGTCTCTGCGAGAATTTTCGAGAAACCTGTGCATGTGTAATGCCATTTACATCTGGAAAGCATGTGCGACCAAGCATTGCTATAGAATTCTTACTCATATAGAGTCACTCTACCCATCTTAGAAGTTTGTAACCCTGGTGCTGAGACATTCTGTATAAATATAAAAAATATTAATTATATATTTTCTTGCTTATTTAGGATGTTTTAAATCCTGAAAATATAAAACTGAAGTTTTACAATATCTACATGATCCATAATGATAGCAAATATATATGGTTATCCTCCATTAATTCTGCTTTGTTATGTTACATATAGTATTATGTTATTGGTAGTGATTGTATAAGTATATAATTTATAGTAGTTATTATTTGGTATATATTTTCTGTAAAATTAATTTTATTAAATAATTGTTGGGAGTCTAACATCACTTTAATATATCTATTAATGTTTTAATATTTATTGATGTCGTTACAAAAAGTATATAAAATAAAATTCATTTCATTTGCAATTTTGAAAAGTTTTGCTTTTGGGGAATTTTTATAATTATCCTATTATTATCTTTTAATGATTTATAATAATAATAATAATAATAAATAGTTAAATTGAGATTGAAAACACTAATAATGCAAAATATATATTATCGTAAAGCATGTTATATTTTTGATAAATGTTCTTGAAAGTAATTTTAGTGGCCATAATGTCTTAATCAGAAAATTTCAGAGTACATGGTTTAGTGATGATGATTCTGGAAATCTCAATCATTATAGCTAAATAAATTAACTTAAAAACAGAGATATTAAAAAATCACTTCATCTTTGCTTCTGAAGAAAAATTTTAAAAGAACAATATTGTACAGAAGATTTTGAGATGAAATAACTCAGGCTCTTAAATAAAGTTACTTTTATTTAAAGATCATATATTAAACAGTTAGTAACATATATTCTTTTCTAAAGATAGAATTCACCTGACAAAAGAGAGGAGAGTGCACTTATAATCAGCACGAGATCACAGAGGGAAATAAGTATAAAATCTTTAGTTTGGGCAGGAGTTTGGAGAGAAAATAGTTTGCCGCTTTGCAAAATCCACTTAAAAAGTCATCAAGTATTAAAAATTGCAAATATATATTATGAGTATGCAAGTATGCTTATGCAATTATAAAGTTGAAAGGAGTAAATTAAAAATTTTTTTGAGCAATAATAAAGTCAAGCTATTAATCGGCTCAATGATATCTATTACACAGCTCCAAAACATGAGTCATAATGCCATATTTAGATTTTGATGCCCAAATATAGCTGTGCTTGCACAATGCCAAACATTGAAAAATTATTTACATCACTTTCAAAACCAAATAAGGATATTCGCTAAATTTTTATTAGCAACAGAATATGCTTATTTTTTTAAATGATAATAAATTAAAAGGGAATTTATATTAATTATAGATGGTAAAAACCAGTAAAAGTTAAACATCACAATAATTATTTTAAGTATTTAGCTGCAACCTTTTGAATTCAATATTGAATGTAACGTTATTAATTTAATAATTGAAAAGTTCATATTTTAAATAATTATAATTTAATTTTTTAAAATTATTTTAAATAATGTCGAGCATATGGCAATATCATCATATATGCTGTAGTGTTTACAGCATATTAACCAAAGATAATAATAATAATTGATAAAAAAGGGTAATAATAATTACTACAAATCTTGCACACTATCAACCTCTTAATTTTTAGTATTCTGAGAAATTGCTTGATTCCCCTTTTTCAAAAGCCTTTTGAGTATTTTATGACACACAGAAAGATTTTTACAGTAAGGTACATTAGATTCTTAGAAAACTGCATAGCTTGGAGAAGTCAGAAGGTGTACAATTTTACAATTTTGCAGATTTAAGGCCTTTTTCCTGTGTTTGTGTGTAATCACATTTCTCAAATGAAAGTTTGAATGCTAATGATAGCAAATACATATAAATAAGCATGGGTAGCATGTAAAATATCAAAACAATAAAAGAAAGCAATTATTGAGTTAATGCAATAAAAAAATATGTATTATTACATTTTTCTTGGATTAACAAATTAAAATTACTGAAATGTGTATATCAGTTATAATTTTCTATTAGAAATTTCTTGTATAGTGGTATAGGAATTTCTAAAATTTACAGTTTTTTTAAGAATGCAAATTTTTGCGAGTTTACTGTATTTAATAACGAGTTTTTACATTCAAAAGTTCACAATCATTAAATAATTCTTGTTTTACAAAAATTATTCTTTTAATATTCTATTCTAAAGCTATAAAATGTGAAAAACTTATTAATAGGAAGTTAAATTTGCAATTCATATCTGTTTTTGAATTATGCTGATAACAGACACTTACACTTACAGACTAAGATCTAAAATCCCGAATTTCAGATTTAGGGTGTTCTAAAACATGTAAATATAGCAAAAACTTAATTTTGAAAAGTGGGTCCAGAAACAATACTTTCTTATGTGTAACAGAAAGTAATTATGTACATTTTATGATTGTACATTGATACTAATGCCTCAATTTTGCGTTAAATACTTATTTGATATTTATAGAATTGAATTTTTAGACATTGGTTGTAATATAAATTTCATTTTTTTAATGCACAGGAACCTGACTTAAGGGTGTTAGAAAATTCTGCACAAATATTCAATGCTTTGTCTGACATTCCTGGTGAAGTTGATGATGTTGATAATCTCTTCAATGTTGCATTCCAAATTGCTGGATCCCTTACTGATATGGCTTTAGAAACTCACAGACGGAAACATCTGGCTTACCTTATGGCTGATCAAGGGGCTCTTTTGAATCCCGAAAATGCAAAAAATCTTCCAAAACAGGTGTGTTGTGATGCTAAGTAAACTGCTTCAGTTCAGAATTAAAGCCTATTTTTTTTCTTCTTTATCCTGCATTAAAAATTGTTATGTTATTTTTTGGTTATATTAAAAAAATATAATATGCAAATCACTTTTTTCTGAATAAAAAATAAATAAAATAAAATAAAAATAGCTTTTTATTTGTGAAAATTTAGTGAAAAAAGGTTGTACTTTGTGTAATAAACAAGTTACAGTATAGAACTGTTTTATCCGGATTTGTATTTTCAACCAGCTAATTTATCTTCCCTCTCAACTCAAAAAAAAAAAAAAAAAAAAAATTAGTCATTTGTTGAAGTATTTTTAATTAATATTTTGTGTTTATTTAAATGTGATTTTTTTTTTTTTTTTTCTTGTGTGTGATAAAGTCTTACAAAGCAACCCAGGAAAAGTACAACTAGAAAAGTTGTAGGATTAAAGGCAAATAACTCAATTGAAACTTTAATATAAATCAAATCTGCTTAACAGGAAATAATTTTTTCCACAAATTTTGCATTAAACATTTCAGTTCTTCTCCAGTTTTTTCCCTTGAAAAGTGAATTATAGGTGTACACATGTTTCTTGAAGCTCTACAAAATTTATTTGTTTAGTTTAGAAACTTTGCTGTCTTTGCTTCAGAAACCTCTGTTGAAGGCAACGCCAGGCTAGTTTTCTGATTCAAAATATTTTTAATCAGAAACATATGCATTCTACCAATCCAATTAATGTGTGTTGCTTTAATCAGTAATCAAATATCCAGAAGAACCAGTTATCCAGTAGGCTAGGTTACAACAAAACTGTAAAATTTTTCACTTTGTTCTTTGAATTTGCACGAAACCTCTTCATTTAAAGCGACTTTCAGTATAAATAATAATAGATCATTCATATTATAACTTTCTCCTATATTCAATAGAATAAAAGTGAAAAATTCATTAAAAAAAAAATACCTCTAGTTTTACATGTTTTCAAGTCCCAAACATAGTTTGACCATTTTTACTTCCTTTTACATTCAATAGAAGAATTAATATGAAAGCTTAGATTTGTAAAAAAATATTCTACATTCAGTTTTTGATAAATTTACACGTTTCAAGAGGTCCAGAACATAATTTGACCATTTTTAGAAAATGTCTAATTTTGTGTAATAAAAATTTTGTGGTAGCCCTAGTTCAAGATGAACTAATCCATAAAATATCATATAAATTTATATATAGTTATATCTTGACATAAATAAGTGCCTATTAACTTTTGGTGATGATCTTCCCGTTTCCTTGCCATTCTTTTTTTTTTTTTTTTTTTTTTTTTTTATTATGGCAATATAAGAACAAAATTTTATATAAATGTGCACAATGATAGTTATTTTTAGCCAATCATTATGAATTTTAAAAAAGATTTGGTTGTATTAGTAAATAATTTTTCTAATTATGCAGTTATGTAATTATTTTTTCTTTTAAGTTTTTTTTTTTTTTATGTATATATAAATGATAAAAATATTAGTACTTCATTGTGTATATATTTTAACAGTAATTTTATATAAATGCAAAAGTCTGGAAAGGGAAAAATATTTTTTTATATTTATATATAGCATCTCAATCGTCGACAACTAAAAAGATCTAAATCCATGATCCAATTGATAATATTTGGTGATGGAGAAACAGAAGAAGATATTCGAAGTAAGAATATAAGACAGACAGAAATTCTTGTTGATCTGAGAGAAGCAATTTTACAAATAGCCCGTCATTTTCAGTCAGTTGATCCAAAGATCAAAGTAGTAAGTATCATTTACAAACAGTGATGACTATTTAAAAATTTCATATTTTATCTATTGTTTTTATTATTGATAAAACTTTTTCCTTAGCATTTTCTTGAAATGAAAATTTAACCTTATAACGGTTGTGAACGTGTTTTTGTAATTGTTTATTTCCTAAAAAACACATACTTAAAATGTGCATAATTATAGACTTTAAGCTTTTTTCTTTAAGTATGAAAGATCATATAACAGTCATGAGGTTCATCTTTAAATGCATAGTGAAAAATCCATTGTTTTAATATATTTATAAAGAATTTATAGTGAAAACAACAATACCATTTTTCCTGTCAGACGCACTCTCTACATGCTTAGAGGGTTAAAGGATTATTACTGTAAAAAAAGTATTGCTTTAAATGATGAAGAGAATAAAAAGAACTTTATAAACAAATTTGTTGGCCTTTGCTTATTTAATGGCTGATTATTTTCAAATGAACTTGTTTCAAAATTTATTATTCATTTTCTGGTTAGTTATCATAGCAATCCAAATCCTTTAATATCAGTTTACTATAAAATTTGAAAATTATGATTAATGATTTCACATTATAATGTTTAAAGTCCATGAGACTCCAAGAAATTAAAAATTCTTTAATTCAAATATATTACAACATAGGCAGTTAAATATATTTTCAACTGTTCTCTCTTTAACAAAATTGCACCCTCTAAAAATAATAATAATAAAAATTAGCTATAGAAAATAACAAGTCTTGTGTAAAAAAAAAAAAAACTAAGAAATAATCCTTAATCTATTTTAATAAATGTTGAAGTAGACATTCAAACTGCAATTTAATACTGTAGTTTAATTTTTCCTTAGTGCTTTTTTTTTTTTTTGGGGGGGGGGGGGATAGTATTTCAAATTTTGTTATGCTATTCTGTATTCTTTTAAGTTCATTATGGAAGATTGCAACTCCTGGAGTCAAGATGGAATTTTTGAAAAATTTGCCCGACAAAAATGTCTTTACCAAAGAAAAACTACATCTTTGCTGAAAAATTATATTTTTGCAAATTTACAAATTTAACAAATTGATTAAGTAATAAATAAATAAATATTATAGTAAAAAAAAAAAAAAATCTTCATTTCTCTTAATACTTGAATCAGGGCGCGAAATTTCAGCTCGACATTGGCGAGTGGAAATTTTACTGTGGCGAGTAAAATTTTGGTCTAAATTTAGACAGAATTCTTATAGTATACGGTACTACCAAAAAATAAAAATATATCGATTTAAAAACGTAAAATCATGCTAATCTTAGGTAAGGTGACCAGACATCCTCTTTTCAAGAGAACAGTCTTCATTCTCAACGCTCTGCTCTCTTAAATGAAAAAAAAAAATTACAGGACTAAAAAGTTTCCTTTTTTTATGTTTTTCGTTCTCTGTCTTCTTTTTCAAATGAAAAGGATTTAGTCCTAAATTTACAAAATTTCACAAAACTGACAAGCTCAGTCGGCTGTCAGCTGTATCGAACGGGGAACACTAACTACTTTGTGCGTTAGGTTCACAACTGTCATCTAGAATCTAAATTGTGGCTCTAGAAAAAATAGTTCCATGTCATCCTTATAAATTCTAGTCCCCTTTGAAAGTGAGTTCTAGAAACCCCTATTAGAATTCTGGAGAGTTTCTCTATATTATCGAGGCCAAACCTATTTGAAAATATTCCCAAATAAATGCAAACACAAGAGGCGGGTTTCAGAAACTATGATCTTGGTTTATGACCCAATTCTAGATAGTCATGCGAGAATTTCTCGTCATACAAAAGATTCAGAATATTGTTTCAGCATCTACAAATGTGCAGACCAGAAATTCTCGATCATTTCGTCTATTCAATTTATTGGCTTGCCTTATGCGCATAGCTCGAAAATCTATATTTCTAGTTAAGGAATTTAGAAAATGGCTACATATTTATTCTAGAGGAAGGCAGTGTATTTTTTTCCTCAGTGTATTCAGATTCTTCAAATCACAAAAAAATAAAAATATTCCCAATATTTGTACGGTTCTTTGATTCAGAACACGGAATCACTATTGAAATTGTCATGAAATTATAAGAAGGTGGTGCTCCGGTTGATACGCGGTGGGTTAACGTGTGTTCTCACTTTTGCATGAATAACATATATGCATATATATACATATATATATATATTGTCCAGTGACACATATAAAAATTAGGGATTTTTTCCTCCCTTATCCGTATATTATTAATCTAAATTAAGGTGTATTCATCCAAATTCCCCATTTTGAGATAAAAATCTTTCCGCTAATTGTGTAAAATAGCAGCATTTGAATCGTTTTTTATAATAATTTTCATTCAATTTTGTGTCCTCTAAAATTAACTCTTTTTAAAAATTGAGTGTGTTCTCTTTTCTTATAAAATAAGACATTGCGTAATTTCTCCTCTTTTTCCAATAAAAAATTCTAGTCAACTTATGCGTAAAAAATAGAGTAAGTTAATCATTTTGTGGCGAGTAACTTTTTCTTTTCAGCGAGTGTAATTTAAGCTGAAATTTCGGGCCCTGCTTGAATTGAAGACCTCGGTGTAAGAAGGGGACGGCTTCACATTTTAAAAACTTTCAGGAATCACAAGAAACATTTTAAAAATTCATTTTTAAAGATTTTGTTTTATATTTAATATTGTGTTAGAATTTGCCTCTATGAAAAGTGTTTTTCACAAAAAAAAAAAAAAAAAAAAAACTTTTAAAACTTGGTGAAAATAATTGGATCTTCAAATTAAATATGTGGCATATGAATCACCCATTATGAAATTTCAACTCTGGGAAATATCTAAGATCTAGCTTATTCTTTTGCTGATAGTTTGCTTAATTTTTACTCTATTGAAATGAACTTTTGATGTAAGTTGCTTGATATATCTAGCTTTCAACCTATATAATAAAAATGTTTCCATCTTTCGCACATGCAAAGTAAAAAAGATATATATTATAAGTGATTATAGCTCAACGATTATTACACATGTGAATTTTATGTTTCTCCAATGTTTGGTGATTTTTTTTTTTTTTTTTTTTCAATTTTATGAAAATCCATTCTTATTATAAGCAAAAAATTTATCCAAAAAAATTAATAATTTTGGAAAGAAATTATACTTGCCTAAATAATTGTGCAATTCCCCCACACACACAAAAAAAATACATAGTAAGTGCAATGTATTTAAGTTATAAGGCATTTAGAGCTTTTTAGGATACAGGGTAATCCAAAGCATTTTTTTTTTTTCAATTTGTGGTTTATCCCCTAATTGCACTGATATTTAAATTGATAGTGGAAAATGTGAGTTTTTAAATGTTCTTTGCTTATCTGAAGTTCAAGGCCATTTTGTCCAATATTTTTTTTAGAAAATCGAAAATTAAAAAAATGACAAAATAAAAAGTTTCTAATAATTTGATCACCACTGTAATTGTTATTAAGATTGAAATATTTGTATATAGAAAAATATATAAAATTTATATGTTGTTAGTAGTAAGATACTTCGAAATTGTTCAAAGCATTTAATTTTTTTAAAAAGTTATTATTATTATTATTTTCTAAATAAGCATTCTTTTATTTGTTTTGATTTCTTTGATTTTAGCTATAAATTCTGGATATAAAAGAAAATTTTCACTTTCTGATTAACCAAACTTCTCATCTTTCAATATTTCAGTTGTATTTAAAATTTGCCAAGCAAATTATTATTAAAAATCATTGAAACTAGATGTTTAATTGTATCCACTTTTTATTTACAAATATTTGGGGTGAAATTTTTTTAATACACTCCAATAAAAGTGATTTAGTGCAATGTTTATGTCAAAATAATAATTTCAGTCTGCGTGTTATTGAGTTTCTTGTTTTTAAATAGAATCTTACAGCAGATTACAGTATGGAAGGCCATGCTAGAGATCAAGAAATTTTTGCCAATGTTGCTAGAAATCGCCGAAGAAGAGCTAAGGCTTGTTTAGATTTCGAAAGACATGATGATGATGAATTGGGTTTTCGAAAAAATGATATAATTACTGTAAGTTTATTTTATTACTAAAGTATTTTGTTTAAATGTGTGTATTTTTTTTATATATATTTTTATAGGATTTTTTTTTTTTTAGTAAATTCAGTTAAATACTTGTACTAAATTCTGTGTATTAATTTTTGAACTAGAGTTTCCACAAAATTTTTACCACAACCAGACAGAAAGAAGACATTTTCTTAAAAAAAGAAAAAAAAAAAAAAAGTTTAAACTATATTCTAGAGTTCAATCTTTTATAACATATAATTCCACCAAAAACCGGAAATTGAAAATTTTTATGAATCCAATACCTTCTTTTATTCAATATAGCAGAAACTAATATAGGAATGAGAATTTTCTGCTTTTTTTTCCCCACCATTATTTCTGTACAGCAATATCTTTCGTATTTAATCACAAAAAATTGCAAGTTTGTAATGGCAGAACTTTATGGTAATAGAGTAGCAATTTTTTTTCTAATAAATGTAGCACAATTTAAAAAGATGGGAAATCAATTTTTATTTTCAAATTCAATTTATTTTTTAAGTATTTAAACTAAGTTTTTGTTCAAAATGTTAATTTTTTTTTTTTTTAAACTTCCTTTAGATAATTAGTCAAAAAGATGAGCATTGTTGGATAGGAGAATTGAATGGGTTAAGAGGATGGTTTCCTGCTAAATTTGTTGAACTTTTAGATGAAAGAAGTAAACAGGTAAAAATATTTAATGCTGTGACTTTCCTCACAATTGTTTATTTATTCTGCTTGCATGTCATGCATATTATTTATCACTTTTTTTTTTTTTAATTATTATTATCTTTTTAGTATTCAAGTGCTGGTGATGATTCAGTTACAGAAGTAATTACAGATCTTGCTCGAGGAACGTATGTATTGAGTTTAAGCGTAATTATTTTTTAGCTAGAAAATTTTGTTATTTCATTGTAGTAATAGTCATAAAGAGAGTAATGTTTTATGCATTTATGTATAATAGATGTATTGGTGTTTAGACCTGGAAATTAAAAGTTACTCACCTATAACTGTTGATTCTTTTAATTTACCTGCCAGTTTTTCATATATTTTTCATCTGATTGCAAAAATGATTTTCCATATCATTATTTTTTGAAAAAACTTTTCAAAATTATCAGATTTTCATGAAGGATCCATTTTAAGTTCACTGAATTTTGCGAAGAATCTTTAATTTAGCTAATTATTGTGAAAAGTCTGTGTTGAGTTTGCAGATTAAGAGTTTGTTTATTGTTTTAAGAATTAAACTAAGAATTCATCAGTGAAAAAATTAAAGTATTTGTTAAATAATTGCAGTTTTTTTTAGCTTTTAACCCTAAATATTTTTTAGCACGATTTTAAATCCACTAAATTAATATCTTCTAGTGGAGCACTAATTTTTAATATATTTTAATTTCAGACTGTGTCCTGCCTTAAAAGCAGTGTTAGAACATGGTATGAAAAAATCATCAATTCTTGGTGGACCCTGTCATCCATGGCTTTTTATTGAAGAAGTATGATTAGATTTTTTTTCTACTTAAAAAAATATATTAGGTATAAGAATTGATCAATTAAATATTTCAAATGAAAGAGCAGCAATAAGCAATCTTAATTAGCATGAGAATTGGTCAATAAAATTTATACATGATCTATAAATATATTTATAAAATGTATTTAGCATGAGAGTTAGTCAATTAAATATTTCAAATGATCATTTTTACTTCATTATATTACCTAATGCTATGATTCATATTTTAAATAGAACAAAATTAGAGAAATTTAGTTTTTATATAGCATTTCTATGTAATATTGCATATGAATGTTTGTTTATATTTAGTGGATTTTACACATACTCTGTAAATATAAAACCAGGCATTAAGAATCGTGTAAGTTTTTGTAACACATTTTACAAGACGTTGTTCAAACACATGCCCATCATAAAAATTTATGAAATTAAAATTCTAACTTTAAAATGTACTCTGATTAATTTTAGTAGAATATGTTTACCAAAGACACTTCATATCTGCAATCTACAATGTTATACAAAATATTAAGAATGAAACAGATAAAATGGCATTAATGTATAATGAGACAAAGCTCATCAGAAGATAGACTAGGAAGCACACTTGAACATTCTCATATATGGCACATGACATATGGTAAGGGATATTCAGAGTAAAAAGCACATACAGTCATAAATTCTAGGAAAGGTGTTATTTTATAAAAAATGTTATATTAATGAAATGTTTTATTAAACTTAATGCTTGATTTAATTTTTTTAAATTATTGGTTTTTTGAAGAATGATATTTAAATTTTACTCTTTAATAATAATAAATGAATTTAAATGTTTTAAGATTAATTAGATTTGAATATTTCCTACCCGAATTTTGAAGCTTGGTGGCAGAGAGAACTAATCAGCGGCCACATACGGTGATCACGGCAACTGGAAAGAGTTGTCGCATCACTTCCGGCGAAAGTTCTAGAACATGCTCGATCAAATCCCCATTTGCCGGGTGGTATAACCAGAAACTTGACCACCACTGAAAATCACGGACACGTGTATTTAAAATAGCCTATTTTACATAAATAATAATTTGAAGATAAAAACTGTAAATTTTGATGGATTTGCAAAAGTAAAGTATCATTTTAAAGTGAATTAAACATTGATTAACCTGGTAACAAGGGAAAATCAAAATTTATTATGGATAAAATTTTAAGATTCCAAGGGGATGGGAAATTGTAAATTGATAAAACCCCTGTTTTTGAAACGAAAGTTAATGTTATTAGATTGGTATTCTTTAATTTTGAGATTTAAAACTTTTTACTCTATTAATTCTTTAGACTATGAAAGGTTTTACCTTTCCTCATGTAAGAGATTTAATTACTAGTTGAATTTAAAATCTTAATGAAAATTAAGCAATTTTGATCTGGTTTAATTACTTATTTGATGAAATCGATGGATTAATGCTGTTATTTAGTTATAAATACAGAATGTTACTTAAAATAAAGTGTAACAAAAGGTATTATATGATGTTCAAGGATTTCAATAATATTGAGTTGATGTTACTATATAATAGGCCAAAAGGTAACCCAAGAACTCCTGGATGACTTTACATGCGATAATATAAATTCAGAATTTATAATGCTGGAGGAAGTTTGATATACTGTATATGTGAAAATAAACTGATGACAGACAGCAGAAGAAATCGTAAGGCACATGAAGCAGACTACTGGATATCCAATACTATGTTTTACTATGACCAGAAGGTTGCACAAACATGTTCTATATGTATGATAACCAAAGTATATCTGAAAAAAATTTGAAACTGAAAACAGACTTTTCAAAAATTGACAAACTCAAAAAAAATTCTTGTCTGAAAAAAGACCTACACAAAAATTAACAAATTTAAAATGAATAATAATATATATTTTTTTTAATTTGGATAAAGAAAATTGTTTATTTCAATAATCAGCTGAAAATATGTAAAAAATTGCTGAGTGAGATAAAAGGATCTACTACCCACTGGCTAATGACTTAAGATTTCAATTTCTAGGTCTATTTGACCCAATTTGGTGTTTATAAAAAGGAAAGTTCAGATTTGGCTTAGTCTAACAATAAGCCAAAGGCTAGGCTTGAGACAGACTGGATTTGCAGAAACAGAATTAAACCTGGTACCATTACAAATTTTATGAAAAATAGTCAATCCAGGTTTTTGTAAATTTCATTTTCTTTATCTTTATCCATTATAAGACACATTATAAGGTTATAGATGTGGGGCTTTGCACACAAAGGGCACAGGGAAAAAAAAATCCTTTTAAGTTTTATTTATAAATTCTGAACTTTCATTGTTTTTTGCAGGTTGCTAATAAAGAAGTTGAAAAGGATTTTAACTCAGTTTATTCTAGGTTGGTCTTGTGCAAAACTTTTAGGTAATTATGATTTTTTCTGTTAAAATACTTTTATGCTTTTTAAAATCAACATGATCTTTTCACAAAATTATCTTGACAATTATTTTTAAAGTAATGAGATTTGCTTTACCAAGCAACTGTGGGTATGCTATCCTCTTGACCAGAAACTGTTAATATTCTCATAAAATTCTATAACATAATAATTCACTTAATAGTTTTGCACTCAGAAATCATGAAAATTGCATTTGTTTAATTTGTTTTTAATATATATATATATATATATATATATATATTTGCGAATTTATTTGTGCAATCATTTATATACGCTTGGCAAATATGAAGACTGAAGAATAGTTTTTTAAAAAGTGGCAATTACAAAATTTTCTTCAGCATGAAATTTTGTTTAATCACCAGTGTGATTTCTCTAATCTACTTTTGTCTAAATATTATTATAAACTTTATCATTAGGGGGGAGAATTACCATTTAAGATCGTAATTTAATCAAATGAGTTATAAATTTATTTTAAGTGCTGCTTGAAGGAGGGAAAAAAAAAAGTAAAAAAATGAAATAAAGAATTAAAGTAATTTAACAGTAGAGCTAAGAGACATGATTAGCCATTATTTGAATTGATAAAAATTATTATGAGTTAGCATTATGCTATATTATAAGAAAAATTTAGTAAATTAATCACATTCTTTTCTTTCAAATAATGCTCCCCCCCTTTTTTTTAATCAAATAAAAGTATTTTTAGGGGTTTAATTATCTGTATTAGTTATTCTATTTATTATTTTTTAAATAGACTTGATGAAGATGGTAAAGTTTTGACTCCTGAAGAAATTTTATACCGGGTAAGCTTCACTATTTTCATTTAAATATGCTTAAGAACTACATGGTTTTTATTCTTATTGGATAGTTCTTATTTTATTTGTTTATTTTTTACAAGTACAGTTAGAATTATTAAAATATATCAGTTTCATAAGCACTTTAAAAAATATTTTTCACTTACTTTCAATAAAAATTTTGTCAGTTCTGAAATAGTTTTTTTTTAAAGTTTAATAAGTGAAAAAAAAAAAAATATTTTATTTTATTTTATTTATTTATTTATTTAGTTTGGTAAGTAGAATATAAATTGTAAGTAATACCTACTATTAATGTAATTCAATTGCAAATGTGATCTATTTTTCTGTTTACCAGAATTGATTCAAGATGTTTCGTCTGCTTTTCAAAATCATTGTTATTTTGATATGATTGGACATAGCCCATTTTATAACTGATTATTTCAGTGATCTGTATCATTAAGTTTACTGAACATTATTGAAGGAATTCTAATTATTGAAAAAATAGATGTTATTTTTGCAAAGAATAAATTACTCAAAAATCACATTGAAAGCAATTTTTTATTAAAATTAAATTCCCTTTTCATTTAGTAATTATTTGTATATTGCTAATCGTTTCTATAAAGCCAGGGTAAAGAAAACATTAAAATCATATTTATAATGGCTTATGAAAATAAAAGAAGTTGATTATCTTGAAATTTTATTTTTACTAATTTATTTAAAGAGGAATGTCTGAACTAGGATGCTGTGCTGTGTTGAAATAAACTTTAATTATGTCAGGTGAATCCATGTTATGAAAAATGATTTAAAATAAAAAAAAACAAAAACCATATTTACCAAATTAATTTAATACCTTACTAATCATTCTTTATAATTTGCACACATTTCAGACACAACGTGTCCATCTTCAGTGCCGAGTGACTGTATTCTTTAGTGTTGATCTTTCTTCTCTTTCGTAGCTCTTTTCGCTTCTTTTCTTTGTTCCAGATCAACATTGACGAATACAGTCACTCGGCACTGAAAATGGACACGTTGTGTCTGAAATATATATGTGTGCAAATTATAAAGGATGATTAATAAGGTATTAAATTAGTTTGGTAAATATAGTAAAAATTCCTTTTTAAGATGTTTTTAATTGTAATAAGAAAAACCATTTAAAATTTTAAGATTAAAAAAATTTCATCTTCAACAACCACCTATCAACACTAATTTAAAATCTGCACTCAAAGTCCAAGAACAAAAATTGCTCATAAAATATGGCAAACATATGAATCAGCACTCTGCAAAAAATGCCAAATTTTATATAAGGCAGGTGAGCAAATTTAATGTTATGCAACAATTACTGCATCAAGCATCTAGATAAAAATGTGCTGTAAGGTAAAAAAAAAAAAAAAATTGCAAAAATAAATTTTTGAATAATGAACCAGTTATAGTTAGATAAGTAATTAGTTAGATAAGTAATTTATGCTCTGCGAAGTTTAAAAACAAGAATATTAATAAGCTGATCACAGCCACTGCTAAAATGGGTTTTCCTAAAAACTTTGTATTTTCTATTTTATATCCTTAACCATGTCTCTGTCAGTACATTATATATATATATATATATAAAAGCTGTGTACACTTTCGTGTATATTAACAAAAAAATTATAAAATAATAAAAGACAATAAAAAAGGTGGCAGTTGGGTGGGCAGATGTTTGATTATGGAGGTGGGGTGGTGGTGTAAGGCTGGATGGTTGGGAGGGTTTGTGAAATTAAATAAATAAAAAAAAAACTTTGTATTACTATGCAAACTTATTTTTTCCAATAAAATTTCAGTTTCTTCCTTTTTGAGTTGTCAACTATTTTTTTAAAATTCTAATTATACTATTAAACACAATGTAATCAATCAGTGAATTTCATTGTTGCTTCGTGGTTTCATTGTTATTCATCTGTTTTAAAATTTTGCTTTTTATATCCATATGACTCCTATTTTGGTCATGGCAGGCTGGGTGAGTGTTGCTGGCGTGAAACTTGTTTACCCCACAGGCAAGTCACAAGTCTTGCCGCCTGCCTCTTTCCTTCCTATCTTAAGTTTCTTAAATTATTTTTTCATAAATTTTCATGTCATTGGTTTTACAGTGATTTTGTATCTGTTGCTTGGCTTCTACTATGCTTAATAGATCATCTTTATTATATATATAGTATCAGGTGGGTTGTGTGGGCGTTTATAAATCAACTAATACTTAATTACTATTAATCACTTAGTAATTTAATATAGAATTAAAGTATTTACATATTTACATAGAAGTTAAGCATTTAAAATCAATCATCAAAGTAAGTTCAGTAGTCAATAGATCGTCAATCATAATTTATAAAAATAGGAAATCGTCCGGCATTTCACTAGCATCGTCGAGCGTGAAAACCAAAGTAAATAAAATACAGTCATCAGTGGCACGTCTAATGAGCACACAGCTCCGTCCAGGACTCGTAGCAAAACTAAACGTCGTTCCTTCAGCGGCGCTTCTAGCTGCGCCAAAACAGGAAGTAACGCCATCCACGTCAGCAGTGCTCATTTCCTTCAATATTCTGCTACTGTCAGGTGATCATCCACTTGGACTCTACGTTGCGGGAAAGCCAGGCAATGGGGAAAAGGATACTTCACTCGGCCATCCTTCCTCGACTGGACCTCCAGGCGATCACACTGAAAAAATACAAACAAAAAAAACAAACAAAAAGCAACACAAAATAATAACAAAATATTTACAACTTATGTACAAATTTTTGAGAGTTTTCATATTTGACACATTTTTTTTTTTTTTTTCTCTAAGTTATTCCCCATTTGAGGAATTCAGCTTTTGCAGATGTGTAATAGGAGCCTTCATAGCATCCATTTCTATATTTTTTATCAACATTTTCATTTCTAAATTTCACTGTTTTAAAGTCATAAAAGAAAGTCAGTTGTGGGTTTACGGCAGCTTGGTTGCTTACGTTATCAGTTTTTCGTGGATGTCTACTCAGCTTGCATTTAGCTTTATTTTTCTTTTTACCTCGAGAAGATTGTTTTTTATCATGTGTACTCAAATCTTTACTTTGGGGTTCAAAATTATTTTGGGACTCGAACTCGAGATCCTCCAATCGATCATTTTCAGCCTTAATGCCTTTTAAGGCGTCTGTTGCATCAAGTTCAGTTGAAAAGTCTATAATGGCAGTCTTATATGTAGGGAAAACTTCTAATTTTATTTGTACAGCTTTGGGAAATAATATGGCTATTTCACCAATCGTGGTCGTCAATGGAAGTGATGGATTGAACAACTTTCTCGAATTTACACTGGCAGTCTCTTCTTTTGGCAAATTCTGTCTTTTACACTCAGTGGAATTTATCGTCGATGGCTTTTGTCTGGATTTCTTCATTTTAAGGAGTTTGAAATTATCGTCAACTTTTTCTTTTAACTTTTCCAACTCTTCGGCTAACTGTGAAATTTTTTTAACTAGGAATTGTTTTTCATCTTTCTTCGAATAAGTGTTTTCAAGGTTTAGCGATTTTATTCTGGAAACATTCGTCTGACTTCGTTTCTGTCGTCGAGGCTCCTCTTTTTCATCACTGTCATCATTTACACTAATATCGTCCTTCAAAAGCATCTTATCGTCATCACTCTCGTCGTTTTCGTCTTTATCGTCATTTTCACTTATGGCCTTTTCGGGAGATTCTAATGATTTTTTGACAGCATAACAAGGTTGGGGAGTTTTAATTTCACACTTTTCAACACTATTCACTGTTTCATTTATTTCTAGGGATTTTTCAAAATTTTTGTTCTTAAAGTTAATAGGGGCATCAACAACAACATTCGTTTTAATTTCACTTTGATATTTATCTACAGGGAGTACTGTTACTAAATTTACCTCTAGAGAATTACACTTACTTTTTACAAAAATACCTTTTTCGTTAATCGTTGTTTCACCCAGCATTAACACATTCATGCCGAGGATTATATCATAGGGGATCATATCATCAGGTACAACATAAACATCAGTCTCACATTGTAATTCATCAATTTTGAGATTCACTTTAATTGAGCCTAACGGCTTTAGAGAACTTTTTCCGATCCCCGTCAAAGTGGTACTTATTAAATTTAATTTATTTACATTCAACCTATCAAAAGAACTTTTACGCAACAATGTTGCTTCACTTCCTGTGTCTATTATACCTATGAAATTTATGTCATTTACTTGTATAATTTTACTCATATTTTGATTAACATTAATACACAGTGCATCAACTTCTGGTTTCGAACCTGGGCACTCGGAACTTTTATGCCCGTACTGCTTGCAGGAAAAACATTTCAGGCCTTTGGCCTTATGAGGGCAATCTCTAGACACATGATTTTTTTCCCCACAATATAGCATAATTTGTTCACTTCATTTTTAGGACCAAATTTTTCATGTACGTTATAGGCTGCGTGCTTCGGTTTTACATTATAATCTACTTTATCAATTCTATATTTACTTTTCTCATTATCTTTTTTATATATTTCATATAACTTAATTTTCTCTTTGAATTCGCAAAGATTTTTTGCACGATATAAAATTAGTTTATTTTCAGGTTTGTCATTTATTCCTTGGATCACGTAATGCATTAACGCGGCATCTTCAATGTGCCCGTTTTTTGCCAATTCGCGCATTTTAAAGAAATACTCTATAACCACTTCATTAGGTTTCATTTTCTTTTTACACAAAATTTCATGCAATAAGGCGGAATTTATTTCTGTTTTAAACTCCTCAATGAGGGCACTTTTTAATTTTTGATAATTTAATAGTCCTTTTTCAGACTTAAGAAAGAGAAGAGCGTTTCCGCTCATTGATCTCTTACAAAAAATTTTTTGTAACTCATTAATATTAAACATTTCTGACACTTCCTCAAATTCGTTAAAAAACTCAATGATGTTCTCATGCGGCTCGCCGCTAAATTTAGAAATATTGTTCTCAAAATCGCTAAAAGAGACAGTTGCACCAAGTGATCCATAATTCACATTATTACTATAAATTACACCTTTTTTGATTTTATCATTATAATCATAATCATTAATAACATTATCATTGTCATTATCATAGGATTTATTATCTATATGGCATTGCACAGAGGAGTCAGTTTGTTCTATGTCATTATCATTACTTTCGTTTTCCGAATCTTCCTCTTCCGAATTATTTTCTGAACTCTCTTGTTTTAACTACTCCGTGTCACACAAATGTAACAATAATCTGTCTCTTAGTTCATTTTTGCTCCCATCAAAAGGGACATTTAATACATTACAAATAATAAGTAATTCATTCAACGAAAAATTTTCGTCGATGAATTTTTGCTTTTTTATATAATTCTCATCATCTATGGCAAAATTAAAGCCGGAAAACTTTCGTATTCTGCATCGATTTTTTCTGTCACCTATATCATTAAATAAAAAGCGATGCAGAATTTTAATCTTACTATAACTTTCATTCCTCAGTGCAGCGCCGATCTTGGGTGTATCACCCAATGAAACCATTTTATAAGAAGATAAAATGTACGTACCTTAGAAGACTAGAAACAGCTGTTGTTTTTAATCCTTAAAACCCTCGTTGATCCGTGGTTATATCACAGAATTCGCAGATACTTCGTTGCTTAAGTTTAAGCTGATTTCACAGGTGTAAACATTTCTGTTGATCATGAAGTATTATCACAGACTTTATCACTCGTTTATCAACTATAAATCTGAGCACAAAAACTCCAATGTAGTTTAACGTCGTATTTCATTCGCAGACACATAGTTCAATCACACTTTAAAAAACCATTCGTCGAGCATGAATTAGTATATGAATAAGTTCAAACACAGTTCCGATCTAAGAACAGTTTTTTTTTAAAAAGTTCGGTTTATAATTTAAAAGTTCAGTCCAACAAATGTTTATACAGTTTATATTTTAAACACAGTTCAACTGTTCAGCAACAGTTTTTAAAAGTTCGTGTTTCTCGAAAATTCTCGTTAAAATCAAAATTCACTTTAAAATTAAAATTTAAGTTGCAATCCAAAATTTAAGTTAAAATTAAAATAATCGATTTATTCTTAATCCAGTAGATTTTATTCTTAATCCCACTTCTGATATAGTATCAGGTGGGTTGTGTGGGCGTTTATAAATCAACTAATACTTAATTACTATTAATCACTTAGTAATTTAATAAAGAATTAAAGTATTTACATATTTACATAGAAGTTAAGCATTTAAAATCAATCATCAAAGTAAGTTCAGTAGTCAATAGATCGTCAATCATAATTTATAAAAATAGGAAATCGTCCGGCATTTCACTAGCATCGTCGAGCGTGAAAACCAAAGTAAATAAAATACAGTCATCAGCGGCACGTCTAATGAGCACACAGCTCCGTCCAGGACTCGTAGCAAAACTAAACGTCGTTCCTTCAGCGGCGCTTCTAGCTGCGCCAAAACAGGAAGTAATGCCATCCACGTCAGCAGTGCTCATTTCCTTCAATATTCTGCTACTGTCAGGTGATCATCCGCTTGGACTCTGCGTTGCGGGAAAGCCAGGCAATGGGGAAAAGGATACTTCATATATATATATATATATATATATATATATATATATATAATTAAGACAATAAAAATTATCACTCTACCTTGAAGAATTATATTGCTGTTATAAGTAACTTAGTAATATGCTGTTTATATTCACTGCACTGCATCACTATTAAAAATAATCTGTTGTTGGTATGCTAGCTAATATTGTATAGGAAGCAGTATAATCCCTTTTAACCCATTCATTTTTTCCACCCAAATTTAAAAGAAATTCAGCCAACCACTGATAAAAAATTAAAAGAAGAAAAAAGGTCTATCAGATTTTAAAAATCGTCGCGTAATTAGATTTCATGCTCTCATTGTCACCCAGAAATAAGTGAAACATTTGAAAATTATCACTTTTGTAAATTACAAAAGCAAACAATAAATTAGTATTGTAACTTTGACCATGAGTACCGCACATTTTTTATGGAAGGGCCAAATTAATCGCTCGAAGCTAAAAGTTATCAGACAAATTAAACGTCGATTCATTGTTATAAAATTGATAAATGAATAGTAAATTTTATGACATTTATTTCCAGTGCCTTAAGATAAAGTTGTAACAATGATTATTACAACAACAACAAACTTTCTTCTCTAAAAAGAACTTTATGAATAATAATAACAAACATAGTTTTAAACATTTTCCTTGAAGCTTGCCATCTTCTTCTTCTTCTTCTTTTTTTTTTTTTTTTTTTAAGTTTATGATAATAAGAAACATTTTTTAGAGTTGTTTAAATTTGATGTAATTTTTATTTTATAGTCGGTCCAAGCTATTAATTTATCACATGATGCAGCAAATGCTCAGATGGATGTCAAACTTCGTTCTTTAGTATGTATAGGACTGAAGTAAGTAAAACTCATAAAACTCATTTATATTATAATATTTTACATTTCATTCTTATTTGCATTTAAAAGAAATGTCTCTGCCTCTTGGAACACTTATTTAATTTTTAAATTCATTATTTATTTAAATTTTTATTATTAAAATTCATTTTTTTTTTTTTTAATTTTTTCTTCAAACATTTCTACTGACTACTATAAGTGAAACATGGAAAGCTGGAAATAAGACTATTTTATTAAGTCCATATCTCAAAACTGGCTCTAACAATTCTGTTCGAATTTGCTATGTAAGCCTCCTATATGTCTATAAGGTAGATTCTGATTAACTTGAGCTATAGGATAAGAGTCGCAATAAAACTCCAGGAACAATAAACTGTAGGCCGTGATGAAGAAAAACTATTAATTTTGCAGCAATCATCTTTATTTAATCAGCATGGAAATCAAACAAGTTCTTTTAATAAAAAGTATTTTAAAAAGTCTATTATTAAGTCTAACAGATATACAGAGGGTTAGATGAGAGAGAGAGAGAGGGCTTCGCGATTACGTGTTTTTACACCAGTCGATAACAAGCGAATTCTGTAGTTGACTGAGACGCAATCCAGACCGGACTGCTGAATTACGCCAAGATTATTAAAATATTGCCAAACTTTCCAGCCAAAACTAATCCATTGTTTCTAGATCAAATTAATATAAATATTTTGAATTTAGAAAGACCGTTACAGAACTAACGCCAATCATCTACGCCAAATTTTATCGCCAGAAAACCGTTGAATAATAGAGTCATAAAGTCTGTGAAATATTGCACATCCTGCCATAAAAAATATAATTACCCTTTAATGATATCATAATGTAAATTATAGCCTAATTTATTTATAACAAAGTGGACTTGCACAATTTTAAAGAATGAAAATGTAATTATGTATCCGACGGTTTATAACTGAAAATAATATTATTTTTTATATTTTATTTATTAAATGATTTAGAAGAGCTTATAATTCTGAGAGATGTCATTTAAAAGGAATATGTTTTTGTTCTCAGAAGATTTATTAATAGCATAAGGGATAAAGTATTATTAGAATTAAGATATTTATTATAGACAAAAGCGAATAAATAAAAGTAATTTAGAATTTCGTTATCTATTTTTATTAGCCATTTAATTTATTGAAAATATAATAATTACTTATTGCCTTTATTTAAAGTTATAATTAAAACTCATATATGTGAAGGAACGACTTCACAATGTCCTTTCATATGTAATATTTGGTTATTGCAAGAAAATTGATAGGCATCCAGGTTTTGTAGGTGAATAGATTCTTAGAAGTGGGTATCTTAAAAAACTGCTTTACGAATTTTCTTTAAATTCACTCTGTTATTCTCCCTTTTATATGTTCTTCTGTTTGTTTTAATTGGTTTGCAGTGTACAGATGATTTTGGTATGTTTTACCGAAAATCAGAAGTAGGACAGAAAGTCAGAATTGCAATAACAACTCTAACATTCTTTTCACATTTGCATCACAAACCTCATTTTAGACTTTTTTTTCGTTTGCATTAGTTAGTTAGTACAAAATTGATGGGTATACTGATTAGGTAGGTCAGTTTTAGATCTTAGAAACTGGTATTTCAAAAAATGGTTCTACATATTTTCTTTAAACCCACTATTTAATATCTTTAATAGATGTCTTTTATTGACTACAAGAAAGTTGGTAAATGTCTGATTAGTCAGGATCAGTTTTATGGCTTCTGACCACATTATCTCCAAAGAGAGTTTATAATGTATGTAAATAGCAGCTAATAATAGTTGCTACACACTATTTTTTTTTTCTTTCTGCATTTGTTTTTCCATCTCTGAATCATGAAAAATTCATTAAATGATAAAAATATTGTTTGATTTCATAATGAAAAATTTTTAGCACTGTAAGGAGGATAGTTAAATAACTTGTTTTTAGTGTGTTTATATGCACACATTACTTACACACATAATTTATTATTTTACAGTGAACAGGTTCTTCATTTATGGTTTGAAGTTTTATGTTCTTGCATTCCTGTAGTACAAAAGTGGTATCATCCATGGTCTTTCATCTACAGTCCTGGTTGGGTACAAATTAAATGTGAACTCAGGTGAGTTGCAATAATTTCCTATTTCTCATAGAAATTTTAAGAATTTAAAGATGTATATATAATACAGGGCACGAAATTTCCACTCACCAGCTCGCCTTTGGCGAGCAGACTTTTTTACTGTGGCAAGTAAAAATTCAGTCTAGCTGTAAATGAAATTCTTACACCATACTGTGTCATCCAAAAAAAAAAAAAAAAATATATGTATATATATATACATATATATCGATTTCAAAACTTCAAATCTTGCCAATATTAGGCAATAAATTCATGTTTAACCTCTTCTTTTTTGCTTTGCGGAGTGCCGACTCACTGGATGCGCTGCCCAACAATCACCCCATCCTCTTCTCCTGTGTCATAACACAGCTATAGGAGAAATTTTTAATGCATAAAAGTTCTAATCATTCAAGCGAACATGGAATGGAACGAGAATGAGTCCGAGCACTTTTTTAGATATTACCTATGTTTGTATAGTTGAATAATGACCGAAAAATACTCGCAACTTTTCCAATTTTTTACTAAAATGCCAAAGAATGGGGCTTCCAATGATGTAGTAAGCAAAGGTATTGAGAAAAGTTATTCGGAAATAGCCATATGAAATGACAACAGTGAACATATTGTACACATCAGCATTTCATCTAACTGGAAAAATATAATGGATAAATAAGAACAGGGGTCAATCCAGGTTTTAAATTTTGGGTCCCCTTTTTGTGAAAAACAAAATATTTTTGTGAAATTTTTATTTATTTTTGTGAAAAAAAAAAAAAATAAAATAAAATAAATAAATAAAAAATATATATTATGTAAAACCTTCCATTTTAACAGTCATTCTAAGTAGTTTTTAAATATCAAATTAACATAGTTTAATTGAACCAATTAATTAAAAATACCGAAAATATAGAAAATGGATCACTTTTATAAAATAAAAAGGCTCATTTCATAAATTTAAATTTTGTGAAGGGTCCCTTTTTATGGATTTGAATTTTGTGAAGGGTCCCCATTTATGGAATTGAATTTTGTGAAGGGTCCCCTTTTATGATGTGGAATTTTGTGAAGGGGCAGCAAAGGGGACCCAATTTTTGCCTGGATTGACCCCTGAAGAAAGACATTTCTGATGTAAAAATTTAAAATAAAAATGGAGGTTTAATCTATCATCGGAAAAACATTTTGAATGGTTATTGTTTGACAAAGTTCTTTGAATGACTCTCCACATTTATGCTGTTAGATATTTCAATCTTTTTGAAGTCTCAAATGCAGTGCATTAAAATGATCTTTAATTATACATGATTATAAGATATGATGATATAGGAGACAATTTTAATGCATAAAATTTTATTCATTTTTGTAAAAGCATTTCAAATAATCGGGGGGAAAAAAAAAATCCCAAAACAGGTAAAAAATAGAATATGTTAATTCTATTTTATGGTGAGTAATTTTTTTTTTTTTTTTTTTTTTTTTTTTTCGGTGAGTGTAGAGTTGAAATTTTGGGACCTTTTATATATATATATATATATATATATATATATATATATATATATATATAAAAAAGGTCCCAAAATTTCAACTCTACACTCACCGATATATATATATATATATATATATATATATACTTGCTTTGTTGAGTAATATTTTTACAGACTAAGCTTAATTTAATGAGGAGAAAAAGAAAAAGTTTTCTTATTTTTTACCAAAAATAAATAAATAAAAAAAAAACTAATAATTTATTTTGTATTTCATTCATTATTGAGAAAAAAGCTAAAAGTAATATATGTTTTTAACATATGGGCAATAAATATTCTTTAACACATTTTGAATTTAATATTTCATGTTTTAAACAATTTGAGTTAGGTTTCGTTTAATATTAATGCTATATAAATAACTAGCTGGCTTTGCCCGCTTCACTGGACACTATACTTAAATGAGTTGTCAAAATCCCATATCATTATTAATAACCTGAGTTCCTGCTGTATTCGGTACAGGTTTTTCTCGTTCAAAACATGAAGAGTCCAGGTCCCCACTGCCTTCGGCAGCAACCGCTTCGTACTTCCCCTTCTTCAGTGGGTAAGTTTGAAGTTTTATGAAATCCCACCAAAGTACGTAATGTGTACACTTAATCAACATCTATACACAAAATTCACCATTCTAAGATAATTTAAGGCTAATTCAAACAGGAAAACGTATTTTTACACGTGTTTATTGCCTCCCGACCCGAAAGGGGGATAAGGGGGGGATTTCGTAAGATTCCATTACAATAAGTGTCAGACACATACAAACAATTTTTGTGCTAAATTTCGTAACCACAGATCCCATAGATTTCCCAAGACAAATTTAGCACTAAAAGGGGGTCTCGAATTTGCTTCTTCGTAACTCCCTCCAAGGAAAAAAAAAAAAAAAAAAATCGAAAATTACAGAAAAACGAAAATGTGTTTTGGAAATATCCTAAAGAAGACACATGGCTGTTTTTAATACCTTTGTACCATTTTTAGTAGAGTTCTACTCAAAAATCAGGAATTTCTGAAGATTCCCTTCAGAAAACGGTTTTTCCTCTCCCATCTTTAAGAATCAAGAATTCCAAAATCGTACATAATGTTTTATTTATACTCAAGTGTAGTCTCCTCATAAGCAATTTCTTCACCATGAAGTAATTTGGGGCTGAGTTATGCTTACAAACTTTTTTTGCTTCCTGCCCGCCAGGGTGGAAGCTGGAAGGGGGGGGGGAATTTCGGTTACTATTGGTGTCGGATATGTATAAGTAATCCAAGCACCAAACTTTGTAACCACAGTTCTCATAAATTTCCCATGACAAATTTAGTGCTAAAAGGGGTGTCTCGAATTTGCCCTTCGTAACACATACCCCCCTCCCCCCAATAAAAAAAAAAAAAATGGCAGATTACAAAAAAATCAATAACGTGTTTTGGAAATATCCTAAAGAAGACGCATGGCTGTTTTCAAGATCTTTGTTCCATTTTTGGTAGAGTTCTACTCAAAAATCTGGAATTTGCAAAATTTCCCGCCAAAAATCCATTTTCATCTCCCTCCCCTTAAAATTCGAAATTTCTTAAATCTCAGAAAATGTTTTATTTGTATTCATGTGTAGTCTCCCCATGTACAATTTCTTTACTGTGAAGTAATTTGGAGCCGAGTTATGCGTATGAAGGTTTTTCTGCCTTCTGTCCCCCCGCCAAGGGAGAAACAGGGGGTAATTTTGATAAATCCCGTTACTTTAGGTGTTGGATACATATAAAAAATCCAAGCACCAAAATTCGTGACTGCAGCTCCCATAGATTTCTCAGGAGAAATTTAGCACTAAAAGGAATGTCACGATTTTGCCCCCTCGTAACCCCCCTCCCCCTCAAAAAAAAAAAAAATCTCAAATCACAAAAAACTAAATGTGTTTTTGGAAATTTTCTAAGAAAGTCTCATACCGTTTTTCAACATCTTTGTTCCATTTTGGGTAGAGTTCTAGTCAAAAATCTGGAATTCGCGAAATTTCCCACCAAAAATCGATTTCCCCCCTCCCTCCTCTTAAAAATCGAAAATTCCCAAATTACAGATAGTGTTTTATTTGTACTCATATCTAGTCTCGCCATGTACAATTTCTTTACTGTGAAGTAATTTGGTGCCGAGTTATGCTTACAAACATGTTTTTGACTTTTGCCCCCCCCCCCCCCCTCCAGGGGAGGAACGGAGGAGAATTTTGAAAATGTTGATAGATATAATTTTAAGTTGAGTAAAGATCTAAATTTCTGGCAAGCGCCGTTGAATTCCATACAGCCTTTCTCAAGTTTTACCCGAACAAAAATAGCGTTACAGACATACGAACACCATGACACATACACACACACACAAAATTTTCTGAAGTCATTTTTGGCTTTCATGGTGTGTTAAACGTGAAGATATCGCAAAATTTTTGATTCTGACAAATTTACAGACAAAAGTCTGATTTTATTAATTTAGATTTAACATAACCACTGTGACAGAATATTTTTAAGCTTTCTGTGTCAAGCCTTGTTCATGCAAATCTTTTCTGCAAGACAATATTGACATATTTTCTAATGTATGTACTTATAAAGATATCAATATTATTAATAGACTGTTGAAGAATTCTTAAATGCCGTAAGACATGAGTTTCTTTTTTCTACTAAAATTTAGGAATATCTTTAATTTTTATGAGCAAATTTTTCAGCAAATGATAATTTCTTTTCTGTGACAGTGTCACTTTGTCGACTGAATTTTGTCCCAGGGAACATAACTGAGTATACTTTAGATGAAAACTTTATCTTTTTAAGAAAGCTTAACTAGCATATTGAAGCAGCTCTTTTTATGAATAATAATTAACCCTTTCATCATGGAAGCCACAAATGCAAGCTTAGGATACTGGCACAAATGTGTGACGTCCGGGCCTGCGTTTCTTGTGCATGAATGTGTTTGTTCCTGATACGTATGCGTGACAAAAGGCATGAAAGGGTTAAAGATGCCACTATTAGGATAGAACTAGGTTGAAGGGGGAGGGGGGAAATTAAGCACTTAAATAGCACTAATATGTTAAAGAAAGATATTATTAATTTCTTTTGGCTACTAAATTATGATTAATTCACTGGGACTGTTAAAGAATTTCCTGGGGTCTTAATTTCATGCAATTTACCACATCTGTCTAAATACATCATTATAGCTGCCAAGTGCGTTTGATTTCCAAGAAGACTTTCCGAATTTTGTATTTTCTTCATGCTTCCTGCCAGAAAATAAAATCTTCCTGATTTTCAGATTTCCTGTGTCTTTTTTTCTGCTTCCAAAGCAATTTGTTTGTTGATTAGTGTATTGTAGAAATTCAGTTTAGTAGATAAAGTAATTATTAACTATGTGACTTGTACTGATGAATTACCAATCACTCTGCTTACTACAGAGGAGGAAATAATTAGTGGAATTATGCAATCATTAAAAAATAAATCAAATATTGAAGTAGAGGAAGGAGAAAGACTTAGTTTTATAGAAAGATAGTTTCTCTTGGAGATAAATGTTCAAGTTTTCTCCTGGCATAAACTTATGGGATTGACTAAGAATTGCTGACTTTTAGCAAGCTACAGAATTATGCCTTTATATTACAGAAAATATTAAGGTATAAAGTAAATAATCTACTATTGATGAGGCTCTTCAAAAAATCTAGATAATATGCAACTGTAATAAAATGTGTAAAAATTGTTCTCTAAATAAAATTTTTTAATAATATTTATACTTCTATTATACACACATTTTTCAAATAACATATAAATTGTTTTCATGTTGATTTGTTACTTAAATGGGGTTCTAAGATGTAAATAAAATAAGTTATCCTAAAATCTGCACAGAATTTCGAAATCCACAAAACCCTTCGTTCTAAGCTGTGTGGATTTTTGAGAGAGTATTGTAATATCTAGCAATTGTACACCTCCCTTTTTGGTCTTCATATGACTTTCTTTTTTGAAGATATATATGAAATTATATCCATAATGTATTTGGTGAAATGATTGTACAGAATGGAACTGTTTATCCAGAATCCAGTTATCTGAAATCTTATTTTTAACAGATTAACACCCAATTAAAAAAAGAAAGTTAAAGAAAACTAATGATATAATTAAATAATAATAATCTTGATGGCAAATAAATTTCTTTGTATTTTATTTATTGCATAAATAAAAATTACATAATTTTTTTTAAAGATCAATGTTTTGCAATTTTTTGGTTATAGACAAATAACATGAATTTTCACAAAAAATAAAAAGGAATCAGCTTGTATGAGTAATTTTTCATTTTCTAAACCTTAGTAACAAATATTTAATGTGCTAAAAGAATTGGCTAATCAGTGTTTGAAGCATTTGGATTAAAGCAAATTTTTATTTTCATGTAAGGCTATTAAGTTTCCAAAAGATCTTTATACATTTTAAAGCCCGATTAATAATTTATCTTGATCAAAAATTGTTTTAAAATTTTCATTTTTTAAGTTTTTCAGATTGATTAAAAGTTTTAAATTATTTAACTGATTTAAAATATTTATTAATTTTTGATTCAAAATATTTATTCATTGATTAGAAACCACATACATTCTATAAGTTTGATTTATGAGTGTTGCTTTGATGTGCAACCGATTATCCAGAAAAACTATTTTTCCAAAATAGAATTGTCCCAACTGTTCCAGATAATTGGTTCTCTATTGTATTTCCATACACTTACATGTTAGTCTGTAATACCTTCCTTATAAAATAAATTAATTTAAACAAAAGCACTAAATATTTGTATATGTTTTAATAAGTTTGTTAAATGTCTTTTTCATAAATATTTTACCATTTACTTATATTATATATTAATTTTATAGGCTACTTGCGCAGTTTGCTTTTAATTTGAATCCTGAGTGGG
This sequence comes from Salticus scenicus, assembly GCA_963930645.1. Taxonomy (NCBI): domain Eukaryota; kingdom Metazoa; phylum Arthropoda; class Arachnida; order Araneae; family Salticidae; genus Salticus; species Salticus scenicus. Next base: position 154,704,602 of record OZ005656.1, read on the forward strand.
AGTTGCCTGTAAAAAAAGAACCATCTCAACCACTAAAAGAAGGTGTACGGGATATGCTTGTTAAACATCATCTATTTTCATGGGACTTGTGACAGTAACTAAATACGGAATTTATTACTTGATGCCAAAATCTTCATTGTGTACATTGTACTTTTCTGATTTTATAAATATTCTGTAATATATTTCTGAATTCATGATCAAAAAATCAAAATGAAATTATTTCTGTAGGGAAAAGTATATTTTTACAAATTTTAATTTTAAGATTATGAATGAATATGAGTACAATTTTCAATTATTTCATTTTGTTTATGGGTAACACATATTAAAAAAAATCTTAAAGTGCTATTATTATGAATGTTTATTAATAATTTTTTAAAAGGCTTCACTGAGGAAATTTAGTAATTTATTTTGCAATATATTAGAAATAGGTAAATAATTAAAGCTAGTAATAATTAGGTTAGTACTTAAACTGTGATCATATAATTATAACAATAAAGGTAATAAACAGACAATTCTGATTTATTTATTTTTATTTTTCTGGAGGAAAAAAAAAAAGGGTTAAAAATATATTATGTATCTATCTGTAGCTCTAGAGTTAGGATCTATTTTTAGTGTATTTTAGTTGACACCTTAGTTATAGCTTTTTTAAAATATTACATTTCAGTACAAGGCCATAACAAGTTTTTTTTTTTTTTTTTTTTTTTTTTTTTTTTTTTTGGGGGGGGGGGGGGGGCATGCCCTCCTTTTGAGATTTTTCAGATTTGGCAAAAAAAATTTGAGTTTTACATCATTTTTAACACTCAACATCATGTACTAATGTTTGAACCTATACATCGTTTTTAACACTCAACATTATGTACTAATGTTTGCATCCTCTCTGAAAAATCTTTCTGATTATGGCCTTGCTTAATAATCATGAGATATTTATCCTGAATTGTAATCAATGAAATAGAAGTCATTTTCTTTCAGAGTGGTAAAAATTCTGTATATTTATTTTTTTATATTGAAAAATTTTAGGTACTTTTACATGAATTCACATTCACTGACTTTTGCTATGGTTAAATAATTCCTTTTGAAAGAGTGCCTATGATATTAATTCATACAAAAAATCTGATTTTTTTTTTTTTTTTTTTTTTTTCTATTTTAATAAATAATTGATTTTCTTTTCCTTTTTGTTCTTTTCTTGGGAAGAGAAAATGAAATATAAACATATTTTTACAATATAAGCGACTGTACAGTAATTGTTTTTCACAAAGCTGAATCTTTATTTAAAATAAATTAAATAAGATTTAAGACATCATACCCCTTCCTCCATAAAGAGCCTTTTTTTGACTTTCAGCAGAAGAAATACTTAAAAGAATTATTGTTGTTGTGGTTGTTGTATTTAGCACATCTTTTTCTTGTATTTGAATAAGTCTTTTGGATATTTATGTATATAAAGTATGCTCATATATATAATCTTTGTATAAATGCTCTAATTTCAACAATATTTGTGTGTGCGTGTGTGTGAGAGAGAGAGACAGAGAGAAAGAAGGGTTTTATTTTTCGATGACTGTTTCATGAATTTCATTAGAATCTGAAAGATACATGTTTGTGTATCTGGTCTTTGTTGAGTTTTTAATTTTATTTAAAATAGATTCATTGCCACAAAATTGGCATGCTATATAAATAGATGGTTGTATTTTTATGTTAAAAAATAATCAAATGTTTCTTTTATAAGTACATGAAAAAGATAATAATGTATTGTGTATTGTTTGTGTAAAATGGCTTAAATTCCCATGAAACTTGGATATATTGTTATGGTATATGCTACTATTATATGTATTAAAAATATACATTGTGTTGTAAATGGTTTTTACTAGTTTTAATGAATAGATTAAAAAAAATAATAATGCATTCCTATGCACAGCTTGTCTAAAGTAACTCGGATTATCACAAAGTTTGAGTATATTTTTTATGGTACTTGATACTTTCATATATAATAAATTAAAGAACTGGTGTATGATAAATGTTTAAACTTAAAAGCTTGTTAACATGATAGTCTTGCTTTCGCCTTCAAGGTAGTAGCATGTTTTTTTTTTTTTTTTTCGCCTGAAGAAGGAAGGCCACGTCTTTTTGAAACCAGCAGTGCTTACATTAATTTTATGGTCTGTGAAGAATTTTTTAAGTTTAAATACTTTTATATATGTTGAGCCATTAACATCCAATTTTTGCATTGTAATCAAAGTTATTAAGTTTCTTAAGCTACAAAAATCGAAGAACTTATAAAAGCTCAGGAATTTTGTTCAAAAGCTTGTGTAAAATCTAGAAGATTAAATTTTAGCTGCAATGTGTATGCATTGTTTTAACATTATTAATTTAATACTCATTTTTATTGAAAATATTTACCAAAGTTTGCATCAGCAATAAATTAAAACTTTATTGCTTATTGTATTTTTAAGAAATCATATTCTGGTAATTTTTACAAAATTATTTGTTTTATTGTATAAGTAATTTAATAATTTCTCCTGCATAGTAAGCACAATGAAGCATTTCAAATAAGAAAGTTATTATTATTCATTTATACAATTTTTTTGATTTTTTCGAACATATATATGCATTTATTGGTTGATATGATATGTTTTATTATTATTTAACATGTTGAGTGCGGTGCCGAAATTGCTATCTTTTTTGTTCAGCCGGCAGCGAGCGAGCGCTCCTCAAGGGTGATCCATGACTTCACGCACTGGGTAGGGCTTATTTGCTGGTGACTCTGTTGGACACGTGGTTGCAAAGTTTGACGGTGGCACGCTTATGAAGTTGCGTTCGTGATAAGGCGAAGTTTCAATTTTTCTTTTGAAGTGAGACAATGGGACAGCCAATGCATATATACCTCCAAGAGGCGATCAGTTGGAAGAAAGTCACAGAAGTGTAGAGATAATTTGAGGATAAAGAATTTGGTTTGTTTTTGAAAATATTTATTGCCCATAAGACCGAAAATGTTCGAAAGAGAAGATAATGATACATCAAGTGAATTATTATCATCCAACCGTCGTTGAGTATTACGGTTGTCATCATTAGAAGATGACAATTCATTAGACCAGGAAGTGGAACTTGAGAATGACAGTAGTAGCATAGGTGCTAATGAAACCTGTGATCAAAATGAATGGTTTGATTCAGAAAGCAATCAGCCAAATATTATGCCCTTTACAAATGCCTCCCGCACAAAAAAAAAAAAAAAAAAAAAAACTAATGAAAAAATGTGGAATTGTTAGAAAGTAGAAGATTTTTATGCACTTTTTATCACTGATGAAATATTTGAACACATCAGTGAGCAAACAAACTTTTATGCTGCCCAATCAAGAATCACTTCTAAACATACAAATAAATGGATGTCAACTAATAAAAATGAGATAAAGCATTTATTTGGGCTAGTAATATGGAATGTTTGAGAATGGTGAATCTTCCATTCTTACGTCTGTATTGGTCTCAAGATCCATTGTTGTCTGAAACATTCCCGTGAACAGTAATGAGCAGTGATAGATTTGAAATCATCATGAGAATGTTGCACTTCGCAGATAATGGAGCAGCTTATGCATCTAACCATCTATCAAAAATTCAATTTATCATAGACGAATTAAATAAAAATTTTCAAAAATACTATGTTCCCCCTGAGGTACTATACATTGATGAATCTGTAATCCCATATTCAGGCAGTATTTAAAACAACACACACAAATACAGCATAAAAATATTTAAATTATGTTGTGATCATGGACACATACAATTTTCATGTGTGCACCGGTAAAGCTCTTGACAAGGAAAATACATATACAACCCCATCAAATGTTGCAATGTCTTTATTCAAAAATTTATTTCATAGAGGCCATGCGTTGTGTACTGATAACTGGTACACCAGCGTCGATTTGGTGAGATTTGACCAAAAAAGTTATGTTTTGTAATATGTGTAAATTTAAGCCACATTTTTGTTTCGAATGTTTTAATAAATTGAATTAAAACCACATATGACTGCATTTCATTGAGACTACATTTATTTTTACTTTCCGAACACTATAGTGAGGAAAGTATTGTAATCATGTCAAAAATCCGAATTCGAGATTTTGATGTTTCTATACGTTTTGAGGTCCCCTGAGTCCGTTTTCACTATTTTTACGATGATGTATGTATGTGTGTGTGTATGTGTGTATGTCTGTGGGTGAACACGCTAGCGTCTAAACGCTTCGTTCGATTAACCTGAAAGTTGGTACGCATATTGTAAGTCACCATAGTACGAACCCTATAGATTTTGGTGAATCTAGCACTTATAGTTTTTTTACAGGGACACAAAGAAAAATTCTTTATCATTATGGCCTATGGGAGCAAAATCTTAAAAGTGCGATAGCATCTAAACGTCTTATTCAATTGAGCAAAAACTTTATACACATATTATAGATCACAAATACTCAATCTGTATAGATTTTGGAGAATCTAGCACTTATAGTTTTTTTACAGGGACACAAAGAAAAATTCTTTATCATTATGCCTATGGGGCCAAATTTTTAAAAATGTGATAGTGTCTAAACGCCTTATTAATCCGAGCAAAAAAATTGTACACATGTTATAGATCACAGTTGAACTAACTGTATAGATTTTGGTGAATCTAGCACTTACAGTTTTTTTACAGGGACACAAAGAAAAATTCTTTATCATTATGGCCTATGGGACTAAATTTTTAAAAGTACGATAGCATCTAAACGCCTTATTGAATTCAGCTGAAAATTTATATGAGTATTATAAATCACTGTTGCACTAACTATAAGCATTTTGGTGAATCTAACATTTATAGGTTTTTACAGGGACACAACGAAAATTTCTTTGTCATTATGATCTATGGGCTCAAAGTTCAGTAGCGTTAAATAAAACAACGTGTAATAGATGGAGAAAAATACTCAAACACTCTATTATGGTTTTCTCTCTTTTGTTTGTTTAACAACTACTCTTTCTTTACTTTATCTACAAAACTGTTAATTACTCAATGTTCAGAAAGTCGAGTGGAGTCACTCCAGATTTTTTAACTTTAATACTGTCCGACGCCGGCTACATGGAAAGTGGGACCGGCACTGCGCTCAATGTGTGAATTTTTGCTCTCCAGCTATGGTATCACTGTCAGTTTTAGATTTTCACCAGTACTCATTATAAAGTGGATAAGAAAATAATTAAGATTGAGCTAATATTATAAAATAATATAAGCTCTGGGCTAATATTAGCCTAGTACACAATTTTGTGTAGTATAGAATTAAATTATTATTGTACTCAGGGGCTATTATTTTGCAGAGGCGACATCTCAGTTCGTCAGTTATAAAACTTATTTATCATATAAGTAATGCTTATAGGAAACATTTATTTAAATTTCATGGCTCATGGCTCATTGCACATAAATGTGTGTATGTCTAACTTATTTCTAACATAAATTTGTAAGTGTTATGAAATCAACTGTGTACATGTTAATTCAATTTTTTAAGCAAATTTTTTAGTGCAGTTTTAATGTTTATTATTAGTGCTAATTGAAGCATAAAATTTATTTAAACTTGATGATTAATATTGGTAAAGGATAATTAATATTTTATATTTAAACATAAAGCTTATTTTAAATTGATATATTGTTTATATTTAAAATGATTTCAAACCAATTTTTTTTTCCTTGTTACATTAAGTGATTAATATGTATTTAAAATATACTTTACATATGGGAAAACATACTTTCACTTTTAAAAATCAAAATTATATGAGGTTGATTTTAAAGCTTTTGTTTTTATCAAGTTAAATTTATACGACATTACAACTTATTTTTATTATGGATATACAGCTAAGTATTTGGTATACTTTATTTTGGTTCTTTGTTGACGGTCATGACATTATATTTGTATGTTAAATTTATATTTAGTTTATAAATTTTTATGTATAGAGAGTTCATTTATCAGTTTGAAAAAATTTTCATATTTCTAGTCAGAATATTGTTTTATCATTTTTTGTTCAAAGCATTTATTTTTTATTTACATGAAACATAATTTATTTTAAAGTTTATATGTAGTTTTTAATTAATATTTTATTTATTAAAACACTATATAAATGCTTATACCAAATAAAATTTTTAGCTGAATGCATAATCTCTGCTGTGATTTTTTTTTCTTTAATTTTTTCTAGTCCAGTTAATTTCTAATTTGATAATAAAAATATCATTAAAGCTATTATTTATTTAAACAAGACTTTGTCTTGTGTGTTTTTATATTAATTATATGTTGTTTTTCAAATGAAATTTATTTTGCATTTTTATTATGTAATTATTTTATTGCGTGTGTTGTTATACTATATTAAAACTTTTCTGTTTTCTATTTTTTTTTTTTTTTTTTTTTTTTTTAAACTTAGGCCATTTTCTAGTTACTTGCATTAGTGAATTTTTTAAGTTTAAATTTACAAGTATTATATAGATGAGTCTTCTCTTTGAATTTTCTATTACTGTTAACAAAAGAATATATTTCTCTTTTGTTAAAAAGAAAAGTTTTAAAATTTTCTTTCCAAAATTCTGATTATGAATAGTGTAGAGCTAAAAGCAGGATAGGGTATGCTATGCATATAATTTTTAGTATTTTTCAAGGTTTTGCTTATTTGACTGATTAACATTTTATAATAAACTAGTAGAGGTATAAACTCCATTTTCAACAGGGAACATCCGATAGTGAACTTTTATAACATATGTCAATTTCATTAAGATTTTTGTACAGTAAGGGTATGAAAATATGGTTTATAGAAATGCCTCTCATAGAACCCAATGCTTTGAAATATTTTTGGGGGTTCCTGTACACAAACTAGTAGAGGTATAAACTCCATTTTCAACAGGGAATATCCGATAGTGAACTTGTATAACATATGTCAATTTCATTAAGATTTTTGTACAGTAAGGGTATGAAAATATGGTTTATAGAAATGCCTCTCATAGAACACAATGCTTTGAAATACTTTCGGGGGTCCCTGTACACAAACCACTAGAGGTATAAACTCCATTTTCAATAGGGAACATCCGATAGTGAACTTAAATAACATATATCAGTTTCAAGAAATTCCATAAATATTTACGGGAGTTAGAGCGCGGACAGACAGACAGATGGACAGGCAGACAGACAGACAAACCCAAGTCATAAACACTTTTCAACCTTGTTGGAAAGTGTTAAAAATGCAAGGTTTGATTTTCCTCAAGGCAGATGATGCAAGCACCCCCAGGCCTTTTATTTCTAAGAGACCATCCCAATCAGAGACCTTTTGAAATAAAAAGCATATTAAGTATGTCCAAAATTCACTTTGGGCTCTGTATGTCTATCATGCATTGGGGGCTCCCAATTGATTTTGCCCTGGGACACCATTTCTGTAAATCAGTTCCAGCAGCATTTTTTTTTTTTTTAAATAAAAGTTTTTATTAAAAGTATCACTTAAAAACCAATTATAAAAGCATGCAATCGAAATATTATTTCTAGAAAGTGGCTTCGCATTTTATTGCAATATTTGTAATTTTTTTTAATGATGTTTTGAGAAATAAGTTTTTTGTATATATGCTTTTTATTTTACATTCTTTTATATATTGTATTTTAAATTATAAAATATCAAATTTAATTTAATAAAGGATACTTTTTTTTGAACATTCCAGTATTAGTATAACATCATTAATTTATTTTTGTTTTGTAGATTGCCTGTGATATGTATATATTTTTACGTATAAAATTTTCCTACAAAAGAACTAGATGAAAACTATAAAATTAATCTCGGAGTAAAAAGTGCTCTTAGTGTGAGCTTCGTATGATGCATTATTTATGTACTCTTATACAGCACTTAATGCTGAGAATCAAAATCTTTTTTTTTCAAAATTGCAAAATGGGAAGAAAAAAAAAATTAACTAAGAATTTTTTTCAGTGAGACTTTTCTATTGGAAAGAATTTTTTAAAGTGACAATTGATTAATTAGTTGTTCACTTAATACCACTTTAAGACAGTAAAATTATTCTAAAATTAATATATTTTAAAATAATTTGTAGTTATGCATATCAGTTCCTAAATAAAATTACTCACAATCAGCTGACTAAAATTATAATTTAATAGTGAAAAATATTATAAATTTTAATTAATAATTTTTCAAGAAAGTAGTAGAGCAAATTATGTTGTCAAGTCAATTATTTATGTTGGCTGTATGTTTTGCATAAAGTAAAATTAGCATTATGTTTGTAATTAATAGATGCTATAGAAAGTTTTAAATGTTTAAAGGAGTAGTTTTATTTTGATTAGAGCAACAGAAAATAGCAGAAACAGAAATTATTTCAGTTTTAATTTAAAACTGTTCATATTTATTTGTATTTTACTAAAGTGGTATCTTAAAAAAAAAAAAAAAAAAAAAAAAAATCCCTTGAATATTAAATAAACTTGAAAAGTAGCCTGGGAAGGGATAAGGAGAACATTAATTATTCAATCATTTTGGGCAGTTCTATACAGAAAAAAATAAATAAGTAAATTTCTGTTGTGTTGAAATGGTAAATATGTATGTATATATTTCAAAAGAATCTTGCCTATTAAGATGTTAACTGTGACAGCATATGGAACTGCTCTATAAATGCACTTTAGAAATATAACTATTTTCTTTAAATTAAGTGTTATTATATTTCAATAGAAAAGTAAAAGAACTACTGCTGTAAAAAATTTTCAACATCTAGTCAACTTATCCTTTCCATCATAATATGTAACAATAAATAAGAAATTAAATTATAAGAAAGAATGAAGTTACATATTTTTGTTTTTAAATTTTTAAAGATTATTTGGTTTATTTTTGTGATTGTTCCATAAATGTGTTATTTGCAAGCACTTTAAAAATGTATTTATATAAAGCATGAAATTTTATTGTATTTGCACAGCCATATGGTTTCAAAATAAAATTTTCATGACAAATGATTTGTCCATTTCATTATAACTCCATAAGAAACATATTCTACACAGTGCTTATTAATCTAATTTTGGTTGGGTCCGAAGCCCTTAAATCTTTAACTACTTTAAATTACCATTAGTTTAAAAAGCATATAAAATTGAATACATGGTAGAAATGTCAAAAGTATTTATAAGAATATAATGCTTATACCTCACTTTAATCTCACTACAAGTCATTAGACACTATATGTAGCAGCTTTTGTTCCAGAAAGGATTTTGTAGAGTGCTCTCTCTATCTTTGCTTGGCATTTTTCATGATCGTCAAATACCTTATAATTAATTCTCGTATTACTCCAAGAATCTCCCATCCATCTTAGAAAAAAATATAAAGAACATAAAAACTGAATACTTTTTTTAAGGTCTTAATGTCTTTTTGACCTCTATGTACCAATGCTACACTAAAGTACCACCTCACTGAATCCTTATTAATTATTATGATGAGGTGATATGCATAATTTTTTATTGCACATATCTTTAAATTTCAAATACATTCTTTTGTCTCAGGGATGAGATTTTTCAGATTTAAAAAAAAAAAAAAATACAGCTTTTTTTTTATGTTTCTGATGTGCAATTTTTTTTTTTTTTTTTTAAATACATTGAAGATTAAAATAAATATTTATTACTCTAATATAATAGATTTTGTCATCAGAATTCTAGTATTTCATTTCAATGTCTTGCCTTTGCGTACAGTTTCAGCTTTTTTGTACTTTTGCTAATCTGATCTTTGTAATGTCTGTTTCATATTGCGGTAGATAAAGGATTAATATGCAAAATAAAGACCGGGAAGTGACAACCGAATATAGGTGAAGAGCTGAAAAATAACATTTAAGTAGTTTTAATGCATAATTTCTACTAAACATAATTGTAAGTAAAAATTAACTAAAAATATTCACCTTAATATGTAACTACATCGTTAATATTTTCAGCTGGGCGCCCAGCTCTTTTCAAACGATCTTCATCTGTGCCGGATCTCTTAGAGTTGTGGTCTTTTATAGATTTCATAAGTTGATTCCACATCCGGTCAGGAGCCATTGCGTCACTGTCATTGCACACATCCGGCGTTGTTGCGATTTCTATGGCTTCTCTAAACATCGTGTAATTATAATTATTGTAATTAGCTATCTTTTTACTTTTTCAAAATTTATTATAATTTCTTCATTATCGAAAGTTTTAGCTAAAGCTGTATTTATTTTTTCTGTTTTGATATCGTTTTTATGTTCTTTGAGTCTGGTTTTAATCTTTCTTTTCGTTACACCGATGTATGAACCTGGTTTATTGTCTTGGTTATTTGTGTACGGTGTTTGGTAAATTCCGGCAATTTCCAAAGGGGGATGGGGTCTTTATAATTACGTATTAATTGAAAAATATTCGGGTTAGATTTTATAGGGATATTTAAGCCGATTTTATTGGCAGTGTTTTTAATTTTATTCGATGCTCCGCGATTGTAAGGTATGGAAGAGGTGAATTTTAAAGGGGGGTTTTGAAAATTAGGTATATAGTTACTGGCTTTTAATCTGGTTTTAATTAGTTTTTTAATGATTTTGTTAGGGTAACCCGCTTTTTTAGTGAAGTCTTTAATTAAATTAATTATTTAGATCGGTAGGGTCATTACATATTAATATTGCACGATTTATATATGAACTAACAGCGTTAATTTTGTAACTGAAAGGGGTTTTAGATTTACAATGTATAATTTCATTGCTATTTGTTTGTTTACGGTACACAGTAGTTTTAATTTGGTTTCCGGTTCTATTAATTTTAACATCTAAGAAGTTTATCTGTCGCTCATTTTCTTCTTCATATGTGAATTTTATGTTATTATCTAAGCTATTTATTTCATTTAGTATCTGTTTGACATCGTAATTTTTATTGATGACGGCAAAAACATCATCGACGTATTTTAACCAAAAAAAAATATTTTATCTTTACATTTTTCTAAAATTTCTTTTTCGAGCGATCTTAACTTAAACTCTGGAATAAAACCCGATATAGGTGATCCCATCGGGACCCCCTTCTTTTGTTGATATATTCTATTGTTAAACTTAAAATAATTTTCATGGAGTAAGAAGTTTGTAGTTGCAGTCAAGGTTTGTGCTGTTTTAGGATCTGTGTATTTTTCTTCAATAACTTTATTAACTATCTGGCTAGCTTCTTCGATGTCGATGGATGGGTAAAGGTTAATAACGTCAAAACTGACAAAATGGTATTCTTTTTTATTTTCTATATCCCTAAGTTTTTTAATAAATTTTTCTGTGGATTCCAATGAGTGTTGAGGGGGGGGGGGATAATTTTGCGATATATATCAGCCATATATTTCTCGAGACTGTAAGTTGGAGCTTCATTTTTATTAACAACTGGTCTGAATTTTGGGGGGGGGTTTATGATCCTTGAATCTGCCAAAAATACGAGGGGTATTAGGTGCGTGGTTTATAAATAACCTATTAAATGTGGGTTATAAATATATTAAAACTTTCGATAATGAAGAAATTATAATAAATTTTGAAAAAACTAAAAAGATAGCTAATTACAATAATTATAATTACGCGATGTTTAGAGAAGCCATAGAAATCGCAACAACACCGGATGTGTGCAATGACAGTGATGCAATGGCTCCTGACTGGATGTGGGATCAACTTATGAAATCTATAAAAGACCACAACTCTAAGAGATCCGGCACAGATGAAGATCGTTTGAAAAGAGCTGGGCGCCCAGCTGAAAATATTAACGATGTAATATGAGGTACATATTAAGGTTTTTATATTTAATTATGAAAGTGCTTCATTATAATTTAAATTTTATTTATTGTTAAAAATATTCATTTTATTTAAATGTAAGTTTATACTCTATGAATGAATACAGTGTAAAATATTAGGTGAAGTGCCTCTTCACCTATTTTCAGTTCACAAGCCGCCACTGAATCACAACCCAACCCAACTCAACCCTGACTGCTAAAAGTTGCAGTACAATAAATGTTAGGTATTGATATACTTTTGCCTCACTAGAGGGCGCCAGAGGTCCCGTTGAGATAAAATTCGAAGAACATTTTTTTTTCTTTACTCGCTCGCGGGACATTAGTTTTGGTTTTTAGTTTTAGTTCTGTTCTAGAATGGAGAGCAATGTCATGAAATAGTAGTTTGCTCTCGGGGCCTTTTTGGCCTGATTTTATTATTCATGGAGCTACCGTTGAAGAAATAGAAAAGGTAGCCCATAGATTAGTTAGTTTTAGTTTCGCTTTAGTGAAGAGAGCAACACAATGAAATAGAATGCTCTCAGGCCATCTTTGGCCTAATTTATTTTTATGGAACCACCATTGTCATTACGAAATAGAAAACTGGTGGCTTAGTTATTAAAATATTACGAATAGAAAATTGTTTTCGTGAAATTTCGAATATGTAAATACCTTTTGTAAATAGTGTTTCTTCATGTAAATACTTTATTTAATAAACTGTATATATTTTTCTCATCTTAAAGAAGAAGCTATTATTTCTAGAAAAACAAGTGTCCGTTATTAGTCGTCACTTTTTACGTCGAAGAATTCTACAGGTAAGAAGAATATTATTATATCAGTTTGAAGATTATTACTTTGAAATATAAAATGATTTGAAATTATTAAATAAGACATTCGATTAAATAAATAACCTGCAATCTTTATATTACAAAGAATCGAGAAGATTCGCTTGAAGCCATTCAGAAGAATGGCGTTTTATAACATAATTTTATGGCGTCCGCCACATCAGGATGTATTGTTTATATTAAATACAGGATATATTGTTTATATTAACTGAAAAGAAAAGAATTATTTTCATTTGAAATAATAAATGGTTTAAAGATTATATTATTATTATATGAAATGTTTTTCAAAAGATATCTAAGATTGAAATTATTTAGAATATAGAATATTCCTTTTTCAAAGTAAATAAAATTAAAAGTGACTGATTGATTGAAATAAAACAAGATTTTTTATTCGTTCTATTATTTGTACATTTAAAACGTAAATTTATCAAGGTCAAAATAAGATAGTTGTTTTTTTATGATTGAAATAAATAAAAGTAAAAAAAAAAAAAAAAAAAAAGCAATTGAGTATTGAGTTGACCTTGAAAAGGAAGCATCATTTGATGAAAGAAGGAATAAAAAAGCATCTTTTCATGGTAAATATTAGATGATGTCAAAATCTGATTGCAGTGAATTTTTATTGTTTTATTTTTTGTTTCGCAATGATTATGAAATAAAGTATTATTTTAGAATTTATGAATGAAAACAGAATGTGCAAGATAGAAGCTTCGATTTTAATTTATTTTTTAGATTACATTTGGTGATTGTTATATTCAATAAATTTTTACAGTTATTAAATAAATAAAAATTATCATTCAGTTGAAAATAAATATTGCTATAGGAGTAAAATAAAAAATAATAAATGGTTATTTTCTTTTGTCTACATTTTACGAAAAGAAAATGGCTCTCCAAATAGAATTTTTTACAAGTTGTTCTTAGAATAAAATCTTGGTAAATAGAAGAGTGAAGGTTTTTACATTTAAATTAAAAGGCATAAATAACGAGTAATTGGTTAATTAACATAAAACTGTTCTGTTTTTGTTTAAAAATCAGAAATGGAAAAAATAAAAAGACGTAGAACACCATTACGATCTTCCTTTACTAAAACTTTAAATATTTTAAAAACAGAACTAGATAAAGAAGATCTTGAGAGGGGTATACTTGTAGATAATTTAAATAAATTAGAGGGTTTAATAACAGAATTAAAGACACTCGACAATGAAATATTAGACATTATGTCGGAAGATAGTAAATGCGATGAAGCTTTGATTATAAAAGAAGCCGAAGAAAGCGAAGCATACTCTGATGAATTTATCACAGTTAAAAGACTAATTAATGAAAAATTGAATTCAAGTGTAAATTTTAATTGCACAGGCCAAAATAAAATAGAAAGCGAAACAAACTTGAAAACAAAGCGATATAAATTACCAAAATTAGCTATCAAGAAATTTGATTCAAAATTAATAAATTATTTGCCCTTTTGGGCCCAATTTAAGAAAATTCATGAGGATGAAGAATTAGACAACGCTGACAAATTTCAGTACCTTTTACAGTGCGTAGAACCAGGAACTCGAGCCAGAGAATTACTCGAAAGTTACCCCGTAACATCAGAAAATTATTTAAAGGCAGTAAAGGCTTTAGAAGAACGCTATGGGGATAAAGATATCTTAATCGAAGTATATGTTCGGGAATTTTTGAAATTAATTACAGCTAATGTACAGACTAGGGGAAATAGCAAAAATTTGTGTAATTTAGTGACCAAGATAGAAGCACACTTGAGATCGCTGGAAAGCATGGGTGTAAACATTGATCAGAACTCTGCGTGGCTGTACCCAATGGTAGAATCCTGTTTACCCGAAGATATTATTAGAACGTTTCAAAGACTTAATGTTGGGGCCAGGGAAGATTCTACTGAGTTAGATGACAAGGAAACCACACAGAAATCGAACTTGTCACTATTGCTGAATTTTTTGAAAAGGGAAGTGGCAGGTGAAGAAAGGTTACAATTAGCCAGGTCGGGTTTTGAAATTAATTCACCCAAGGAAAATGTTAAAAATAAATTCCACAAGAGAGATAACAGGGTCCCCACTGCTACAGGCTTATTCGCTGCAAAAGAATTAAGCTGTATATTTTGCGGAAAAACGCATGAGAGTAAAGACTGCATAGCAGCCAGATCGCTCTCCCTTGACGAAAAGAAAAATAAAGTAAAAGAAAAAAATTGCTGTTTGAAATGTTTGCGTTTTGGACACTGGGCAAAAACGTGCAAGGTTTTTATTAAGTGCCACGTTTGTTCGAAACCACACACAGAACTATTTTGTCCAGAGATAAGGAAAGGGGGTGAAAATAGTAGAAGCAAACCTCTCGAAGTAATACAGAACACTGTCGCCAAACAATGCTCCCAGGAAATAGCCCTTATGACGTTAGAAATAAATATAAAAGGGGAAAAAGGCCAAAAAAGGGTGCGTTGTCTTATGGACAGTGGTTCCCAGAAAAGTTATATTTTAAAGAAAACTGCAAAAGAGCTCAAGCTAAAACCCATTGGTACAGAAATAATTGCCCATACAGTTTTTGGAGGTGCACAGATAGAAGCTAAACAGCATAATATATTTAGAGTTGCTGTAGGTGCATCGAATAATCGGGTCAATTCCATGCATGAACTTGATCTTCTAGAACAAGAAAAAATTTGTGGTGAAATTCCTCGAATTCCAAAGGGAAATCTGTGCAGAGAACTCAAGAAAAATAAGCTGTGGTTGTCCGATATCAGCCCTGGTAGTACAGAAATAGAAATCTTGATCGGGAGTGACGTTTACGGTCAACTGTTAACGGGTCGAGTCAAGCAATTAGAAAATGGACTCACAGTGATAGAAACCAAACTTGGGTGGACAGTTTGTGGAAAAACAGGGCTTCCATCTCAGGGTTGCTTGAATAGCGGTACATCAGTATTAATGACAAATCTGTACATAAAAGATTGGAATGTTCCAGACTTGTGGCGACTCGAAACGATAGGAATCAACGACCCTGCACAAACCTTGTCCAAAAGAGAAGAAGAAGAGCAAGCCCACGATATGTTTCTTAGACAACTCACCAGAAATGAAGATGGTCGTTATCGAGTGGGCCTTCCATGGATTTCCAACAATGTCAATATTCCCTCAAATAGAAATGAAGCGGAAAGAAGATTATTCAGTACTACCCGAAGATTAAAGAAATTAAATAAATTTGAGGATTACGATCTAATTTTCAAGGAATGGCAAAGAGAAAATGTCATACAGGAAGTCCCTCAGACAGAACTGAAAGAAGTTAGGGAACACTACTTATGCCACCATCCAGTCATCAAGCCTGATAGTTCTACCACCTCCATCAGACCAGTTTTTGATGCATCATGCAAAGTCGGAAGAGCACCGTCACTGAATGATTGTCTCTTTAAAGGACCAAATTTATTAGAAGAGATTCCCGCAATATTGTTAAGATTCAGAGAAAAGGCAATCGCTGTTGTATCCGACATTAGAAGAGCCTTCCTTCAGATCGAAATAAAAGAGGAAGATCGGCATTTTTTAAGGTTCCTGTGGTGGAAGAAGACGAATGAAATTAAAGTCTATCAGCATAATAGAGTGGTGTTTGGTATTACTTCCAGTCCATTTTTACTTGGCGCAGTTATCAGACATCATTTGAATGGGTGTCCAGAAGAACTTAAGGCAATTGCTCAGAAACTTCAGAAGTCATTCTATGTAGATAACTGCGTCACATCTGTAAACAACATGTCCGAATTGGAAGAATTTAAATCTAAGGCAACAGAAATCATGGCTGAAGCTAAAATGGAACTAAGATTGTGGCAATTCGGTCCTGTAAAAGAAATAGGAAAGTTGTCTTTAGAAAATGAAAAGGAAGACTTCTCAACTCCAATTCCAGTTTTAGGAATTAAATGGGACAGAACAGATGATAGCTTGATGGTCTGCAATAAATTTGATTTAGAAATAGTGAATCCATCAAAACGTCAAATTCTATCCATAACTCAAGGAATTTTCGATCCCATCGGTTTTCTAGCTCCAGCATTGTTACCAGCCAAGATAATAATTCAAGAATCTTGGTCCAGCAAATCAGCATGGGACACTCCACTTCCAGAGAAAATTCAAAGAGACTTTCAGAAATGGTACAGCGAATTAAAACAGCTAACAGAATTGAAGATCCCGAGAAGAATAGGTTATGGAAATAAAGAAGATTGGACCCTACATATTTTCTGCGATGCAAGTCAAAGTGCCTATGCAACAGTAATTTTTCTACGGTGCGAAGAAGAAAAAAGAGTTTCAATTCAATTTTTGGGAGCAAAATCGTGGTTGGCTCCAAAAAAGGCTCTAACGATTCCTCGCCTTGAGCTGCTTGCCTGTGTGTTGGGATCCAGACTATCAAAGTATGTCGTAGAAGCTTTGGACATCCCTACAGTACCAACTTACTTTTGGACTGATTCTTCAACAGTTTTGGCCTGGATTAAAAGAAATGACCGGTGGGGTACCTTTGTGGGCAACAGAATCAGAGAAATATGCCAACTTACGAACCCTCAACAGTGGTACTTAGTTCCAGGAAGTCAAAATCCGGCAGACCTGCCTTCCCGTGGTTGTAGTCCTAAATACCTTCTGGAATCGGGATGGTGGGAGGGTCCTAAATGGCTAGCAGATGAAAAAAGTAACTGGCCCCAACTGAAGATTGCCCCTAATGAAGTCTTAGTTATGTCGGAAAGAAAGAAAACTGCAGTGTCATTATTTTCGAGTCAAAATGTAGATCCATTTATGAATTATGAAAGAACTTCGAAATTTAGTAAACTTGTAAATATTATTTGTTGGATAAGAAGATTTGCAACAAAATGTAGAAATAGAAATCATATTTTCCCAGCTGAACTTTCGGCAGAAGAAAAGGAAGAGGCGGAAAAATTTCTCTGGTCACGCATACAGTTAGAAAGTTTTGGTGATGTGCGAGAAACAATAAAAGGACTTGTTGTTATGAAAGATCAAGACAATATTCTAAGAGTCAAAACAAAATTGTTAGATCGAGAAGACACTTTTTCTTTCAAGTATCCTATATTGTTGCCATCAAAACATCATGTTGTAAGGTGCCTAATTAGAGACTGCCACTTGAAGAATTGCCATGCTGGACTTCAGACAGTTGGTTCGATCTTACGTGAACATTACTGGATTATTTCTGCAAAACGTAACATCCGAAGTGAATTGATAAAATGCACAAAGTGTAAAATTTTTTCTTCCAAACCATTTGTTACTCCTCCGATCCATTTACCTTTTGACAGAGTCAGAGACTCAAAAGTTTTTGAAGTTGTTGGCATCGACTTATGTGGCCCTCTTTACCTTAAAAATAAATCCAAAGTATGGATAGTCATTTTTACCTGTGCAGTATATCGAGCCATACACTTGGAATTAGTGACGAATCTTTCAACAGAGGGATTCATACAAGCGCTAAGAAGATTTGTTGCCCGAAGAGGAAGAATTTCAACAATCTACAGTGACAATGGAACTAACTTTCGCGGTGCCAACAATCTCTTTAGATCTCTTGACTGGAATCAAATTCAAAAGACGGATGACATAGCTCCAATAAAATGGAAGTTCATCCCCCCAACCGCTGCTTGGTGGGGCGGATGGTGGGAGCATCTCATTAGAAGTGTAAAAAACCTCCTACTGAGAACTCTTGGAAAATCTTCCCTCAATTTTGAAGATCTCTCTACTATCTTGTGTGAAGTTGAAGCCATAATGAACAGTCGACCTTTAACATACCTATCAGAAGAACCAGACAAGTTCATTCCTTTGACACCTTCCTGTTTTATGCAAGACATTCAAGAAATTGGTGTACCAGATCTGGATGCCATTGATGCTAAAAAACTGAGAGCACGATACAAGCACTGCCAAAGTGTTCGAAGGCAACTACAAAGTAGATTTCGAAAAGAGTATCTAGCGCAGTTGGTACAACGAAGTAGACAGATATGTAAGCCTGTTAAACAAGGTGACATTGTGCTAGTAGAAATCAACAGTGTGAAAAGACTACAGTGGCCAATAGGAAGAGTAGTGAAAATTTTTCCCAGCCGAGATGGCCGTGCCAGGGTTGTGGAAGTGAAAATGCATTCTGGGACATTGATTAGACCACTTCAAAAACTCTATCCCTTAGAGATATCAGATGCTGAGGATCCAGTGATACAAGCAGCAAAAGAGACAATAAACTGAAAGTGGTCAGAAACTATAAAAAACCTTTCGAAAGACAATCACAATTGTTTTAAAATTGCATTGAACTTTAAAATATTTTATTTTTATTTTTCTTTATTTTCATTAGTTTGTAACTTTAATTTTTTTCTATTTGTAGTTTATAGATTTAATTTTTCTTAGTATGTAGTTTTATAAGTTTAAATTTTCTTAATTAATTAACTGTTTAATTTTTTATCTCTCACCTAAAAAATTAAAGGTGGGAGGATGTTAGGTATTGATATACTTTTGCCTCACTAGAGGGCGCCAGAGGTCCCGTTGAGATAAAATTCGAAGAACATTTTTTTTTCTTTACTCGCTCGCGGGACATTAGTTTTGGTTTTTAGTTTTAGTTCTGTTCTAGAATGGAGAGCAATGTCATGAAATAGTAGTTTGCTCTCGGGGCCTTTTTGGCCTGATTTTATTATTCATGGAGCTACCGTTGAAGAAATAGAAAAGGTAGCCCATAGATTAGTTAGTTTTAGTTTCGCTTTAGTGAAGAGAGCAACACAATGAAATAGAATGCTCTCAGGCCATCTTTGGCCTAATTTATTTTTATGGAACCACCATTGTCATTACGAAATAGAAAACTGGTGGCTTAGTTATTAAAATATTACGAATAGAAAATTGTTTTCGTGAAATTTCGAATATGTAAATACCTTTTGTAAATAGTGTTTCTTCATGTAAATACTTTATTTAATAAACTGTATATATTTTTCTCATCTTAAAGAAGAAGCTATTATTTCTAGAAAAACAAGTGTCCGTTATTAGTCGTCACTTTTTACGTCGAAGAATTCTACAGGTAAGAAGAATATTATTATATCAGTTTGAAGATTATTACTTTGAAATATAAAATGATTTGAAATTATTAAATAAGACATTCGATTAAATAAAATAACCTGCAATCTTTATATTACAAAGAATCGAGAAGATTCGCTTGAAGCCATTCAGAAGAATGGCGTTTTATAACAATAAACTTAAATATGAAATTTACAATGGATTACAAAAAAGGAGCGCTTTATTTGACTATTAGTTGCTGCTTCTATAAAGTTGATAATCAATCAACAGAAATTTTTACTTATCTTGCAACTGTGTAAAAGCTATTCTTTTGCTTAGAAAGGAATCCTGATTGCTGAAAACATCATCACATGATCTTTTTTATTTTCTTTTATGCTCATAAATTCTCATCGTTTCAGCTATATTTCTTAAAATCTTTATAGTATAAAATTTTTAAGATTGAAATATCTTTTTTGACCTCTATGTACCAGTGGTACAATAAAGTATCACCGCACAAAATCCTCATTAATTGCTATGATGAGGTGATATGCATAATTTTTATTATATATATATATAATAAAGAATAAAGATGATCTATTAAGCATAGTAGAAGCCAAGCAACAGATACAAGATCACTGAAACACGAATGACCAATAAGATAAAAAAAAAAAAAAAAAAATCAGTGGATGAAACACACTAATGTAAAGAAACCAGATCTATTAATTAACAGCCTGCAAAACAAACGAATCAAATAAGTAAAACAACAAATATTAACTTAAAACCATAAACTTATCAAAATTAATGAAAAAACAACCCAAGAAACACAAGATAGGAAGAAGGAGGCAGGCGGCATTAAAAAATATTCTTAAATAATTAAAAAAATTTTCAAATATATTTTTTGTCTGTTTCATAATGTGGTAGATAAAGGGTTAAAAGCAATGCGAATGTTTTTTAATTTTGTTGCAAACTTAATCGAGTAAGAATTATTTTCTTTTAAGAGGAAGGTAACATAACAACACTATGTTTATTTGGCAAAAAAAGAAAAACCTGTAAATTATTATTTTGCTGTAAATTTTAAAAATGTATAAAAGAACCTTATTTAACTAATGGTTATGCTGATTTCTTAAATCTTCCACACCTCCATCAGCTCACAAATGCTAGATCATTCCTAGTTTTAACATTTATTCTTCTCTCTCTTTCAATTTTGGCGCCTCTATCTTTCTTCTTTAGAAATAACCATCTGCTGTCCAATGTTAAGTGTTCCAGATTTCATTGACCAGAATTGAAGTAAAAGGAAGAACAATATGAAGCTGGGAATGATTTAGCATTTGTGAGCTGACAAAAGTGATAAGCCAAACTATAAATTTAATAAGGCATTTTATTTCTCTCTGATTTTAAATAACTGTAAACACTGATTATATATCAGCTTTTTAAAATAAATTTTTTTTAAGGGGAAAAAAAATCCATAATTTTTATTATTTTGCTATAAAAATTTCAGAGATCTAATGCTCAACGAGCATCTTAAATATTTCATTGAAAATAGCTTCCAACTTCTCGTATTCTACTTTTTTTAATGTTCTAAATATGGGAGAAATTTTTAATAATTAATCTATTTAAAATTTTTCTTAATAAAAAAAATATATCAAATAACGTAATAATTACATATACGATTGTTTTATATCATTAGTTAAAAAGGAAATATTTGTAAATTTAAAAATAAGTAAGCAAAAGATAATTCTAAATTTTTACGCTTGCCATGTTGTCATGTCTATTACACTATTAAATATATATTTTTTAAATTTTAGAACTTTTTTCAAATTACATATCAGATGAGTTTCTGTAAATTAAAATTCCTGAACTTCAAATGTGTCTGAATTTAAGATAACTGCATACCAGCCAACATCCTAATTTTGAAAATCTTACAATGTTTGTATTTAACACACTTTTTTAAAGTATGGGATTGTACAATCAACCTACTGTTAAATAACACATAAGAGGTAGTTACATATAATGGAACTTGGTTACTTGACACCCTTATCAGCAAAAGAAAAAAAACACAAGACACAAATAAAAGAAATATGGTTTCAATAAAGAATTAAAGTCACATTATAAAATATTTTCAAAAAGCATATATATTCTTATTCTAAACTAATATACATTATTTTCTATGGAAAAAACTATTTAAGAAATTTTTAACCTTTTGTAAGTGGCTGATTTAGCGACTTTTAAAAAGCTTTTATCAAACGTTTGTTCATAATAGTAATATTTTTCACAATCAAAAGTATTTTCTAAACTTTTATCAGAAAATGAAGTGTGCACAGCTCTGTCCTTGTCTTTCTTATGGTACTAAAAATTTCTTTGCATTCGACATTGCTATGAGGTATAGATAAAATTGACAGCATAGCAGAAGCAAGTTTTGTATACTTAGGAATACCTCCTACATCAATTTCTCAACGAAAATTAATTTTTCATCCATTCTCAGGCAGATCATCTATTTGTATACAACAAAATTCAGCTTTAAGTTTATTGATGATAGTTTCTCCAACTTTCTGACAAAGCATGATGGGAAAATTATTTTTGACGGAAACACTATCTCAAATTTTTTTTTCTATAATTTTATTTAGATCCTCAGCATGCTTCAACAACAGGCTGTTCACTGAAAATTTTAATTGTAATTGCATGTACTAACATAGTACTTCTTAATAGCTGCATAATCTTTTCTTCCTTCAGCATTTAACAACCTTTGATGAAGATGATCCAATAGAAATGTCACCATCATTCTGATTTACGCTATCAGCATTCACCTTCATTAGGTTAGAACTTTTTTTTTCAGGCTTCAGAAATTTTGACAATTTATTTATACATTGATAATAAAAATAGATTAAGAATGTGAATCTTAGGAGCTCGAGACTGCAAAATAATATTTGCTCTATCAAAAAACAGGAATGATATAATCTAAAAATAAACAACATGCTTTATTTATATCTGATGAAAGAAACATGAAAAGTTTTTCTTCTCTCGATAAAAAGCTCGACTCACCTCTGCTATTATTATTATTATTTTTTTTATGTTAATTTTTTCTGGCATATTGATCTTTTTCTAAATGTAGATACATTATTATTTTTTTTTTTGAAGTGGATAAATACTTTCAGCACAGACATCCTTTATAGTCACTTTTGGAATTTGATAACAATCAAATGAAAAGTTTTAAGATTGCTTCAGCTGATTTTTAAAAAAGGAGCTAAGTGTATTTCACTGTTCCAATACTCTCTTAGAAAGCTAGAGAGCCACCTAGTACATACTTGCTTCAAAATTTTATGTTGTTCTACATCAAACATAGAATGCATTTCTCTCAAGACAATAAAATATATATAAATAAAAATATCATCAGTAGCTACAGGTAATAAGTTGGCATCTTTTTCAGAAGCCAGATGGATTAAATAACAAGCATATCACATAATTATTTTATTTTTGCTTCTTAAAATGAACAGCCATATCATGACAGGTGCATTGTCTGCACCCAGAGCAATGCTTGCAGTTCTTCAGGTCAATTCTTTTTAAAGTGTCCAGAAACAAATTTTGAATATTCAGACCTGTTGAGTTTTCAGACAACACTGGTATTGCAAATAGATTGTTCTAAATTCTTCCTGCTTCAGGATTAAAATGAGTTATGACTATTGGGTAGATTTGGGAATTCAAATCATTGCTACTATCAGTAGTGATAGAAAAGCTGAAGTCTGGAACAAATGTGTTAACGACTTACTCTTTTCAGTAGCCATTTTCCCAATAATGGCAGCAGTTTTACTTCTGTCACAACCATACCAACATGCTGTTTTACATTTCAGGAACCTTTTCTAAAAAGTGGCTCTGCATAATCCACAATAACAATGGGCATTGTGCTCCAAAACGAATGCTGTAAATAAACATTCAGCATTTAAACATCACTTTCCTTGTCCTCTTGGAAAAAAGTCCCAATCTTTCCTGTTTTTGCAGGTGTCTTTGTTAAATCCTCATGTTCTTTTTAGTTTTTATGTGATTTTTAGTATCACTGATACCTCTACGCGCAATCTTGATATCAGTAGAACATATGACACAAAAAGCAAAATTTTCTACTTTCCATGATTTTATGATGCACGCCAAATTTTTTAGAATAACATTCTAAAAAAAAAAAACTGATTATACTGTTTTGATTTTAACATTGTAAAGAAAGCATGGAAAATTATAACATCTCACTGCATGTTCACTCAGTACACAGATTGAAAGCTTTCACAAACATAAGTTCTGCTGTTTTAATACACTGTGCAATGTATCATTCACAAATGAAAAGCTTCCATTTCCTTTGTAAATCATTGCTCTAAGTCTAAGAATAGATTCTACGTACTGGCACCTAGCACCTCGACTACGTCATTGCCCATGAGGACAAGGTTGACATTGGCCATGCTGTGAAGAGAAATTCTTGCTGCGTTTCTTCCTGTTTGAATGCTTATCTGATATGATACAGCGTCGTTCATTAGCTTCTCTTGTTTTTCCTGTTGATTTTTATTGATTTATTTAGTCATTGACTCATCTTAATCACTCAGTTGCATACCTGCCAACTTGTACGTTTTTTGACTGATTGTTAGATGGTAGTGTCATGCGCCATAACTTTGTATGATTTTTAGACGGAAATGATAATTTGCTGACTCTAACATGAAAGAATTTTGTAAAAATTTTCAAATGAAAACTACCATCTTACAATCAGTCAAAAAACGTACAAGTTGGCAGGTATACAATTGAGTGATCAAGATGAGTCACTGAAATCATGTCTTCTACTACATTTTACCTTATTAAATATATTTTTTCTTAGGTTAAAAGTTTTATATTATTTATAAGCAATACAGATACATATATACTGACACATCAAAATAAATCTGGTAAGTCCATTCATTGCACTTGCTCAATATAGTTAAAGGCTGCACTACATATCAGTCAGAAACACCTTTTCTCCCTTTCCATGTAATCCTAACAGATTTTCTTTGCTTTTTTTAAAGGATATCCCATTGAAAAATGGAGTTTTTCAAATTCCTTTCTTTGAACATGTCATCTTTTATCTCAGTAGGCAATTAAAAAAAAAAATATATATTTAAACTAGTTATTTCATTAAATAGACTCAAAGCTCTCATTTTCAATCTTAAAAAGAAATATTTATTATATATTTTTTAAATTGCTCAATAAAATAAAAGGTAATATATTCAAAGAATAGAATTAAAAAATCAGAATTCTTCAATGAGATGTTCTTAAAATACAAAGCAACAAAAATCACATAGGATTGTGAGAGAAGAAACAATTTGACTGATGTACAGCCTTAACTACAAAAATCTGCACTCTCCCTTCCCCTTTAAATAAAACTCTTAGATAATGTAAGAAATATTCGAAATAAACATTTGAAATGTTCAAATTGTA
Organism: Salticus scenicus; assembly: GCA_963930645.1. Taxonomy (NCBI): domain Eukaryota; kingdom Metazoa; phylum Arthropoda; class Arachnida; order Araneae; family Salticidae; genus Salticus; species Salticus scenicus. Next base: position 154,729,605 of record OZ005656.1, read on the forward strand.
TATCCTTAACAGTCCTTCCAAATTTAAAATAAATTATTGAAAAGTTTAGAGTTATTCAGTTGTTTAAGAGCAAAGTTTTAAAAACAAACACAATAAATTTTACTTGATTTATCAATTTCAGGTACTGTCGCTGAATTAAAATTAAGAATTCTTGAAGAGCGTATTTTCAAAGCACTTAAAAATGAAATCTATAACTGGTTCAGATATATTGATGACATGTTCACGATTGTCAACGATGTAATATGATATTTTGGCCATACTAAATAAATTAAATAATCTTGATAAGAACATCCAGTTCACCCAAGAAGTTGAAAATAATGGAATATTAAACTACCTCAATGCTAGCATAATAAAAACCGAAAATTGCAAACCGAATTGCAGTACTGAGAATATTATATAACTCCCTATCAGTATAAAATGAACACTATTCAATCATACATTAATCGCACCATCATCATTTGTTCCAATAAAAAATTACTTAATAAAGAATTTAACGTTATTAGAAAAATTACCACCAAAGCAGGTTTTAGGAAAGATTTAGTCAATAAATTATACAATAAAAGAATTAAAAAACTTAATGTTATTGAGAGTTTTCAAAACATCAAACCGGAATTTACCCCCACAATTTCATACAATCACGGAATTCTCCACAAAATTAAAAATGCTACTACGAAAATCAATATCAAAAGCCCTATTAAACCCAACAAAAATATTTACCAAACCATAAGAAACGAAAAAGATAAAGTTGATCCTCTTGAAACTTCTGATATTTATAGAATCCCTTTTTTAAAAGAAAATAAAAGCACTGGATATTATATTGGTATGACCAAGCGCAAAATAAAAAATCGAATCAAAGAACACGCCACCGACATTAAATTCGGGAAAATAACTACCATGCTTACCAAGGTTAACACAATTTGCAAATTGGCTGACTATAACAACGCAATTTACGCTTCAAATCGCGAAACTATTGAAATTTCGTTTAACCCTTTTTCTTGTAATGGCAATGACCCAACACAAGACATTAACCGTAACTGGTATAGATTTTGGAAGACCAGGAGAAAATGAGTCACCAGAAAGCAAGCAAGCCACTCCTGCAAGTACTAAGGCGAATTTTGAGATGCAACGTAGGGTTTTATTAGTCTTTAATTTTAGTACAATAAATTTTGTACAGCTTCACAATAGACATTAACTTGCATCTGTTGTTCAATTAGGTAAAAAAACGATATTTAAAGAATAAATTCATTGAAAAAGGCTTGCTGTGTAATATTTGGTGAACTGAATTTTTCTATAAAAAATAGATAATTATGTAAAAAAAAGAGAAACCTGCATCTGATGCAACAATTGAGAAAAAAAACAAAACAAATATGGATAAGACATAAGTGATTATAAATCAAAAATATAATTTTCTCATATGAGATTTTATTTTGATTTTTAACTGTATATCTATTGATGGTAATTTAAAATTCCTCTTGATTATATATATATATATATATATATAAAAAAAAAAAAAGTGTTAAAATTGAAAATTTTAACACTTTAGAAATTTATTAATTCTTATCAAATCCTCCGGAGAATACTTTGGCTCTTATTCATTTCATTTATTTTCCCCATTTAAAATTTTAAAAGCTTTCTCTTTCAAAATTCATTTCATACTCTGCAAAATTTCTATCAAAATTGATCACGATGTATTGATTTAAAAGATTTCCGTTTATTGTTTTAAAAAATTTGCGTTTTCAAAAATAAAATAAAATAAAAACTAATTCAGAAAAACCCAATATTATCTTGTCAGCAGTCAGTGTCCCGATTTTGCATTTAAAATTATTTTTCTAAATTTTATTTATATGTAACTCCAATCTCAAGAGATTGCTTATTTAATTTCCTTTAATTTGAGCCATCATTCATAAAAATAGCTCAAAAATTAATAATTTTCCTTTCCAAAAATCGTATATCAAAAAATACCTTTTTTTATTTTACTGTATTCTTAAATTCAGCAGTCAGCCATGTTTGCATAAAGTTTTCATACTTTCCCGCGCTAGAGATGTTCTAGAACATTACCGATCATTCCATGTGACGCAGAGAATGTCAGCGCTGACGTCCCTTTAACGGGCGCTCATTGGCTGGCTCGGAGGGCGCGAGGATATGGATGGAGCATTTTTCTCTCTCTTGGATGCTAGCGGTCTAGTGAATCAGAGGTGTTTTCCGCCCGGCTGGGCACCGTTCATAGCCAAAGTGAGCGGACGGTGTTGCAGCTGGGCATGTTTGCTTATGTTAATCACTTAATATTGTGATCTAAAGGTGTTGGAACATCATATCTCGAAGTAAAAATTTCTGTTTCATCAAAGATTGAATTAAAATTGTGAGATTACGTCCTTGAGCTATGCCTAGCGGATACAACCGGCGTGACTCAACGTGCGAGAAGATTTCATGAAGTGTGCAGCATCATTATCCATATTACATCCCGTTTTCGATAGACTGTCTGATATGCACTTATATTTCTTGTCCTAGACCACCAAAATGAAATACTTCAGCGATGTCAGTGGATATCAACCGTTTACTTTCCAAATGTCATGGAGGCAATCCCGTTCAAATTGTGGAAATCTGCTTTTGTGATAACTGAGAAATAATTGTGGTTCGATATTTTCCTGTTTATTTATTCATTAATTCCTCCACGAGAATACCAATAGTGATTCGCTACATATACAGTGTGGACTCTCCATATATGAGAGCAAGTGTGCTTATGAAAACTACATACCTCATCTGCAACATATAACTGATATTTAATATCAACGATCACTACAGCATCGTTTCAATTTTTTAACATCGCTGACATGCAGAGAAAATAATCGTAAGATCGTTCACGACCTTGTATGGTCGATGTGAGAATATATTGTGGTGATTGGTCTACAACCAATGTGGTCTACATTTAATTATAATGTAATAGAATGTATTCGGGAATAAAATTTGATCAAAAGTGCCGGCACAATTGAGTTCTTTCAATTTAAAATGTGGAAATAAAGAAAGATTTCAGTTTATCATGAAATTGTGTTTTTATTGTTTTAAATAGTGCCATTTGGATATCATGTTGTTTATTTTACAGCTACCTTTCTTCTGCTTGGGGTAAGTTAAGAATAATTTTATTTTCCTGTTTATTTTTATTTTACTTGAATTTTTGTTCTTTATTTCAAAGTTTTGGCATTTAAATTTTTTAATGAGCACGGCATTTAAATTACAACGCATTTAATGTACTTAATCCACTATACATTTGGCCATCCACTAAATTTCTTAACGATCATTTTTTACTTGATCATATTTATTTACTTTACTTATTCAAAATTCAAAAAATTGAAATATAAATTTTTCTTATATAACAAAAAGAATAAAATAGAATTACAGTAGAACCTCGATTATCCAAAGTAATTGGGACCGAACCTACTTCGGATAATCGAGAATTCATCAATAATCATCTCAGGGGTCGTACTCTCCGCCCTTTTTCAGGACACTCTCAGATATGACAAATTTCTGCCTCTATTTTTTTTACGATGATTTCTAACCAGATTAATCTGGAGACATTTCTATAAAAAGTACCATAAAAATTTCTGCATGAAATTACTGGTGGCAAAATAGGAGAAAATTTCTTTTTCTTAAGTGTGTCCTGAAAAAGGGGAGGAGAGTACGACCCCTGTCATCTAGTTTAATATGTAATATCGTCATTGAACTGTTATTATGACTATTTTAACTGTTAAATAAATTAAAATTATAAATGAAAATAAATTTATTTCTGAAACAAAAACTCACAATGGTTTAAATGGAAGCTTGATCTGGTGTAAATTGGCCATCTTTGCCATGCAGCTCTATCCCGAAGTTTTCTTAAAAGCATGAGTTCAGAGGAATCATAGGTGACACAAAGTGACAAAAATTTTCAAATTCTGCTGCAATTAAAATTTCTCTGTTCTTGAGATGACAAAAGAGGTTAGGTTCTTTGCACTTGCTTACAATCAGAGGGCGCAATAACATTTGATTGTTCTGGAACTCGGCAGAATGACTTTCCACATTTCAAAATGGGGTGTGTTTTTGTTTAGAACAGGGACGTTTGAAAGAGTACACTCATACCGAGAATTGAGCTTGCGAGAAGGAATTCTAAAAAAAGGAAATTCCAAAATATTTATCTGCACTCGTAGTTTGGAAAGGACGGCTTGCATACAAAAGGAACGTGGGGGAAAAAAAAAACTTTAAAATGCATGTTTGTTAAGAGAAAATTTTAGATGATAGTAGAAAGTGAAAAAAAAAAAAAAAAAAAGTGAAGAAGAAATTTGACTTTGGTTAATGGAGAGTTTCGATTAATCGAGGTTCTACTGTATATTTCAAGGGTCGATCTAGGCTTTTATTTTTGAGGCTAATTTTCATGAAAAAATTATTGCATAAAACCTTCCATTTTCGCAGTCATTTTATATAATGTTTAATATCATGTTAATAGTGTTTCATTGAACCAAGTATGGGTAATCATTTGAAATACTGAAAGCATCGAAAAACTCCACAAAAAATATTTTTATAAAACAAAATTTTGCAAAAAGGGCTATTTTTATTAATTTGAAATTTGTGAAAAGGCCCATTTTATAGATTTGAACTTTGTGAAAAGACCCAGTTTATAGATTTGAATTTTGTGAAAGAGCAGCAAAAGGGCCTAATGTTTGCATTGGATTAACCTTTCTAAAAAACTCCAAATGTGACTAATATTTTTAAAAAATATAATAAATAAAAATTTATTTTCATTGAGAATTTTAAACATAAAAAAAGCAACATTTAAACAATATTTTTATAAAAAGTTTTTTTTTTTTTTTTTTTTTTTTTTTTTTACAAAATTTGGAAAATTCAACCAGTGGGTCTTGGTTTCAGGTGACCCTTCAGAAAAGCAGTGGATATAATTTCTCAAAACCTAATGCACCAATCCCACTGAAATTTTGAACCTTTCTTTAAAATAGAATTCACTAGTGTTTAAACGAAGGATTTATTTATTTTTTTAGTAGTATTATTACAATTAAATTTATAAGGCGTAGGGGTAAAATGTACTGAAAATTGTACTGTTTTTGCATACAACTCTGCCAAAAATTCAAATTTTCATTAAAAAAAATCCTTTGCTTAAGCACTAGACAATTCTAGTTTAAAGAAGTATGCAAAATTTCAATAAAATTGATGCATTAGTTTTTGAGAAATGTGCACCACGTTTTTTGAAGTGTCTCTGGAAACTGGTTGAATTTTCTCAAGTTTTTTAATGAAAAATTTTATTTTTCATATTAAAAAAATAAAATAAAAATTCAGAATACACACTTTTTTTTTTAGCTTCTGAAACAAATGTAGTCCCTTAAATAAAGTAGTTTGTGTTGTTTATTTGTGTCAGAAAATCACCATAAAATGATCCTTCCAGATTGGCTGAAATTTCTGTGCATACTCAAATGTTTTTTTTTTTTTTTCCTTTTTTTAAAGTCTTATGTATAAGGGGATAAATATGTTGAAGCATACAAATTGATTATTATTATTTTATTCAATTACTTTATTTTTAAGGAGGTATTAAAAAGGACACAACTGTTATAAATCTAAATAATCAATGATGTTCTTCATTAACCCTTTCCAGCGCAAGACAATTCGGATCCTTTAAATTACACTGCCACCGGAATTCGTAAACTAAATTAAAGTAAAAGAAATTTTAAATTTTAAGGTTAAAAAACCGGCCTTTTCTGATATGTTACAAACGTATGTTTTTTCTAAAAAATTTCTGGGATGAATTCTTCCAGTTGGGAAGTGAAATTAGGTGGGATATATATTAGAAATGAGACGGGCTCAGCCCGGGCCCGATCGGGCTAAAATCTTATGCAAGTCTTCGGGCTCCAGGCGGGCTCGGATTCAATCTAAAAGTTCCGTTTATTTTATTCTTCACTAACTGGAAAATGTAAAAAGATATTTTATTCATTTTGAGAGCACTTTTAGTAATGCCATAATAGTTATGATAGGTTATAAATCACAAAATAATCTTGCAAAACTTAGCAGCTTTGACTTTCCTTTTTCTAAATGGAACTTTTTTTTTTCAACGGGATGCATATTATGTACAAGAATTATACTTCTTTGAGATGCAAATCGTCTACTTTCATGATGACAGTAATTTTAATAATTTTTTTTACTACGTGAATTTTTATAAGAAATTTTGTTATACAGTAATCTTTCCTTCTTTCTTATATTGAACCTCATTATATCACTCATTCGGATAAAATTTTTGTCCCCCGATAGACGCGTTATAAACAATGGGCTGCACTATAAATCCATATTACATTAATATATACATGTATATAAAGACACAGACATTATGAATTGTTATAATAACATTTATAGTTATTTAAATTGAGGATTGATAATAAGAAAATTAATTTGAAAAAGAAAACGGTATTTAATTTTACTATTGTGTATGCGTTGCACAGCGTACCACTTTCAATACCGGGCTCGGGCTCTGATCACACAAAATTTTTCGGGCTCGGGCGAGCTCAGTTCAAAAATGTTTCGGGCCCAGGCGGGCTCGGATTGCCAAAATAGAGCCCGAACTCACCTCTATATATATCCCACCGTGCATGAAAGGGTTAAAGACTGTGGAATGTTTTTAATTACCTTGAAATTTAGTCCCAGTTGGGGAATTTTTCTTGAGATTTCATTTTCATAATTTTACTGCATTATGATGGTGTGTGTTAGGTCAATTATATTTGTCACAGATTGAGGTCTGGGTGAAATGCTCTCTATAGGAGCGTTCCTAAGTCTGTATTCACATGAGTTTTGGAGAAAAACAGGAAAACTAAAGCTAGATAAACAAACATTTATCTGGGTTCACAATCCACCCATTCGATCTACGGTATTTATTAAGAAAAATATTTTTAAAATGCACAAATAAAAAAAATATATACAACATAATTTTTAAGTTATTTTTATTTGAGTACATGTTGATGTAACAAATTTATATTTTTATATTAGAGTATAACAAATGGAATGAGAAAATACTTTGTGAGCAGTATTAAGGCACTATTATAAACACATTTTCCTGAAAAGGTGTCTACATGATTACAGAATACTCAAAATTGTGCAAATTATCCACCTTTTTCAGTAAATTTAAATGAAATAAAATAAATAACAAAAGTTATACAAGAGAAAAATATTTTAAGAAAGTTAATTTAATACAAATTTAATTAAAAAATTAAATTAGACTTGATTGACATATTTTACTAATAAAATGAAAGGAAAAAATTGTGAATACAACTTTATTTGTTAATTTTTTTACAATTTTTTATTTTATTAAAAAAAAAAAAAAAAAAAATTCTTTAGGAATTATTATCTTACTGTTAAAAAAAAAAAAAAGATAATGTAAAACCAAAAACACTCATTAAAAAAAATATTTTAGACATAAAACATCACAGATAAGTATAATAAAAATATATATACAGATACATAATTCCATAAATTTATTATTAATTTTGTACATAAGAATATCAGAATGAGAGAAAAAAAAGGTACACAATACAGCATTTACTTTTCACATAATGTAATAAAACAGATGTAATGAAAGTTTAGAAAAACAAATTTACAAAAGAAGAAATTTTAGATACCTATTTATATTCTAAATAATATTCAATAAAATTCTGCATTGATATTTTTAGTACTAATAACAATTTTCATCTACATATATTTATTTTAAATGATAATTTATTGTTACGCATGAAAAATTTTAATCAATATTTCAACTTGTTCTATATTAAATAGAAAAATGAAACTTTATTAATTTTAAAAATCAAACATGTAACACATTTTGTGTGAGATTCATTAAATAAATAAAGATGATAATGTAAAACAATATAATTACACCTGTCCCCTTTTTATGCTGTAAATTATAATTATTTAAGAGTAATTTTTATGATCAATGAACTCTTCTAGTCAGAGACTATGAAATTTTCATTCATGTGAAACAAATTCATATGGAACAAATTCTCCATGAAAATAGAGAGACTGTAAATGATAAAACAAGAAAAATTTACTTTGGTATAATAGCTTAAGATTTTATGATGGAGGTATGGTATAAATCAGTTGTAAGGAACCTGGTCCAACTGCCCACTACTGGGCATTCCAGCTTTCATGGTAGACAGTAAGTGTTTTGTCCAATACTAATGCACTTTCCGTTTTTTAACTGACTTTAATGAAAAATTTTTAAAGTTTTTTTTTTTTTTTTTTTTTTTTTAAGAAAAAAAAAATCATATCAATATTTAAAAACAAACCATTAAGTACAATTTTTACGTTTTCATTTAAACACTTCATAAGTCACTATTATTACTGTGGAGCTGGTAGACAGTTGGAAACATGTATTACTAACACAGATACAAAAGTAGCAAGTAGGTATATAAAAAGATTGACTACCCCTGGTGTAAATGATGAAGCAAAAAAAAATTTACTTTGGTATAATAGCTTAAGATCTCATGATAATTATTTCAATCTCAATTAAGAATACTGTTAAAAAAGTTGCATTAATTATTTAAATTGTAAAAACAATTTTTTTTTTTTTTTTTTTAAATCTTTTGTACTGCTATGGGTATTTTTAATTTCAGATAGCTAAAATATTAAATATACAAGTTGAGACGGATATTTTCTTTCCTAGTGTGATAAATCCAAATTGACTACTTTAAATTTAAAACTCAATAAATGACGAATTCTTCACCAAAGAATATTTATTTTGTATATCCAGTTTTTCTAGGTGCCTTTTCAGTGAGAAATGAAACTCTAAATGCTAATATTTCATATAAAATAACTATTTTTGAGTATCTAGATTAGAGTATACCACATTAAAAGGCATATGTATCCTCTTCGCTCCAGAGGTCCACATATGTAGACTTCTATTCTTTGCTTTACAAAATCTAAACTATTTTATATTTTGACTAGACTTATAAGAAGCTGAATAAATTGGCTTTTAAAAAAATACCAATATATGGCAGTATAAAAATAAGTTTACTTCTGAAATATGTTATTTTGTCTAGTTTTGCAAAATGGCTTTATGTTATTATAGCTTTGAGTGCAAAGAAGGTATACTTGCCAAAAGTAACAAATAAATAAAAAAAATAAAATAAATAAAAAATAAAATAAAATAATACAATACAAAAATAAATAATAATAAAAGTACTCTTAAAATGGACCAAAATTATGAAATTTAACTTTTAAAAATAAATGAATTACTATAAAATGTTACAATTTAATCATTAACAAATATTAGAAGGTATGCAAATGATTTCCCAAACTATAGAATTACTTTACTTGACAAATATTATTTTACACTTACACAGATTACTTCTATAACTAGCAGACTTTTCAGTAAAATTTATAGAGAAAGAACTACAAATAAAAATGCAATAAAACATCAAGAATAAGGAAAAATGTAAAAAATATGTTGCCATATTGTGAATGGCATTTACAATGGTATTACAATGTTAATTTTTTAAATGACAATATATATATATATATATATATATATATATATTACTACTTATTATAAATCACACTCAATTTTTCACTTTTTTTTTTTTTTTAAATAACAAAGACTTTTTTGTTTAGTCATTTACATTAAATTGCCTTTTTTGATATATTTTATTTTGTATGTGTATTTCCTTAAATATGTATATATAAATAAACTATTAATTTATTCTGAACTTTTCCATAGCATTGTTAATTCACTTTTTATTATTATTATTATTTTTAAACCACTTTTTTTTGTAAAGAAATTTTCTTATTTAATCATAACAGTGAAGAAAAACACTCGGGGGGACTGGGGGGGGGGGTAGAAAACGGTGGAACTAATAATGCTATGAAATATGTTGTCAAGTCTGAAATGTATGTCATTGTGCTTTTGTTTCTTTCATTATTATTATTTTTCATGGTGGTCCACTGAAAATACTGACAAGACTTAAAATATTTCTTTAATAAACATTTTATAGATAACAAAGAAAATAATATAGTTAATATTGCTAATAATCAAAATTTAATATTTTAAGCCAAAAAATCAGTTTTTTTTTTTTAAACATTTTTTCTATATTTAAATAAAATAACTATAATTTAATTTAGAAATTTATTCATCAACCTTGAAAGTTTATTTTGGAAAATTTTGGAGTGGAAAGCTGAGTTTTTTTTTTTTTTTTTTTTTTTTTTTTTTTTTACCAACTATGTGAAAAATACCAGAGCCGGGAATCGAACCCGGGCCCCACTTTTAAAAGCGGTATAAAGCGGAAGGCCCGGGTTCGATTCCCGGCTCTGGTATTTTTCACATAGTTGGTATGTATAAAAAAACTCAGCCTTCCACTCCAAAATTTTCCTAAAATAACTATATTACAATAACTAAAAGAAAAAAAAAAATATATCTTTAACAGAACTTAATTTAGTACTAGTCTTATTTTTGGTTCAGTCTTTCTCGCTTTATGTATTTGTAAACTTAGATTCTGTAACAAATTATTTCTTATATAGTGTAAAATTCTAAGTGGTATGCCACGAACTATGACATTGCTTTTTATTGTGTCAAAAAATAAAATAAAATACATTAAAAAAAAAAAAAATACAAGGCTAATTCTTACTAAATATTACCAGAAAAACACGCTATACAATCTCATATTTTTGACACTTATGTATTATTCCAAAACAAAAAAATGGGCACAAATATATTAATGATAAAGATGAATTTTTGCATGAGAAGGAAAAAAAAACAATAATAATTCTTATGTACAAATAATATAATGTTTAATCACAGAAAAATATTATGGAATGATACACAAATAAAATGACTAAAATCAAGAGGAAAAAAAAAATCCTTGTATATAATTAAAAATGAACATCAATAAACTGACAGTATCTGTACAACTAAATTTTATAGTTTAAAGAATTAATATTCAATATGTGCATTGTATGTATACATACTTTGAAATGTAATTTTAGAGGCAGAAGAAATAGTTATGAATCAGTCTTTATATGTATGTATGTTTGTATGACACAAATGTATCATTTGCATGACATTTATCAAGTACTTTTTATGCCAATTATTTAACACCATATTTTGAATTAGGTTTATCCAAATATTACATTTTAAATTATAAATACTGATGACTGAGGCTTAAATTTAAACTTCCATCACAGCACTGAAATCTATATGAAAAATAGTTATCTATACAAACATCAATGTTTAAAAAATTACAGTTTTCTCAATTTCTTTCCATATATATATATATATATAAATTAATCTTTGATTATACTTTTCACATAATAAAAAGTAAAATATTTCCTATAAAAATATTGTGGAAGTCTATTTCACTCTTCTATTATGCGATTTTATTTTATGCTAGAAATTCCAAGTTTAGCTTTGAAATCTATTTTAAAAATATATGTATGCATAAATTCTTCCAGGAAAAAATAATGCAAGCATTAATAATTAATTTTCTTTCCCATTTTGTAAAATAGGTCTAATATCGGTACCTATATACAAAACCTTCCATAATGCTTTTTATTTTAAGATCGGAATAGATGAAAAAAAAATATATATATATACATATATCGACAATAAAATGCGTTGAGATTTGGAAAAATAAACTAGTTTTGCCAAATTAAAAATATTGCTGTAAGCAAATTACACATGATGAAAAACTATAACCAATTTTTCTATTTCAGCTTTTTGCTATCAAATCTCTCTTATTTAAGTTAAATATTTTTGTTTGGTTCATGTTTCATTCTTCACAAGATATTGGGCAAATTAATAGTGATATATCGGATTTAATGTTATTATAAGAAACATCTTAGTTCTTATATCTTCATCAATAATTTGTTTTTAAAAACAACAGTATTGCCAGCTTCAGAGATTTTTTTAAAATTTCCATTTAATTGTCTTCATCTGTTATACTATTTTTTATTTATTTATTGTTTCATTTTAGCCCAAGTTATGCATACTATTCAGATTTCATTATATTGCCTGTATATACTTAATATTTCAATGTGTTTACATTTTATTTATGCTGATAATCTTTTACTTTACAGATATTCAATAATTTCAAAATATTACGTACAAACATAATATTTAACAACTGTTAAAAGTTATTTTAGCTTTTTAAAATTACATTTAAATGTTTGTACAATTAAAATGAAAGTTTAACTGACCTTGCAATTAACTGGTAATTTTAATAGTCCAGAACATTTTACTTAGTTAATTTGAAAATCAGGAGTATACTATAAATTTTTATCATAATTAATAAAACTTAACACTCACAAGTAACAAACAATGAATGTAAACATGATTATATATAATAATAAAAAAAAAAAAAAAAAAAAAAAAAAATACAAACATATTTGCCACAAACTTAAAAAAAAAAAAAAAGTACGCCTATTTTTAATGAATATTTGAAGTTCCTATATTATTATGCAGATTAAATTAATTAACAATTATTATCGCATTAAACATAAATGGAAAAAATGTCAATGTAAAATACAGTTATCTGGGAAAAATACATTTCATGAAACTTAAATGGAAGATAAAAGTGAAAACTTTCTTTTGAATCAGTTTCCAATTTTAAAGTTATTTAAAGGAAATTACTGTTAAAAATAAGCATCTAATAAAGTAGCTGCCTTAAAATTTGTGTATCTTAGACTTTTTTTTTTTTAATTTACTGTCAGACAATAGCTACAAACTACCCTACTAGCAAATATACAAACAGTAAGTGAAATAAAGAGAAAGTGAAATGTGGTAATGACATACAACTGTGAAAAACAACTATAATATTAAATTAATAGAATTGAGCAAAATTCATGACTTCAATACACTAAATCAAACCATCTATGACTATAACAACAAATAATAATAAAAGAGGTCAAACTACATCATACGGATATAAAATCCTATTCAAAAATAAAACACAAAAGTCTCACTTAATATGACAGACTGACACATAGGCTGCTAAGTACGGAACAGCCAAAGGCTAAACTGAATGAAATATAAAATAGGAACCACATTAGCACTGACTTTAGAAAAAATAATAAAAACCTCACAGTTTGCATTTATGGCACTGACAATACACGTATAAAAAATAATAAATCTTATTTTTAAATATATATACACAGTTTTAGACATAAAATAGAAAATTATTTTATTATAAACATTATCACAGATCTATTATGTTTAAGAAATTTGTATTGCTATTGCGAGGGAACAACATAAACAGAATTATCAACTGAAATGCTGGTGCAGTCTTGTATTTGTGCAGCTATAGTAACCACAGCTTCAGTATTTAGCTTCCTAAAAAAAAAAAAAAAATCAAATAAATACTACAGATACTGAAATAAAATGCAACAACAAATAATGTAAAACTAATGTTAATAGACATTTACCTTAATTAAAAAGCAGTCATATATTCACTAAACATTGCATAAACTATAAGGAAAACTTTTCACTATACCTTGCTCTAAATGATCAGACACTTTTAATGCTGTACATTTTGTCAAATATCCAGAAAAATACTTGACAAATTATCCTGAAATTTCAGGGGGCGTAAATATGTTAAACCTTAAAAACTTTCTGATAAAACCTCTTTATTAACGTTCTAGTTCATTAACGTATTAATGAACTAGAAATAAACAATAACCAAAAATTTATCAGTTTTGATGTCATTAACTTATTCTCATCCATTGATATTAACGAAATTTCTGACCTAATAAACCAAGCAATAACTAATAAATATGAAACTCCCATTGCGAACACATTAATAGCCACCAGTAACCTAATCCTACACAAAAGTTATTTCAGATTCAACAACGTCGTATATAAACAAAATATGGGGGCACCAATGGGATCACCCATTTCAGGGATAATAGCTGAATTTAAATTAAGAACACTCGAAGAAGATATTTTTAAGTTAATGAAAGATAAAATCATTTTTTGGGTTAGGTACGTAGATGACGTTTTTGCGATAATTAATAAAGATCAAAATATAGATGAAATACTTAATGAATTAAATCTGCTAGACAAAAATATTAAATTTACTTATGAACCTGAGCAGGATAACGAAATTAACTATTTAGATGTGAAAATTAAACGTGAAAATAATAAAATAAGAACCACTGTTTACAGGAAACCGATGGCCAGCAACAAAATAGTTAACAATAGAAGCAAAACCCCTTATCGATATAAAATTAACACAATCCGCAGTTACGTTAATCGCGCAATATTAATATGCAATAATAAAAAAAAGACTTTAATAAAAAGAACTTAAATTTATTAAAATTAACCGTTGAAGCCGGATATCCTAAATTCCTTGTTGAAAAATTATGTAAAAAAAGAGTAAAACAGTTAAATCAAATTCCTAACCATCAGAAAACGCAACAAAAGTTTACATTTTCAATACCATATAATCAAGGAACCTCAAAATAAAGTAAAAAATACCACTAATAAATTTAATTTAAACATCCCAATAAAGCCCAACCCAAATATTTTCCAAATTATAAGAAACGATAAAGATATTATTCCCCCTCTTGAAACCGCCGGAGTTTATAAAATCCCTATAGAATACTCCGATAAAAATACCGGAAGTTACATAGGAGTTACGAAAAGGAAAATAAAAACACGCCTCAAAGAACATGAAAATGATATTAAATTTACCCGATTTACTACCGCGCTTGCTCGAACATATTACGAAAATAAAAGAGATATTAAATTTAATGACATTGAAAAATTTGGCCAATTACAATAACCATACTAACGCGTTTTACCGGGAGAGTATCGAGATAATTAGTGATAATGTCGCCATTAATGACCACGAGTCCGCCAAAATAGATCTGCAGTGGCGCTACCTATTACAAGAACGAAGTAAAGCTATAAATAGCCAAGGCCCACAAGCACAGTTTGCAATTGAAAAAAGGGGAGGATCCTCCCACGAAAAGCTTCTTGCAGAAGATGAAGCCTAAGTAAGGTCTTAATTTATTTTATAATTGTCTGACTTCTTTATGATAGTTTTTCTTGAGATAATGTGTACATAGATTAACAAACTAACTAGCCGAATAATCGATGAATGGACAACACATGAATTTTGTGATTTTCAGTGTTAAGGTTAAAGTTATCTAAGGCTCGGATTGTTTGCTCTCTGTGAGGGGTCTATGATTTTCAGATTCCTTACATCTTAAAATGTGTAAAATTGTTGAAATCCAAGGTATAACATTTTCATGATTGTTTAAGTTCCTATACCTTCTGCATGATGAGAAACTAAAAATATACAAAAGAAATTGTTTTTATAGAATAATTTTTCAAATATGTGACTATGAATAAAAAAGAAAAATACTGGTACGAAAAAAAAAAAGTGAGTACTGACAATGCTTTGGAAAAAAATTATAAAAATTGGCAACTCTGCCTACGTCATCAGCAGTCATTTTTGTCGGCAATGTTCACCCTCTCATAAAGCAGTCCTTCTCTTTCTCCATAGCCTGGCTACTAATACTCAGTCATATTCCCTCCAATTCTTTCAAAATTCAACTACTATCAGCAAATATACAAACCAATCGCAGGAATCGACCAGAGATGGCACTGCCTACTCTGGTCCAAAGAGGAGGAAAGAAAACAATTTAAATCACCAACTTGACCAAAAAATGTAGTTGAGGACATGGGTGAAAGTAAAAAATTTCGCTGGACTGAAGTATATATATATTTTTTGTAATATTAGGTAAAATGTAATAAACTCACACATAATGTATTCAAATATTCAAAACATACATTTCCAAGGGTTACATTAATAAGCATAAGTATGAAAACATAGGAAAATTATTTATTAATATAATTGAATTAACATTAATAGGGGCTGATTCAGAAAAAAATTGGGACCATTATTTGCCCCTAACAAAGATTAATTCCATAACATTGGCCCATCTGTATCATAACACATAAAAAAAAGACTGAATTCAGTCAATAGACTGAAAATTTTCACCTATGGTTGAGGACGCATGGGGCACAAGTTAAAGGCTTTTTACCACGTAAACTTCAAGTAAGGCCTTTTTAATCAATTAAATTTTACTCCATATTCTTTAATTAGTAAAGAATGAAAGTGAAAATGTCTAGATTTTTCTTTTAAAAAAATCCTGTGAGAGATGGAATAGATTAACAGATTTTTTTCTTCTTTCTTTTTTTGAACTGTAATTGCCATTAATTTAATTTGTTATTCACCTAAAATTGACTTTTATTTAAATAGAGGCATATAGAAATAATAATAATAATAATAATAAAAAAAAAAATCCTGCATTACCCAGTTAGTAGATACAGTACAGCATGACAACACATGCTGCAGACTGTTTAAAGCTCTGCAGATTAATTTGACCACAAAAATAAATACCAAGCCTAAAAATACAAATATTTACATTATGTCTCTAGATTGCTTTTACTTATTGTATATTATTGATTTATTTTCTTTGTTGATGCAATTTTTATATATTTGATGAATTGTTAATATTTTTTGTGATACCAGACTTTGTCTGGTAATCCTGTATTGCAGATATTTTGTTTTGCTGCAGATCAATACAGAAATTTGTTACTGGGCTGTATTAGTTGTATCATTAAAAAAAAAAAAAAAAATATATATATATATATATATATATATGTTACAAGAAAATTGGTCCATGATCTAATATTGCTCCATCTCTCTCTCATGAAAAATAGATTTTATAAATAAAAGCAAATATTTATGCAGATAAAATTGGATGGATCAGGACCCTTTGCAGCATAATGAATGATTTTCCAAATGTAAGCTATCATTGGGTGGGGGGGGGGGGGAACCAAAATCAGAGTACTTTTAATATTTTGTGTTAAATTTTGGCCTTTATATAGCTGTTCATTATTCAGCATTAACAATTTCCCAAAAAGTAAAATGCACAAGGATAAAAAATATTTATACACAAAATCGGTTCATTTGGCATTTGTCGCAATTGTAGTATTAGGGATTTCAAGCGGTTCTACCTGTTCATTCTACAGGGGGAAAAAACCAAAAATGAATTAATTTGACCTGATGGTAAGAGACTATTTATTCCAAGTTCTGATGAAGATCAAGGTTTGTTTAAATCTATTGAAATTTAGAATTTAAAATCAGCATTACTTGTAGGATAGAGAAATGTAATGGCATTTGCCAGAAAATTTTAAGAGAGAGCTCTAATAATGGTCGTGTAATTGAAAAGCTACTAAACATACACTGAACTGCAGATTTTTTTTTTTGAATTACTGAAATTTTTACACTTAGCTACACTTTGTACATGTTTTATCAATATAAAAGCTGAATCATCTCTTGCTTTTGTTGACAATGTTGTTTCTATTAAAACATTCAAAAAATACAACCTTTTTAATTTCTTCATGTTATACTGTCGACTAGTTTCGCATGGGGCACCCCAGCTTGGTCTCCGACTGCACGGTGCTTGAAGTCTGTCGAAACTGTTGTTCCACGCCTCCTTCCTCTCTTTTAAAAACTCGGTGCCATTGCTGGTTGAGTAGAGCCCCATCGTTGCCATTGCAATTGTTGAAACGTGATAAAATTTCTACAGATTCTCTAATAGCGGCGTAACCGTGGTTATTATAATTGGCTAATTTCTTAACTTGGTCAAATTTAATATTAATTTTATCGTTTTTGTTTTCTTGAGTTAATGCAGTAGTTATTTTTCCGGTGGCTATATCGTGGCTATGTTCCTTAATACACGTTTTAATTTTTCTTTTTGTTTTTCCTATGTAACACATTTCTCCACCTTGACTATTAGTATACGGTATTTTATATATGCCTGCGGTTTCTAAAGGGTTTATTTTGTCTTTATCACTCCTAATCAACTGAAAGATATTGGGGTTTGTTTGATGGGTATGTTTACATTGTGTTTGGCTGCAACTTTTTTAATCTTATTTGAAACTCTGCAATCATAAGGAATGGAAGTGGTGTATTTGAGTTGTGGCTTTTGAAAATTATTGATTTGATTTAAACTTTTTAATCGTTTTTTGAATAAATTGTCTATTAATTTATTTGAATAACCTGCTTTTTGGGTGAATTGTTTGATATTTTTTATTTCGTTTTTGAGGATTTTAGGGTCTTTACAAATTGTAATAGCACGGTTGATATGGGCTTGAATAGCATTAATTTTGTATTTGAAGGGTGTTTTACTATTTTTATGGATTATTTCGTTGCTGTTATTGGGTTTTCTGTAACTTGAGTGGTTATTTTGTTAGAATGGCGGTTGATGGTGACGTCTAAAAAATTCAGTTGTTTACTATTTTCTTCTTCTAGAGTGAACTTAATATCCGGGTCTATTTGATTTATGGTGTTTAAAATTTCGTTCGGGTCAGTTTTTTGATCAATTATTGCAAAGACGTCATCAACATAACGGAACCAATAAAAAATTTTGCTTTTAAGTTTTTCATCAAAATTATTTTCAATTTTACGTAATTTATATTCTGCTAGAAATCCCGAAACAGGAGATCCCATTGGGACTCCTTTGATTTGTTTATAGAATTTTTTATTGAAAGTGAAGTAATTTTCATTTAACAGGAAGTTGGTGGCAATGTTAAGAGTTTGGGCAATTAACGGGTTCGTATATTGTTTATTTATTTCTTGGTTTATTAATTTAGCAATATTTTTAATGTTTATTGAGGGATAAAGATTTACTACGTCAAAGCTAACCAATTGAAAATTTTCCTGTATGTTAATTTCATAAATTTTGCGGATAAAGTTGTTTCTGCTTTTAATTTTTCCCAGATATTGTTATTTATTTTTTCTACTGTAAATATAACTGCATAGAACAGCTTTAGAATCCCAAAGTAAGACATTTTTCACCAAGAACATTACTTCAGTGAACAGAGTAGCAAACCTACAACCCAAGACCTAGGGCAAAAGTCTCATTGGGGCTCCTTAATTGGAGTCCCTCTTATATTGCGGCCCCCTTCCACTTTTCACTTAAGTTTATTTCCATAAAAAAGCACTGAAGTTTGTTTTAAAATTTATTCGGAAACTCAACCCAACACAAGAGATTGGTTCATTGGGTTTAACGACACACTAATACTGTGCTATTAGTAATTGACGATGCAACTCAACAAGAGGGCCACAGGCATTGGCCCTGCTTTAATTAGGCTCTGCATGAGTAAGTTAATAGGTTTTGGAGTCATTGCTCTACAGTCGTTTTTTTTGTACAATAACAGCTTTTTAGACAGAAACCTATAGCTTAAAATGGATTTGCAGGGAATATTTCAGGTTAAATTAATCCCATACTTGCCAACCAATTTTAATAAAAAAAGGGAAGATTTCTGTTGAAAAACCAGAAGATTTCCTAAAAAAAGGGAAGATTTTTTTTTTTAATCCCTCCCCCCCCCCCCCTCTTTGACGTAATAAACAATATAGTTTTACAATTTTAATATTTAGAAGCAATCTATAAAAATGTTTTACTATAAATTGATTATACCAAATATATAAAAGTTTTAAATAAAGTTATTCCTCTTCAACATATAAATATCTACAAAACAGAATCTGTAAAAAATTTATTTAACAATAGACAAAAAACTTAGTTAAGTTAAAGTATAACTGATTTTTTAAATAAATAGAATATGATTTTTGTGTTTGTACATTAATCATACATATAAAAAAAGATAGCAGTAGCTAATTATCAGTTTCAAACGTGCATAAAACCAACTGAGTATCAATTTTCTTAAATTGATTTGGAAAAAAATTTCCTACCTAAAAAAAATTATTGTTCATTTTTTTCCCCATGTTTACATATTTGGTATAAATATGACATACAAGTATTTAATTTGAGGAAAAATAAACAGATTTATTAAATTCAGCAATAAAGATCTAAAAATAATTACATATGTGAGAAATATTGAGCACTTCCATTGCTTTATTGTTTCTAGAATTGATCATTGATCACAATCCGGGGAAGGGGGGGGGGGATACAAAAATAATTACAGAGTAAGAAATATTAAACTCTTTCAACTCTACTCCTAGAATCTAATGAAATAAGTTTAAAATTAATATTATCATTTATGTTGCAGATGGATAAAGATTAGGAAACAAAAGACTTCTGCAGAACATTTGACTGCTGATCACTAGTTGGAGATAAATGAAAAGGGCGGGGGGGAGGGGGGGGGGGCAAAAAATAATTACATCAGCAAAAAATATTTAACAGTTCTATTTCTTTACATGTTCTAGAATCTCATAAAGCAAGTTTGAAATGAATATTGACATTTATATTATGGATGCAGAAAGATTGGGAATTAGGAGTTTTTGTAGAACATTTGGGTTTTCTTTTTAAAACAAACAATATCCGCGACCTTTTTAAAAACGGAAGATTTCATCATCTGACCGGAAGATACATTAAAAAACCGGAAGTCTTCCGGGAAAACCGGAAAAGTTGGCAAGTATGTAATCCCATGACAACTTCACCATATATCTATACTTAAAGGTCAATTTTTTTCGGATCAAATAAAACATGATTGTGATACACATAAAATCTGTTAATTTTATATGTATCATATAAACGTATATAAAATCAGCAGACTAGAGATGATATTTGCAGACCAGTATATTCTTATGCTCAATGGTACATGGAATCATAGTGACGATTTAAAAAAATAATTCGAACATTACTTATAATACTTTTATAGGGATGTATGAAAGGATTTATATTATATGTGACTAATTATCTAAAGTGCATTAAACTTATTTAAAGTAGTCACACAAAACACTGCAAATAACAAAATACAAAGCAATTAGGTGGCTTTTTCATTTACAACACTAAAAAAACAGTTCATTTGATTTGGTGAACAACTAAAAATACAGTGCATTAAGAAATTATAAGACCACAAGCGTATTGGTGCATTTCTGAAGAAGAGAGCATAATATGCAAATTTTTAGTTGCGTATTTAAAATTGATATGAAAACGCATCCTATACTGATTCCAACTTTTAAAATTAAATTAAATTTCATTAAAACTTATTCATTTTTCTAAAAATTCAAGACAGTTAAGAAATTATAAGACCACCTGAGAAAATTAACAGATTATACATGACGTCAAACTCAATATAAAACGCATGCATCAGTATTTCGTAAAAGCATTACCTAAGAAGCAAAGGCTTAGGTTTTGAATGTGTTATCTACAATTAATTTGACGATGCCTCGTGGTAAACAATTATCAGAGTGCGAAGTAAGAAAAATTTTATTTTATAAAGGTTCTGGTAAATCTGAAAGAGATATTGTGAGGTTAATGAACCGTTCTAAAACTGCCATTCATAATGCCATAATTAGAAAAGATTATTCAAACAAAGTAAAACGATCTGGTAGAAAAAATATTTTGACAGCACATGATAATAGACAAATTTTTTGACTGTCAACTAAAATAGGTCTTTCAACTCATGAAATTTTGAAACGTTTCAGCAAGAAAACTTCACATGTAACAGTCTGGAAGAGCCTTAAATTAAATATTAATACGGAATTTATGAAATTGAAGAAAAAACCAAAGTTATTGAAATGCCATCGAGAAGAAAGATTAAAATGGGCTAAAAATGTCATGTCATGGAATGATGAGTGGAAACAAATTATATTTTCTGATGAAAAGAAATTTAACCTTGATGGTCCTGATGGTTACAAATACTATTGGCATGACTTGAGGAAGGAACCAAAAGAATGCTTCAGTCGACAAATGGGTGGAGGATCAGTAATGATTTGGGAGCTTTCAGTTATGAGGGGTTGTGTTTTACAGCGGATTTCGGGTCATATGAACTCTACACAATATCAGTCTATGCTATATGATCATATGATACCGTTTGGACCTTTATTAGGTGGTTCTAACTGGATGTTTCAACAGGACAATGCTGCTTGTCATACATTTAAATCCACAAAGGAGTGGTTTAAAAAAGAAAAAAATAATGTTCTTCCATGGCCAAGTCGAAGTCCAGACTTGAACCCCATGGAAAACCTATGGGGTATATTATCTCGCAAAGTTTATGCTAATAATAAACAATTTTCATCTGCCAATGAACTGGAAGTAGCCATTGTAAAAGAATGGTACAATATTTCTATAACTGAACTTAACCACCTGGTTACTTCAATGAAAAACAGAGTGTTTGAAGTCATCAGTAAAAATGGAGGACCAATATCATATTAATTTTTTTTATACAATTTTGTTTTTTGACAAGTGGTCTTACATTTTATTAACAGGTTATTTTCACTTATTTCTAATATATATTTTAATTAAACATTTATTGCATTATACCAAGTTATTGCAATCTAATTATAAAAAAATATAGAGGAATAATGTTATTTTATGTATTTAAATTATGATTAGAATGTTTATTTTTCTTATAATTTACAAAATTAAAGTGGTCTTATAATTTCTTAACGGACTGTAAACATTATCCCACATTATCTTCTGTCTCTCCCCCCCCCCCTTCTTTGACTATGTGCAAGCAACACTGTAATATTTTTATGACTATTTTAATTATCCACTTTAAATATAATTGTAGTAAAAAGTACACACCATACCTTCTCAAAAACTCAATTTTAGGATACTTTTAACATTTTCAGGAACATTAACAGAAAAATTCAATGATCGAGTAAATTAAAAGCTGTAGAAAAAAAAAAGAATGTTCATAATACATTGAATACTTTTAAACCAAGTGTAAGTTCTAAAAAGTAATGCTAATACTGACACATACATAAATGCCAAGCAAATTGATTTTTTACATAAATTAATAAAATCAATCTAACACCTTTTTAAGCAATTGCAAATTTTAACTCCATTATGTTTTCTCTCCCTCTTTTCAGAAACTAATCCAAAACAGACAATTATGGTTTTAAATTAAAATGCTGAGAGATTCACCAAAATTATTCAATAACAATTGTTTCATAATCATACTATTACAATCCAATTGTATGTGTATATATATATATATATATATATATATATATATATACCACTGAATGCAGAAAGATACAGATGGCCCCCAAAGACACAAAATAACTGAAGGATTTCCAGTTGACAATTTAAATTATTCCAATCAGTTAAAAACAGGTGCAAACTGTCATTAGTTTTTTTTAACATTTTGCTAAAAGATCAGCGATGCCGTTTACGCGCTACAGCACATAAATTGTGCAAAAAATCGAAGGCAGGACGCAAAAAATTTACTGTAACGGGTCCCAAGGGACGCGTAATTTTCAATCTAAAAAAAAAAAAAAAAAAAAAAATTCAAACTTGAAGAAAGATGAAAAAGTAAATTTTAAAATATATTTCTTGGTTAAAACTGATATTTTCCTTATATTTCTAAGGCATTCTGCTCTGAAGAAAAAAAAAAATCCTTTAAAACTCCTTTTTACCATAAAGGAAAAAGATACAATTCTACAAGATAAACAGAAATGAGCGGCCGGCACAAAATCAAAAACAATGTTCTGACTCCAAGATGACAAAACAAAGTTCCGATGCGAAAAGATTATCAGTAAAAAATGCACAATACACCAAATAGCATCACCATGTAACGAACTGTCAATGGGTGCATTCTATCAAAGCTAACAGGCCTTAAAGCCGAGACCGATAGCCGAAATGTGAAATTCGAAAAATGGTTTAAAATTCGTCCCGACTTTTAGGCCATGCCCCGAATTTTTCAGAGAAGGTCAAATTAATCAGTAATGTAGATTATCAATAATGAAGTTAAAATCCAATATTATAGCCGAATTTTACAAAATAAATAAATAAGCTTTAGGGGCACCGCCCCCAACTACATCCCCTCCCATTCACACCTCTTCTTATTCTGACCCCCCACTTTTTTAGTGCACCAGCCGTCTATGGTATGAATACTGCGTCGTCAACCATAAGTTTTATTTTGAAACCTTTCGTTCAAATTATTTTGGTTTCACTATTGCACAACATTAATTTGGATTCAATAATAATTTGGCTTCTGGTGAATTAAAATTTTAATTAGTTGGTGAAATTGGTATAATATTTATGAGTCTCATATTTTAAAGGCAAATAAGAAAAGAAATAAACTGTGAAAATTTCGTATGGGTTTGCTAGTACGGGATAAATTTGCCAATTGTTTTTGAAACCTTTTTCTTCCTCATCACTGAAATATACGATTTTTCTTGTGTCTGATTACCAAAATATGGGTCCATTTGTTGATCTAATCAATAAATTTGCACTTGTTTTAAAGACTTAATTTCAAAATAAGTCACGCTATACATTTCCTAAAATACTGCTTTTTATGTCTCAGCTGAAATGTGATTTTGTTGAGGTTGACTGCTGAAATATAAGAGCATTTTGAAGCTGATTAACAAAATTTATGTTTAATTCTAGCTAATTGCTTAAAATGCAATATTTTTTCACTGCCCATTTAATTATTTCACCAGTAAGTGACAAAAATCACACTTTGTTTAGGGGTCAATCCAAGTGCTAATTTTTTGGGCCATTTTTGTAAGAAACAAAAGGTTTGTGCAGAAAAATAAATATATATACTGTAACTTTCAGTGTATAATCTGCTGATCAGAGTGTCAGTTTTGCACCAAAAATATTTACTGACAGATAAAGTTAAATTTGTATGAGCTTTTTTTTTCCCCAAAAATATATAGATTTTTCTTTTAAATAAGATTTCCGGTGAAATAATGACGTATCTTACCTGCAGATTATATGCTGTAATCACAAACTTCTATTTTAATAGCCAGGTTTATCTACTGGTAGATAACAATGAAGGTAATTATATTAGTATGACTAAACATAAAATAAAAATTAGAATAAAATAACGTGAAGCTGATATGAAATTTAACAGAACGACCACTGTCCTGCAGTGCAGAAAATGTTCAGACATTGGAAATTTCCCCTAAACACAATTTAAATTTCCCTCGGCTTCAATAAAACAAAAGCCTATTTTGTTATATAAAGCCACTTATTCTATGTGCTTTGTTATATAAAGTCTTTAAGAGTATAAGTATACATTGTAACATAAAAATACAGCTATTAGATTATATTATAGGCATCACAAAGTAGCAATTTGCTATTTTAGACTTATATTTTTATTTTCTCTTAAGAAAATATTCAAAATTTCCTCCAAACTTCATTCAGGTATTCGGACATATTCTGCACCCCTAACTACTGATTTTGAAAAATATAAGAAAATTAGCTAATTATAAAAATCATTTTTATGCTGTGAATCATGAAGCTGTTGAAATAATTAAAAACTGATGCAGCTACAATAATAAGCCAGTTCTGACCATTTATCAAAAGTGGCACAGCCTACTAAGATCGGATAATGATGGCAAGGAAGAATCAGTTTTTACCAGAAGTAACATCAACTGAAACATGTGCTGAGGATTCAGCACGAAAGACTTCAGAAGAAGCTTCAAGTAAGGACGTTAGATTTATAAATTTTAATGTTTTAAAGTTTAATAATGAAGTTTCAATATTTTCTCCAAGAAGTTTATTTAATTTTGCTCACTTTTTAAAACATTGTGCATTTCATTACATAATCATATTTTTCAACAATGCTCAAAATATTTAGTTTGGCAAGTTGATGATAGATGGAGGCAATATTTAAATTTCTTTATCATTCATTAGTTAGGCATGAACTCAGAGTGAATGTACAATATTTAGAGAGTGCATCCCTATTGTACTGTCTGGATGAAAGTATATTGAAGATAAAACACATGACTTAAGGCATTTGAGAACGAAAGGAGTTGCTTACAGCACTAGTTCCTTTGTTCTATCACACTTTTCGACGTGAGTGCAATATTCTAATGCGGCAAACGGATAATTAAATATGAAAAAGGATAGATAATTGAACATTTATTAATATGCTTAATATAATAATAATTATTTCATGCATATATCATTCATCCTATTACTATTTAAATGTCTTTACTATGTTTTCTACAGTTTATCAAAAAATAAATAATAGCAATTGTTAACTTTTTTTTAGATGTTATATATTATCAATCAAAAAAGAATGAGTCGTGTTGCTGGAAAGGTGGGGGTGGGGTGAAATAAGGACTATACTCCTTCCCAATGCCAAAGATCTTGGGAAAAAAAAAAAAAAAAAGACATTTTTATATTTTAAAACATAATTAAATTTTTTGAAAGTTTTCAATAAATATTTTGGCCAATTATTTTTCTCACTCAAGGACAAACATGGGGCAGAAAACTGAAATGTAAAATTGAGAAATTCAATGAAATTTTTGATGAAAAAATAAATAAATAAATAAAAAGCATACAAATTTTATCCACTGGTGAGGGAGGCATAAATAGGTTGAGGGGCACTATTGACAAAATTTAAAAAAGGCTGTAGATTCTCTATTCCTCCTCAAGTTAGGATATAAACATAAACTTCTTCAAATTGTGAGGGAGGGTAAGAAAATAGGAAAAATGTAAGAATTAAAAAAAAAAAAAAAAAAAAAAGTAGGATGTCTGTAGCAAAAAGTTCTTAGAACTTTAAGATATTCAAATTTATTGGATTAAAAAAAAAAAAAAAAAAAAAAAAAAATCAAACTTAAATTATAATATACATAACATGTTTCTAGATTAAAAAAAAAAAAAGTCAAACCAATACACAATTCAACTTTTTCATTACCTTATCATAATATCCATACATGGCTTTAAGTGTGTAAATTTATAAAGTGTAACATTTTGTAGAACAAGAGACCATGGAGGGCAAATACCTAAACAAGATCTTGTAGCTAATATGCAAGCGGCAGCAACGAGAGAAGGTGAAAACTTGTAAAAGATAACATCTGTAAGAAAAAAAAAGAGAACATTACATTAGAATAAATAAATATTTATAATAAGTGTCATAATAAAACTAAACGATGATAACTGAAAATCCTATTTTTATAGGGAAATATGGATTTTATGTACCATGATCTTTTTAAAGTTCAAACTGCTACAAACAAGCAAATTTTTTATGTATACTGCAAATATCAACACCTTTGAGCTAAAGGGCAAAATTAACGGTCGCCACTGACCACATGGCGACTAAATAAAAAAAGATGGCGATTAAAAATTATGCATCGATCGCCACTAAAGTCGCCACTTTTTGTGATCGTTAAAAGATTCTAAAAATCGAGTGACGATATGTAATCGAAGCCTTGTGACTTCCAATCTTTTTCCATCCATGGCATAAATGTCAATGTTCATTTTAAACTTGCTTTATTATATTCTATTGGGTTGTTCGGAAAGTAATTTCGTTTTTTCCTTCGAAAATGAAAGACGATTTTCTTATATTGTATAAATATTTTAATGAATTATATATTCTCCACTTTGATCGGTTTCTTAGCGTTCTCACGAGTTGTCATTTGGCAGTTTTTCATAAATCAATACTTTATTTTGTCTTCATTAGCACAAACTGGTTTTCTAGAACGTTATGCATCTTCAACTCAAAATTGACAGAACAAAATTTGGTAAACCAGTTTTGACAATAGCGTTCTTTAAATAAATTTTCTGTGCACACATCGTATACTTTTTTTCCTTGTTTGAATAGTATTTTCGCATTTTTGATAGCAAAAACAAAATATGCCGAAAATGTCACTTCTGATTTTCTTTATTTGATAGGGTACCAATCAAAAACTATTGAGCAGAATAAAATGACCTTTTTCACAAGCAAGCCTTGCTATATCAGCTGTCACAATATGTAATGGCAATGAAACTTAAATGTGAAGAAGGTGTGAAAAAAATACAATTAAGTCCTCTGCTGAGAAAAACGAAATGACTTTCCGAACAACCCAATACAACTTATAAAGAAGTAGAATTGTTTAATATATCTCACTCATATAGTTTTTTGGTTACCCCCCTTTCCCTCCCCCTAACTATCTGTGATCACACTTTATAATTTCTAATCATTCTCCATTTGCCGCAAAAATATAAAATATCTATTTTAAACTTACTTTATTAGATTCTAGAATCTGTAAAGAAGTAGAATTGTTTAATATCTTTTACTCATAATTCTTGTAATCCCCCCCCCCCCGCAACGACTGGCAATCACATGCTCCACTGAAGCCTTGTGATTTACAATCTTTCTCCATCGATAACATAAATGTAAATATTCATTTTAAACTTTCTTGATTAATCTAATCAAGAAAAAACCTATAAAGAAGTATATAGATGTATTCCCCCCCCCCTCACACACACGTGCGCTCCATTTCAACTAGCAGTTAATGATCAAATGTCCTGCAAAGCACAATCTTTTTCCATTATTATCTCCATAGTATTTAGTGTATATTTAACCCATTTAAGATATTTGACAAACGTGTGTATCAAAATTTGATTTGGCTTAAATGTGTATTTTTCAAAAATTTTTGTATTTGCTTTCTTTTGAGTAGAAATCTTCCTATTTTTAAAGCTACAAATTTGGCAGCTAAGTAAATTATTTTTAATGAAGCAGCTAAGTTTCCATATCTATACTTTTTTAAGAGGAAATATTTTAACTCTATTGAAATAAAATCATTTAAAAAAGTGTGTCTTTAGAAATAAGAAAAAATAATAAAACTGCTAACTGTATTTACTGTGCAACCGCGAAAAGATGGCATACGACCTTGGAATAGTTCATTTTGAAGAAGGGGCTGCCGAATGAAATACAAATGATGCTTGGCGGCAGTTCTTTTCGCCAAACAATTCTTTGACTTATCAGCTTCTTTGGCACCTATACGAGCAGTCAAAGTGTCTATTGTTGCTAATTACAAAGAAAATTGCTAAATTTTTGTCAATTTAAATCTTGTTTTAATTATTTCTTATAATTTTTTTTATCAGATATGCAGAAAATCGAGAAAACAAAATAGCTTTAAACATTGCTTATAATTTGTGTTCACATGTATGTTTATTTCTAGTATTTAAATTAATTGAAACCCTACAATTTACTTGTTTAGATTTTAACTTCTCGAAGTATGCGTAATTTTTTTTTTTTTTTTGTAAATATTCACTATCATGATTAGTTCAATTATTTAAATCTAAAAATATATCATAACTGAATGATTTGTAAATATTAACTATCGTGATTAATTAAATTTCTTCCTTTCTACTTTTATTACAACCATTATATAATTATGTCATGTTATTTAATGACAATTACAATAATTTAATGTTTATTTTATCAAAACTGTAATGGTATTAATCATGGTTTCTTTTATTTCATACACTGTAGAAATAAATTTTTTAAATGTTTAATTAAGTTGCTTCTTTCATCCCTTTCTGCTGATAATGTTTGTACTTAAAAATTACTTCTCGGAAGCCATTAAGATTACTTTATTTAAAAAAATCAGAATTTCTTTTTGCATGTTATTTGATCGCCGAAACTTTAAAATTTGTAAACAATAGTACCTCCGAACACTTCTTTTAAATAGTAATTAAAAATAACTCCAAACATTAAGTTTATCAACAACTTCAAATTATAATTTCACACTAAGAAACGGGCTAACAACGCCAAATCTGGAAGCCACTCTACTCTGTGTTACCATGGAAACACAACCTCTCTCACCTTATTTCATTAATGGAATCATCTGAAAACACCTGATTCGCGTGCCAAGTTATCGCGGTTGTACAATACACATGACCATGTAAAAGGTTGTGATGATGATGAATCAGCTGATTCATTTACTAGATAATGTCAATGTGAAACTGTGAATGATAACAGCTTATTGCACTTAAATAAATTGAAAGAAAAAAAAAAAGTACTACTGAATTATCTGAAAGATAAAAACTTTTGCTGTTATTATTACAGCCCTAAGCAGATTTTAATTTAGGATGTGCAATTTAGGATTTTTAAAAAGAGCGTAATTATAAATTACAACTTCAGTGTCCCTGTGTTAATTTTATTATTATATGTATTTCTTATTTTCATATTTTTCTTGTTATTATACTGCAAAATGGTGACAGTGCTTTTCGCAGTCTGAAAGAAATAGTCTTATCATGTGAAAAGTGGCCACTAACTTAAAAAAGTGGCTACTAATGAAACTGACAGTACCGGCCACTGGCCACTAATGAATTTTCCCAGTTTTGCCCTTTACTTTGAGCACTCTTCACTGATTGCCGTCAGCAGTTGAGCCCCATGTTATTCTATGGAGAAATTTGGTACCCAAATTACTCCTTACTTAATGCATCTTTTTAAATTCTGTTTTTATATTTCAGAAAATTCATAACTCTTTAAAATGAGTTTTTGTTTTCTGAATTTTTTTTTTCTTTTTTTATATTTCATTTTAAAACGTAAAACTAAATTAAGTGCATTTTTCACACTTCATAATTTTAAAAATGAAATAATAATAATAATAAAAAGCAAATTAAACCAGTTGTGAATATTTTAAATGTAAAAATAATTTAAAATAAATAAAAAAATACATTAGATAATGAGTAATTCAAGTACTAAATTTCTCCATAGAATAACATGGAATTTGGCTCTTGGTGACAGTTAATGAAGAGTCCCTTTAAGAGAAAACAGCACAAACAGTTAATTTAAAAATATTCTAACAGAAATGATCTGTGTTGTGTATTAATGCTAATTCCAGCAAAGGTAGAAAAATATAATTTGTGTAAGTAATTTAAACATATAAGTTATGTAAGAAGGTTTTTAACAACCTGCAATAAAATGTATAAAATATCTGGTGCTGAAACACAAAGAAAAAAGCCACCACCATAAAATTAATAAATGCACATCAGTTATTTGAGATCAAATAATTATGCTCAGCCTTTTTTTAAGGCAAAAAGTAGATATGAGTACAGAAGGAAAAAACAATGCAATAAAGCATCTCAAAATAGTACTGATGAAGAATCTTGAGGTTAGAGAGACCTTGAAAACTACTATTGTGCTATTAACCAGGGGTGCAGAATATGTCCGAACACCCGAACAAGGTTCGGGGGAAATTTAAACTGACTGGGGAAATTTTGAATATTTTTTTAAGAGAAAATAAATTGTAAATCAAAAATAACAATTTGCTACTTTGAAGTGCTTATACACTAACAGCGATATTTTTATGTTACACTGCATACTTATTCTCTTAAAGATTTATTACATAGAACAAATGACTTTGTATAGCAAAGTAGATTTTTGCATTATTGAGGGAAATTTATACTGTGTTTGGGGGAAATTTCCGAGGTTTGAACATTTTCTGCACCCCTGCTATTAACAAAACAATGTTTACTAAGCCATAAAAAAACTGGAAACCAAAGTTTGGTTTGAATATGTGTATTTCAATTTTTTTTAATAAGATCAGTTGTATTACATAATTTGTGTATTTTTATAACGAAACATCATGAAATTCATTAGCATAGCACACACATTGAGAATTTATTTGGAATAAAAAATATTCTTTTTGCAAACAAATAATGAATCATGTGTTAACATGTGATAACTATTTTCAACGAATTTTCAATGACTGAATTAACTTGAAATAACTAGGCAAGCAGCTAATTTTTAACTTTCGTTAAATCAATCATATTAAGGAAAATATTTTTTTTTTTTTTACAAAACATTAAATTCTTAGTTTTTGTGATACACACAAGAAATCAGCAAAATATATGGGTTTAGTATTATTATATTATAAGACACTATAATTAGGAGAATTGTAATAAGAAGAAAAACAACTATGGCAGTCAATTATTAAGAGGAACTTTACAAATGCCATTCAGCATAACATAACAGGGTTCATACTAAAATATGGGAAAAAAATTCCCTGAGTTCCCAGACAAGTTTCAAGAAAATATTAGCGACATATTACAAGAATCACTCTTCTAGACATGACAAAATACAGCTATTTCCACTCTATGATGTCATATTACTGCTGATCATGATAGAAACCATTATTTACATGCATATTTTCACAATACTTAATCATTTAAATTTTGATACGAAGCTAAACAAAAAAAACATAACTTGAGAGAGAAAAAAAAAATTTGTTTTTCCAGGTTTTATAACTGATTTTCCCTGAGTTTTAATGAAAATTTTAATTTTCCCTGACTTTTTTTAACAAATTCCAAATTCCCTGTTTTCCCTGAGGAGTATGAACCCTGCATAAAACAGACATTACAACTTTGATCAGGGTCTTAATCAAAGGTAGATTAAAAAAAAAAAAAATCTGATGTGTAACAGCCACACGACTTCCATTACCCAGTACTACACACATTATAAACATTTTATATACATTTTTGATTTAAATAAGTAACAAAATTGCTCTATCCGTCAAATAAGTTATTTAAAATAATAATTAGGAAAAAAAAAAAAAAAAATATATATATATATATATATATACAAATTCATAATAGTCAAATTTAAGTCCCAAAATATGTTCACTTTCAGAAATTTTCATTTCGTTTGTTAAATTTAATCCTGTTCCATTTATTTTAATTTATTATAAATTGCCATTAGTTTGGAAACTTTAATTCTATTTTCAGTAATTTTTAAAATGTTAATTATAAATATTTTCAGATAAATTTCTTTGTTAATTAATGATGTCATATCCTTTTAAAATAACTACAAATACATGCAAGTTAACTTTTTTTGTAATTTTTTTTTTAACATGTATAAATAATAATACTAATAATACAAAATATACAATCGTCCTATACTGAAGCTGTTCCATTTCTTTAACACGATTTTTCTAAATTTAATTTTAATTTAATTTTTTTTTCTTTATATATTTTTTCCCCGACATCAAAAGAAATATAAAACTCAAGGTGGAACACTACAAATGGTGACAACTCAAAATCGCAGATTGAAAGAAATAGTCCTGTCTCACTGGGGGGGGGGGGGGGGGGGGGGGGGGGAAGAGGAAGTAGAAGAAGAAGTGTGTTTAAAAAACACACTTTATTGTTATTATTTCTAACTTTGACTCTGTCACGCTTTAGGCTTAAGAGATTTCCTTGGACTCTGTCTCCTAATTTTCATACTTTAGTTAATTTTAAAAAATCTAATTGTCCGATCGATAAGCTGTTTAAATCCGACGGATTTAGAAAAATTGCCCCTTTCATTTGGTATCTTATTTGTAACAAATTTTTTATCAGATTTTTTAAAATTAATTAAAATATGAAAATAACAGCTTTAAAATAGACATTCAATTTTTGCCATTTTTTTTCAGCATAAAATGAAATATGCTTTCACATGAAGAAAAAGAAAAATATTAAATTTGCTCATACATATGAAAAAATGACATCTATAAAAAAAAAATAATAATAAATTTAAAAGTAATGAAGAGATAAATAAAGTGCGAAAATTTAGCATGGGCTTGCTAGCAAATGAATTATTTAAAGTGAGAAATAAATGAAATGATAATTTTTCAACGGGCGTCTTAGTCGCCCTACAACTAACTAGTAAAAGATACTCAATAAATAAATAAATAAAACATTTATACAGAAGTAAGTATTTAATTAAAATCTTCAAACGTTACAACAAAATTGATTTCTAAAAGAGCTAAATGCTAAGACCCACAATGTACAAAAATATTATAAATTAACATTGAACTGCCTGTAGGGAATAAAATATTGATAATCTTGGAATCTTTTAAAAAGATTAAGTCATTTTGTAAATTTCTTATCTTTGATCTAAAAGTTTGTCTTTCCAATGTTCAGTACATAATTAGTATTGAAAGAACTACAAAACTCATTTCAGAAGCAAGTTTCAAATATAGTAATAATTTAAAAAATTGTACTGTTAAATTTTCTTTGCCATCGAATATTTAATTCATTAAAATATTTAATAGTAAATAAAAAGAAAAAAAAATTGAATCGTTTGTTTTCACTACACTTAAGAAGAAATGTCGTAATCAGGTTGCTTTACCCATCAGTATGATAACAATTATAACAAGCACTTGAAGCCTCTTCTTGCTCTTCTAATGTTATGCAATGTTCGCTGCAAAAGTAATCTCAGCATTGAAGTGAAATTTTGAGTTAATATGGTGAGTTTGAAAAAAATCCGTACAACTGTTTTTAAAGGAACGCACTTGCGAGACTTGAAATTGAGCTATTTATACAGGACGCCTATCAATTTTCCTGAACTAACCAACTATATCATTCGAAAGGACATCTAATAGAGTGTTTATATAGCAAATTTGAAGAAAATCGTTAGAACCGTTTTTGAAATACGGACTTACGATTTCACTTCCGGTTTCCGATGTCTCACTTCCGGTTAAACTCAATTATTGACAGGAAAACAATAATTACATACAAAAGCATATTTAAAAGTGAGTTAAAATGGCGAGTTTGAAAAAAAAAAACCGTACAACCATTTTTAAAGGAACGCCTTTGCGAGGCCTGAAATTGAGCTATTTATACAGGATGCCTATCAATTTTCCTGAACTAACCAACTATATCATTCGAAAGGACATCTAATAGAGTGTTTATATAGCAAGTTTGAAGAAAATCGTTAGAGCCGTTTTTGAGATGCAGACATATGGTCCCACTTTCGTTTACCGATGTCCCACTTCCGGTTTTTCAATTTTCACCAAAATTTGGAAATTTCAGCTGTACACCAGACATATTTCAATTCTAAAGTTTCGTAGCTCTATCTTTATTAGTTTCTGAGCTATAATAGCCAGAAGATTCTCCACATACATACATACACACACACACATACATACATACACACTAACCAATTGCCAAAAACCACTTTTTTGGACTCGGGGACCTTAAAACGTGTAAATCAGGTGAAAACCCAATATCGAATTTTCAGACCGAATACAATACTTCCATTACCTACGGTAGTAGGGTAATGGAAGTAAAAAAGTGTAAAAACAGAAAAATACTTAAAAAAGAATCAAAAAACACTTAGCAATTACAAGAGAGGATTCATTTTTAGTATAGAATAAGATATTAAATAAACAAGATGAAATTTGCATAAAATAACATTCATTATGAGGGTCAATCAAATATGAACCAAAATTTTTGTTTTTAAATTTATTGGTATAAGATACAAGCATAAAAATTACAAACTATTTTTTGACATAATCTCCCGATTTTGTAATGCATTTTAGCCAATGGATTAGAAATTTTCCAATGCTATCTTCATAAAAAGAACAATAGTGCATTTCCAGCCAATTGCACATATGCAAACCTCAACAGCAGCATTGCCGTCAAATTGTTAATATCCAAATGCTTCTTTCAGTGGTCCAAACACATTTGATAATCACAGAGATAAATCAGAACTACAGGGAAGCTACTCCAGTGTCGTCCAATGAATATTCTCCAACTTTTTAACACTTGAGCTTTCTTTACGCTAGTCACCCCAAACTGTGCTTCAAATGATTTTGGCTAGTTTGACATTTTCATTCTGTGAGAGTTTTTACAATAATCTGTTGTGTTCATAACTTGAGAGTAAACATCTTGTTCACTCATTGTGACACCAACTGACACATAGAATGAAATGAACTTACTGCTGTGTAGGCAGTTATTATATTTACTCATTTCAATGAATTATGTTTACGCGTGGGTGTTGCCTTTTCAGTTAAAACACATCTTGATGGATACTATTTAATTAGAATATTGATTACATCTTAAGTATACACTATTATTTACAAACTATATACAGGAACAAAATATCAACACAATCATATCGGCTCACACATAGCCTCGAACGCCGATTCCAAACCGAAACAGTCTTTACCGCGGTTACAGTTAATAAGAGTCCA
The DNA here is from genome assembly GCA_963930645.1 of Salticus scenicus. Taxonomy (NCBI): domain Eukaryota; kingdom Metazoa; phylum Arthropoda; class Arachnida; order Araneae; family Salticidae; genus Salticus; species Salticus scenicus. The sequence continues at coordinate 154,765,277 of OZ005656.1, forward strand.
GTCAGTACACTACACCGCGGTTACAGTCAATACACTACATCTCCTCCCTCCTTATTAAAGGTTAAGTCTGTTTGGAGGTCTGCGGATTCTTCCTGAACGTCTAGGTAAGGTTCCCGGACTGATTGTCACTGGCGGAGCACTAGACTGGATTCCAGAGTCGCTGCTTTGAAGTGGTGGCAGATTCTGTGGCATAGGCGTTGAATCCCTGTCCCTCACAGGAGAACAAGCTGATAACTCTGCTGGGGAACTTTGAGCACTAGGATCTCTATCCGGAATTTGAGAGGTAAAAGTATCATCTGGGATTTTACTTAAATCCCCAGTTTGAAATCTATGATACACATTTGGAGTCTGAGCACTCTCTTGCACACGATCGCCCACTGGACGCATCTGATCAATATGTCGCCTCATTAAGGTTCCATTTACATTAACTGTATAATGTAGAGCACCATCTTTGTTAACCACTCGTCCGAACTTCCACTTTGAATTTGCTTGTCGATAATCTCTGACAGCAACAGAATCACCAATATCAAATTTTCTATCATAAAATTCGTATACACCTTTTCTGACCTTCTCTTGGATTCTTGATTTTAGATCTGGCAGGAGTAAGTCAATCCTGGTCCTAACATCTCTCTTCAAAAATAGCATAGCTGGACTATGACCAGTAGTTACATTAGGAGCTTTCCTATATTGTAATAGGAATGTATTTAACTTTTGATTCAAGCTGCCATAATTTTCTTGCATGGCTCTCAGGGACTGCTTCAACGTAAACACATAACGTTCAGCCTGCCCGTTGCTTGATGGCTTGAATGGTGCGCTAGTTTTGTGTTTGATGCCATTTCTCTGCATAAACATCTGAAATTCGTGAGATGAAAATTGTGGTCCGTTATCGCTCACTAGTACAACTGGCAATCCGTACCGAGCAAAACAATCTCTGAGGCATTCAACCGTTTTGTTTGCTGTTGTTGTCTTCATGGGAAAAACCTCTAGCCACTTCGAATGGGCATCTACGATAAGTAAAAACATGTGCTCAAACATTGGTCCAGCAAAATCGACATGAATTCTTTCCCATGCCGTACTGGGGTATTCCCAGTGGTGAACTTTCGCTTTCGCCGGATCTGCTTTGTGTCTAGCGCAATTTACACAATTTTTTGCCTTTTCTTCAATGGCCCTATCTATGTCTTTCCAATACACGAATGATCTGGCAATTGCTTTCATTTTCACAATACCCAGATGTCCCTGATGTAATTCCTCTAGCACATTTTTTTGGTATTTTCTTGGAACACAGACTCTTTGCCCATACATAATGCAACCATCTTGCAAGGTATATTCCGCTTCTCTCCCTCCTAAACTTTCACCCAATTTCAATTTCCTGAAAAGAGGTCCTAACTCTTCGTCAATTTGGGTTTCTCTAGCCAGGTCTCGAGCCTTGATTGGAAGGGTTTCAATTTGACTTAATTGGAACAAAGCAACATCATCTTTTATTATGAGATCTTCTGACCGTAAGGGTAAACGGGACAAACAATCGGCATTACCATGATCTGTAGTATGTCTATACATAATGTCAAATTCATAAGCTTTTAATATCAATGCATAATGTAGGAATCTCGTGGCTGTAAGAACAGGAAGTCCTTTTTTCGAACTGAACAGAGAAACCAACGGTTTATGGTCTGTTATTAAGGTAAATCTTCTACCTGTCAAATACAGATAAAATTTTTTTACTGCCCACACTATAGAAAGAGCTTCTTTATCGATTTGAGAATATTTCTGTTCTGTTCTAGTCAAAGTTTTTGATGCAAAAGCTATTGGTCTTTCAGTACCATCCTGTAATTTGTGCGATAGGACACAACCAATCCCAACTGGTGAAGCATCTGTTGCCAAGATAAGAGGCAATTTGGGATCATAGTGAACTAAAACTCTAGGTGAGCATATTTCAGATTTTATTTGCTGAAAAGCATCCTGACAAACCTTTGACCACTTAAATTTTACTCCCTTTTTAGTCAAATTATTTAAAGGATTTGCTATAGTTGCCAAATTTGGGCAGAATTTCCCATAAAAGTTTACCAACCCTAAAAAGCTTTTAACCTCTTGTACATCTTTAGGTACAGGAGCCTGAACGATAGCTGAAATTTTCTCATCTGTTTTATGAAGCCCATTTGCATCAATTTTATGTCCCAAAAAATTTATTTGATTCTGAAAAAAGTGACTTTTATTTAAATTTAGTTTCAGCCCATGTTGTTTACATTTTTGGAAAAATTTTTCAAGAGCTTTAAGATGTGACATGTCGTCAACCCCTGTTATCCTTGCATCGTCCATAAATACTTTGACCCCGTCCATGCCTTGGAATAAACCATCAACATAGCGCTGCCAAATTGCAGGCGCTCCGTTTAATCCGTACATGAGACGTTTACAAATAAAAAAGTCCCTTATGTGTATTAATTGTAAGTAATTTCTGACTTTCCTCACTTACTTTCATTTGCAGATAAGCATGCTTGAAATCTAATTTGGAAAATCTTTTCCCCCCATTTAAACTAGCAAATATTTCCTCTAATTTTGGTAAGGGATGTTGAGGTAATACTAAATTTGGATTTAAACTGACAGAAAAATCTGCACACAAACGTATGCTCCCATCTGATTTCACCACTGGCACAACAGGTGTAGCCCATTCTGAGCTTTCCACTTTTTGAATTATTCCTTCTTTTTCTAACCTATCAATTTCCTTTTCTACTCTTGCTTTCAGAGCGAAAGGTACTGCCCTAAATCTACGAAATACTGGCTTAACCCCAGGTTTCAGTTCGAGTTTAACCTCATAGTTATTTATTTCCCCAAGTTCATCATTGAAAATTTCCTTATATTCATCTAAAAGTTTATCCAAACTCATTTTATTCGTAGTTTTTAACTTTTTAATGTTATGCCAGTCAATATGAATTTTATAAAGCCATTCACGGCCCAGAATGGTGTCTAAGTTTTCCTTTACAATGTATAAGTTCAGATTCTCAATTTGACCCTTATAGTCTACTTTTACTGTGACGTACCCCATGGGTATCAAAGAGTCACCTTTGTAAGTTTTGAAAATTATACTAGTAGGCTGAATTTGTTTGTTTGAAATTTTCCTAAAATTTCGCAAACTCATGACACTTACAGTTCCCCCCGTATCCAATTCCATGGAACAATTTTTTCCCTCAATTTTCAAATTTATCATTATAGGAGGTCGTTTCGGTTCTTCGCGCAATGTACGATCGTTTAACTTAAACAACTGAACTTGGTTTTGGTTTTGAGCTACATCCGCGAAATTTACTTGTTTCTGTTTTACATTTTTGGCATTCGCTTTCTTCGCTGCGAAACATGCCTTTTTTATGTGCCCGATTTTGGAACAAAAATTGCATTTAGCTGAAATAAATTTACATGTTTCTTTAGTATGATCTGTTCCTGTACACCGAGAACAAAATACAGATTTATTTTGTCTCTCAAAGAATTTCTGTTTATTAATTTGCTTATACGGTTTACTTTTCTTACTAATATGAACTGCATTTATACCTGCAGTGCACCCCATTATGTCATTTGCCCCTTTAAATGCTTTTTCCATTGCTAGCGCTATTTGTAACGTTTTTTCTAGATCGATGTTATCCTCCTCGAATAACCTATCTAAAATTGTTTTATCTCTTAATCCGCTAACAAATACATCGCGCAGCATAACATTTAACATAGTATTATCATAGTCACAATTTATAGCCAGCGCTCTAAGCTCAGCAATATAAGTACTAATACTTTCCCCTTCATTCTGTTTTCTATTTAAAAATTTATGACGGGAAGGACTAATCAAGGGCTTTGGGGTCAAATGTTTCTTCAAAACATTTTTTAACTTATCTAAACTGTGATCAGAAGGAATGTCAGGAGCCAGCAAATTTTTTAATAATTGATACAACTTTGCACTGAGAGACGAAATAAATACTTTCGCTCTCTTATCAGCAGGAACCTGCTGGATATCTAAATAGGTTTCAAACCTTTCAAAAAAACTGTCAAAATTTTCAGTTTCTTCGTTAAACTTTTCGAACTGGACTGAAATTTTCTGATTCGATACCTGTTCTTTATTTTGCAAGGCTTCAATCAATTCTTTATTCTGTTTCAATAATTCTATTATTTGCTGCTGCTCCATCTCAATTACTTCTGATTATTCAAGAAAAATAAACAAAACTTTTACCTTTTGCAGTCTTCGAGCGATGCTCTATCCATTATGATTTAAACCGAAAGCACTTTCGTTTTGAGACAAACCAAAACTCGTCGCCAAGATATTATATTTACTCATTTCAATGAATTATGTTTACGCGTGGGTGTTGCCTTTTCAGTTAAAACACATCTTGATGGATACTATTTAATTAGAATATTGATTACATCTTAAGTATACACTATTATTTACAAACTATATACAGGAACAAAATATCAACACAATCATATCGGCTCACACATAGCCTCGAACGCCGATTCCAAACCGAAACAGTCTTTACCGCGGTTACAGTTAATAAGAGTCCAGTCAGTACACTACACCGCGGTTACAGTCAATACACTACAGCAGTCATGTGACATCATTATCTACCAAGCCCAGCAGCATGTGATACACTAGTGACCATACAAAAGAAATTCTTTTTCATATTTTATTCACCCTCATACACAAGACTACTTATAAACACATAGAAAAATAAAATACTTACCAAACAGAATCATATTTTGAAAGTATTCCATATATCGTTGAATCCATATTTTATACCTTTCAGAATTATGGATGGGTTCCCCTTCAATAGTATCTGATGAACTTACAATAAATAAGGAATAATAGTCAATAAAATGCACAGCAGTTGGAATTAAAACCTCCCAGTTATAAAACCTGAGAATGTTCACTTCCATTTCAACAAATTCAACCAGCCTGTATTTATTTTCAAGTAATGCACTAAAAGTACTATTTCTTGGTGTCTGAGTGTCTTCTTCAACTTTAGCTAATAAGAGAGAGAGAAAGAGAACATAAATAAAATAGGAAAACAAATTGTGCATTTCTAACATGAAATTTGCTTTTAGATAAATTTGATTATATATGTGATCTTTTAAATATTTTAAATGCACAATTTCTAGAGATTCATTGATCTATCAGCAAATTGTCACGAAACCTTTCTAAACATATTCAAATAAGACTTTATATCTCTATGACAATAAGAGTTTAGAATAATACTATATCACCAAATCATTCACAGGTGGCAAAAATTGTTTTAAAAAATCTTACGTGGACACCATAACTTCCTTATAATATACACAATTTAAATACACATACGTTATAAAAATATTGGCATTTCTGCATGTGATAAGTGATTCTTTAATAAACAGACAAGTTTCAGTCTATGAATATTCCTAGAAACATGGCAAGAAAACTATTGTTCGAACTACAAAAGTCATGATAATAGGATTATACACCACAGGGGCACGATTATTGCTTGTTCAATAACAGTATTTTACAGTTTATTACAGAATTACTCATTGGTAAATGTACAGCCTAGAGTTCAATGGAATTCAATCAAATGTAGTTGGCCTACTTTTATACTCTTTGGTAATAATTAGTGGCAAGAAATGATTATTATACCAAAAAATTTAACCTTGTTAAAATTGATAAAGGGTTTATTAATTCTGGTAACCCTGAACTACTATTTTCCGTTAAAGTTGGTCACTAATGCCAATGCAGATATTGGCCTTGGAAATAAGCTTGGCGTCCTGGCATATAATTTGGCGACTTGGTGGCCAAATTTTATGAAAAACGATAATTTTGAGCTGCCAAAGTTTGGAAGCTTAAAATACAATAAAAATCTAATTCTGGAATTTTTTGGAATGATACAATGGTTTCCAGCGCAGTACTATGTTAGAAATTCTATAAATCACTAACAAGTCTATAGAAAGAGAAAAGTCATTATTGATGATTGTTGACCATAGTCTTTTCAAATTAAACTGATACAAAAGTAAACAAAAACACATGTTTGGCAACACAGATAATACCTATGTGGAGCAGATTTAATATCTGTCGTCCTTAACAAAAAAGAAGAAAGGATCGCCAAGTTATCTATGGGACACATTTGATTCCTTTCAGAAATCATAGTAATTTAAATAACATATCAAGAGAGTAGGGATGAAACGGATATCCGGTAACTATCCGGCTGAGTTTTAAATATCCGACAGGGTACCGAATATCAGCAGTCCGGATACGGATATCCGGTAATTTCAAGCCGGATATCCGACGGATATCCGCAGGCGAAAATTCAAGCTTAAATTCCCCTCAGATAAAAATTTTGCGACTTTTTTTTTTTTAGATCAGCTGTAGCTTGTAAAAGTAAAAAAAAAAAAAAAAAAAAAAAAAAAAAAAATGCATAAGTCAAATTTGGCCACTTTAGCAAACAAAGTTAGCAAAAGTAGCTTCAGGTTTAAGAGATATAGAAAGCCTATTTTAATTTTGTGCAGAGTTAGCTAGGATTTTCCAGAGTGATCTATAACATTCCCCCTAATCTTCCCCATAACAATAAAAAGAGCTGTTCATTGTTGTTCCTGAACAAATAATATTCACCCTCTGCAGTGCATATAACTCTGTCTTCATGACTTTTGTTTAATAAGTTAAGAATGTTTAGTAATATTGTTAGTCTTAGAAGTAAAAGTTGTTAGATTGTTTCGAGAATGAGTCAAATAATGTGCATTTATTGACTAGAACCTGCCTGTTTATTTACAATCCATTTTTCCCTATACACAAGAAAGTTGTTTTTGTGACCATATATTTATACTAGCAGACCCTCTGGCATCATTGTCTGTGCCACTACCTATTCAATTACATGTGTCATCTACCTATTCAATTTGGATTTAAAAAAAAAAAAAAAAAAACACTCCAATTTATATAAATTTGCACTTTTAATGGAATATCTTGCAAAAACACCTGAATTTAGAATTTCATATTGCGCTGCATAGATATAGTCCCAAAAATTAAAATTACTTCAAATAGAAGTAATATTTAAATTTTCAGGAAGTCTGTATTTTCATTTTCAGATTGTTAAAGAATAAAAAAAAAGCTCAAGTTTGATTTTGTACATTAGAAAAACTGAACTCACTTTTAATTAAAGAATTTTAATAAAAAATCTATTTTTTTTTTTTCTTATCTGTAGAGAATATAAAAATATAAAATAAGTAAAAAGCATTTAAAGAAACAAAAATATAAATTTGTTTTGAATCATTACTTTCTTCTATATTCAAAGAAACAAGCATTTTATTCGAAAAAATTTTCAACTTCCTGTTTTTGGTGGATTTATGCATTTTGAGTGAACCAGAATTTTGATTTTGACCTTTTTAGAAGATGTCTGTCTGACAAAAGTTTTGTGTAGCAGCTCTAGTTCAAGAGTTAATGCACAGAATTTCATATAAATTTATACATAGTTGCGCATTAAGGAAAAAAAAAGTGCCCATCGACTTTTGGTGCAAATTACTCAATAGGTGGCGCTGCTATACTGTGATTTCTCCCATTTAAAGGAGGACTATATCTCTTCTACTGTGTATAATTTAAAAAAAAGACTAAATATGTCACAGGGCTATTATGAAATATGTTTATTTAATTTCTGTGCATATCGGCCAATAGACGATGCTGTTATGCTGCAATTTTCCCGTGAATAGAGAAATTATCTTGGATTTATTTGTGTATAATTACACAAAATTTGGTATGTGAGAGGGCCATTTTTATGAAACATGTTGATTCAATTTTGGTGCATATTGGTCGATAAGTGGCTATACTATGCTGCAATTTACCCTGTGAATAGGAAGGCTAAATCTCAACATCTATAAAAATTTAACTGCACTTAACTTGATATGCAAGATAAATAATAAGAGAACGAAAGCTGGCTTAATTTGGGTGTATATTAACCAACAGATGTCGCAGTTGTTCCTCACCTTCTATGATTCTCCACTTGATCTCACAATCTTTTGATTAAAATTGCACTAAACTCCATATCTAAAATCTTTATTGTGCGAAGCTATTATTAAATTTCTTCTATGTGTGTTAAACAGTGTGTAGCTTTGTTATGTAGAATGATATAAAAGAAAGTTTCGTAATGGCCATAACATACTAAGCCACTGAAGCTTTTAGATTATTATTATTATTTTTTTTCTTCTTTCTTTTAGGTTTTTCTTATAAATGTCTCAAACGAAAGTATTGGATTCATAAAAATTTTCTACATTTGGTTTTTGCTGGATTTACACATTTTAAGAGGTACAGAACCTGGTTTGATCAATTAAAAAAAAAATTGTGTTTGTGTGTGTGTGAGAGAAAAATTCCGTTCAACTGATGTCGGCCTTATTTAGGTGCATATCAGCCGACAAGTGGATCTGCTATTATGATTTTTCACAAGCCTATATTTTAGCATCTATTGATTAAAATTGCACCAAAGTCCATATGTAAAATATTTATTGTGTGAAGCTATGATTAAACTTTTGCACAATTTAAACAGTAAGTGGTGTGTGATGGCCACAATATATACGTTTTCTTATGAAAATAACCAACCCTTCAACTATGATTATATTAGTAAAATATTTTGTTTCATTTTTTTTTTTTTTTAAATACATATCAAGCACACATTTTCTAGTACTGAAAAAAATGTGTAAATGAGAAGTTTTTGTTTTATAATTCTGAACAAAACCCATATTTTTGTGACAAATTGCAAGTGTAGGAATGAGTATGTTAGACTTAAGTTTTATTCTTCATCGCAATATTGCACAAATAAATAGAATGCTAAATAAATATGCTTAAGTAAATTATATTTAAAATGTGTTTAAAAGAATAGTATATGAAATATGGTTATATTTTATTGTTTTAAAAAAAAGAAAAAAAAAAAAATATATATATACAACACAACAAAAAACAAAACTAATGCCGGATATCCGGTCCGAATATCCGTATCCGGCAGGCAAAGGAGCTCCGGATATCCGATATCCGGCAAAATCACTATCCGTTTCATCCCTACAAGAGAGCAATCAATAACATGAAACAATATTTCGTACGATATATATATTAAGAAAATATTTATCTAGCATACATTTTTTTTATCTCCAAAGAGACATATTTATGCCACCTCTGTTACTGTGGTGCCAGCAAAAGCCACTCATTCTTTTATGAGCATTTCACTACCTATTCTTTTGTTACCTCTTACTTTATACAATATTTGCATGCTTTTTTGTGGGAATTTCACAACTATTTAAACAGATAATTTAAAAAAAATATATATGTTTTAAAACATTTTTAGCAGCTTATATTTTAAGTAAAGAAACACTAAACAACTCAAAACATTATTCATATTATGGAAACTCATACTTACCAGCAACCATTAAACAGCCTAATGCAAGCAATTTTACATAATTTCCAACTTCATGATTATCTAGAAACATATCGAAAAGATAAACAGCTAAATGCTTTACAGCACTGCAAAATTTCAATTTGTCGGCAACTTCCACCATCCATACCACCACAGAATTTCTTGTTGGCAGAAGATGAGAATTCCCATGGTAGAAAAATCTTAGCTGTTCTTTTTCACGAAGATAATTATGGATGTCATTTGCATATTCTTTAACATACCACTGCTTTTTTATTGACATGAGACTAGAATGCTGACTATATCCTGAAAAATAATAATAAATGTGAACATATTTATTAGTATTCATTCAGCTTTAAAGACATTCAACAACTAAATATTTTAATAATTATGATTTCAGAGAATCATACATGGAACAACTTACAGATTGGCCCACAACTCTATTTGGCAATTTTTTTCAGTGATTACGGTGAAATGCGATTTTTGGAAATGGTTGCCATGGGTTCCAAATGTAAACAAATGTTACAAAGTATCCAGAATGACATTGTTATCATTAAACGACGCCAAAAGAAAATTGCCAAATAGGGTTGTGGACCAACTTGTAAGTTGTACCTCATACACAGTATACTTTTGCTTTTTTTCCTTACTCTACCAACACTACATTTATATTGGAAATTGATTCTTTGGAAACGGGAAACTTTTTAAAAATCAGTTTTATGATAGTATTTTTAATTATAAATTACTGCTCTTACAACACAGTTAATTTTATTTTTAATCTAAATAATAGAAACGTGTACTTTATTTATTGGATGATTTTAACTCTCAGAGACAAGATTGTAAATTTTGAAATAAGTGCCAAGTAGTTGCAGATTCTACCCCTTCTTAAAATTCATACTTCCAGATGATACAGATGTATGATAAATGAACAAAAAGGTAAATATATTGAAAATCTTTAACAAACTTTATAAAATATTTCGATACTAAAAACTCTGTAAAAAATTCCAGAAAAGTAACATATAAATTCTGCTTAAAAGAAAATATAGATAATACAGAAAAATACCTTAGATTTCTGAAGGCTAATAAAATATAGTAAAATTGAAAATTAGGTTAATAAATAGAAGGTAACTGACTATAAAAAATACAGTTAGTCAAAATTCAAACAAATACACAATTGTTTAATCATTACAGCTATTTAAAAATAAGTAATAAATATGCATGACAAATTTAATAAAGTTGTTTGTCAAATCCAATTTAAAAAATTAAAGATGAAATAAAATGTTCCTTATCAGAACTTAAAAAAAAAAAAAAAAAGTATTTCTAATTTATGTATTTGTCATAAACGCATATGAAAAAGTATTTAATTATGTCGAACTGTTTTCTTTTATAAAATAATAGAATTATATGGCTTACTTTTAAGAAATTTCAGAGTTATAATTATGCATTTAATTTATTAATGTAATACGAAAGAAAATTCAATTTCTGTGTTGACTTACTTTATTCTATTAGTTAGAAGCACTTGTATTTTATAGAAATTTTTTAAAAGAAAAACGCGGCATTGTTAAGAGATCATTTTTAGCAGGTAAGCAGAATGTTTGCAAAAGTGGAAATCTATATTTTCAAACAGCTGGAGGACCGTGCAAGTCATACAAAACTGAATAACATAAGTCAGAAAACAAATTACGTGAATATGTAAATCACATGAGACAAAAGCACGTTGGAAAACGAAATAAAAATAAACGAGCAATTCAACAATAACAATTTATCCGTGAACGGTGGTCGACAAAAAAAAGCAAAGCAAAAGCTATCCATAGAATAATAGCAAAGCAAAAGCAGGCAGATCAGATTTTTACTTCTTGCAAACAAAAGAAACTAGCTTCACAGTTCTAAAATATTCAACGGTGATTCATTTCGCAAAAGTCAAAGAGCTATCGGACGCTCCATCGCAGCACGGATCTAGTTTAGCCTTGACTTTCGCGCGTGCGTCGTTACCGACAGATGGCTTCGAAGATTCGTCCATAGATATAGTAATAAGACATAGATTGATCAGCGAGAGGGAAAAAGTGATACCTTTCTTTTTAGGAAAAGTCACTCTAACAGCTGCCTTTTCCCGAGTAAATCACACACAGGAATACACGCGGATAATTTAGTAAATAAAATTTATGAATAATTTATTTACTAAAGGTGAATGAAAAACTCCAGGTATAAGGCTCCTATATATACGAGCTGGCGCATAAGGCATTTTTTTGCCTTAGGGTTGCCACATGTACCCAGTTCGTTTCTCTGATAAACAAACCGCAATTTTTTTTTCTTTTATCGTCTTACGTTACTTTAGAGCACAGATTATTATACAGATAGGACACTCCCGTATATTCTTCGGTAACCAAAATTTGACTGCAACTACCCTATTGTCAACGGCTGTAAGTTCCTCGAGCTCTCTAGCTTACGCAATCGCTCGTCTTATTTTTATTGTACCTTTGTTCATATCGTAATAGTGCAACGTTAAACCCAACATCCAACCAACTAACCAATGTATTGATGTTGACAACTTTGTTATTGTTTACGAATTTAATTGTCGAAAGCAATTTATTTTAAGAAGCAAGTACTAAATATTAAACAAATAAATTTCGAAAATATACATATACCAGAAATATTTTTTTCATTTTAAAGCATTTTGTATTATTTAAACCAAGCAATGTTAAATATTTAAGATTTCATACCATACTGCTATTTCAGCATTACAGTTTGTTATATTAATTTGTACACTTGAACACGAATGTGTTTGGCAAAATTTATTTTCAAACATAATAAAAATTAGTTTTGTTTCTTAGAAAATAGCTGTGAATGTTATAATTTTGTGAATTTAAAAGTAGTAGAAAAAGTGACGGAAAGAAAACTCACGTTTTTGCTTGGCAACTTTATTATTGTTTACAAACTTGATTGTCAAAAGCAATTTATTATAAGAAGCAAGTGCTAAATATTAAGAAAATAAACTTTGAAAATATACATAAAACAAAAACATTTTTTCATTTTAAAGCATTTTGTATTATTTAAACCAAGCAACGTTAAATATTTAATGATTTCATACTGCTATTTCAGAATTACAGTTTGTAATTTTAATTTGTACTTGAATATGAATATGTTTGACAAAGCATATTTTTAAACATTATAAAAATTAATTTTTATTTCTTAGAAGAATAGCTGTGGATGTTTTGAGGATAATTTTGTGAATTCAAAAACAATAGAAAGTGAAGAAAAAGAAAACTTCCCATAATACTAACCTGCTACTAACTACTCGCGAAATAGAAAAACAATTCTCGATCGAAGATGCTATTCATGTAGACTTAACACATGTAGTTCCCCTCTGTTGACACTAGTGGTGCTACTATATTTCCGGTTCGCGTTTTAGCTTCACTGTCCTATCTGTATGATAATCTGTGCTTTAGAGTAACTTATTTTATTATATTTCATAATTTTAGCTAAGTAAACTATGATATGGAAGTTTGTTTAGCGATAAACTGCTATAATCATTCAAGAAGTGAATATAAAGTGTTCATAGACCTTCTATTACTGTGTATTTGAGTTTTGGCGGCATTTTGTAAAAGAAACAGAAACCGCCCTAACAACACATCGTACACCCATAGGATATCCTCAGAATAATATGACATCCTGACCCTGAGAATGTACTGTGAAAAAATGTGTTTTTAGGAATATTATTGTTGCTTATTGCTCTTATCTTGACCGGATTAGCTTCAGATCAAGATTTCTTAAAATCATTAGGGAAGGGATAAAGACGCCAAGCGGGAATGCTGTCCTCTTCGGAGGCAAAAAAATGGCGGTGATGCGCCGGCCTATTATTTTATTTAGGGGTGCAGTTTCAAATTCATTTTTCTTTTTATTCTTTTTTTCAATACTCTCTAATGGCTGATTTTAGAACTTTTTTTCGGCATCAAAATTTTTTGTTCGATAACATGGGGATGATAGATCTATATATATTACTATATCTATAGATTCGTCTTCCTCAGATCCCTTTATTGGATCAAAATCAGTGCTGCCATCTGTAGGCTTAGTTTGAAATTAGCTATAAAATATTACAAAATTAAATTAATTAAAGAAAAATTTAATTCATTAATTAAGAATATAATTTAACTATGAAAAAAAACCAAGTCCTTCCGGCTCATTTGGAAGGGTAGGTTGATTTCTTTCTCCTTATTAAGCCGCCACCATTTTAAAACAATATGGTGGCATTTTGTTTCAAAACATTAATACAAATTATTAATGGACTTCGTGATATATGAATGATAAATCCATTTTTCAACTTTGGTTTGGATTGATTAATTGTTTTAAAAGTTACCGTGATAACAAATTTTCAAATAGCTGCCACTTGGAAACAATATAATGGAGCAAACTGCAGGGCAAACTCGTCCAAGATATTTAAAGCATAAGTTCACTGTCAAGCTTTGGTTCGAATCAGTGCAGTGTTTCAAAAGTTATTATTATGAGAAATTTTCAAGAGGCAGTCTAATTGACTGCAACTTAGAAACAGATTGGCGAAGCAACTTGTCCAGCGGAATCATACAAGATATTTGTAGTTCTATGTCCAAATTTAGTTCAAATTAAATCGGTGTTTCAAAAATTATCGTGATAAGAAATTTTCAAGTGGTACCGTGATTTCAAGTGGCCACCACTTGGAAAAATAAAAGCAGAATGAGATGCCCAGTGAATATATCTGTGATACATGAATGGTAAATCCACAACCCAAAATTGATTCGAATAGATTTAGTATTACAAAAGTTATCATTGTCATGTTATTACTATTAATTAAAACCACATTATAGATGAAATATATTTATTTCATAAATCATAAATTAAAATAAGCAGTTCAAAATTATAACATCACAGTTCATATCGTACAGGCAAGCCAGCAGACAGGCAAAAACAAACTATATATAATGGCTGCCAAGTAGAGTTGAGTTGTATAAATCAAGTTAGAGTTGAGCTGTTTAAATCACATGACATCCCCCTTTGAGATGTAAAACTTTTACACATTTTACAAAATCACATAGAATATGATAACATTCAAAAAGGTACACAGCCAATTACAAATATACAAAATTACTATTCAATCAAATACAAATTTATAAAGTTACCACACATCTTAAAAATTCACATCATATTTACACAAGAAACTTTACACAAACAGTCACTGAAGTTATACATACAAGTTTATACATAATCACTTAAATATTTCGGTCTTCGAGAAATTCTCCCACTTCTAGTCACAATTACATCTGAATTACCTACAGTAGTACATTTACCTTGATCTAATATATTATTGCTAACTGAACTATCAGACAAAGAATTTTCATTATAATCAAATTTTTCGTTAAATCTACCATGTGTCTTAATTAGGTATTTTCTATTTCTTTTAAATATTTTGCCAGATTCACTTTTAACAGTGTATGATCTCAAATTTGGATCAACAGATATTATCTGAGCAGATTCCCAAGTTTTATTTTTCATGTTCTGCATACGCACATTATCTCCCGGGCTCAATTTACTCAAAGCTTTGGCTGTACGATGATGAAACCGTTTTTGAATTTGTTGACGTTTAGTCAACAGGCCTTTAACATTATGAAATAATTCGGAGTTAAGCAATTTATTTGTAATAGGCAATTTTGTTCGCAGTCTTCGATTAAACATTAACTGAGCGGGAGAGAGACCCAATCCCGAAATGGGTGTGTTTCTATATTCCATTAGACCAACAAAATAATCCACATTATCTGCTTTTGCCTTTTTCATTATCATTTTTACTATACCCACCCCCCTTTCAGCCTGGCCATTACTTTCATGATGATGTGGGCTAGAAAAATTATATTCAAAGTCCCAAGCTTTAGCAAAATCTATGTACAAATGGCTATTGAATGGTACATTATCAGAAACAACAAGGTTTGGAACCCCATATCTTGAAAAAGTCTCTTTAAGAACTCTAATGACTTCAGTAGCAGTTTTATTAACTAGCTCTGAAACTTCAATCCATTTAGAGTAATAGTCCATAATTACCAAATAATTTAAATTTCCACATTCCATAATATCCACTCCTAACTTTTCAAATGGTCTATCAGGAATTAAGTGAGGTTGCAAAGGCTCTTTAGTGTTAGAACGCCTAAACTTTTCACATATCTCACACTGTGCGACTATTGTTTCAATGTCTCTGTTTATACCTGGCCAATACATAAGTTCCCTAGCTCGTTGTTTGCATTTTTCCATACCAAAGTGACCCTCATGAATTAATGTTAACATTTGATTTCTTAATTTGCAAGGGACAACAATCTTATCATTCAGAAACAACAATCCTTCATTTGTATGCAGGTCACTCCGCAACTTCAAATATTGTTTTAATTCCTGTGACATATTTTTAATTGTTTTCGGCCAACCCTCCTTAACAAATTTAATTACAGTTTTTAATTCATTGTCCTGATCTGTTTCATATTTAAATTGGTTCAATCTACTTTTACTCATTGGCAAATACTTGGTTATACTATGCACAATATTACTCATTTCAGGGTCATCTTTAATCTGGGTATCAATCTTAAATGCTCGTGACAGTGTATCTGCTAAATACATTTTGTTTCCAGGTGTATACTTAATTTCATAATCATACTTTAAAAGTTTCAATAACATTCGTTGTAACCTAGATGATATTTTAGACATGGGTTTATTGACAATCGATGTAAGAGGTTTATGATCACTTTCTATAATTACATGTCGACCATACACAAGATTATGATACTTTTCAAATGAGAAAACTATTGCCAAAAGTTCCTTCTCTATCTGAGCATAATTTTTTTCACATTCTGTCAAACTCCTAGACAGAAAAGAAACTGGCTGCCCATTTTGTATCAGGCAGGTACCCAAACCATCTTTTGAGCTGTCACACTGTATAATGATTTTTTCAGACCCATTAACTACCTTTAATACTGGGGCACAACTAAGTAGATTCTTAATCAGATTAAATGACACAGTATGTTCATTTTTCCATCTAAACTCGACATTTTGTTTTATCAACTCCCTTAATGATGCTGTGATTTGAGATAAATTTGGTATAAACTTAGATAAAAAGTTCACCATGCCTAGTAATCGTCTCACCTCACTTTTTGAATTGGGGGTAGGCATATCTATTATACCTTTAATGTGTTCTGGATCAGCTTTTACTCCTTTATCTGAAATTATCTGACCCATATATTTTACCTCTGACATTCTAAACTGCAACTTATCAGCATTAAATTTAATGTTAAGAGCTTCAGCTCTTTTAAGAACCTCAATTAAAGCTGCATCATGTGAGACTTTATCATTTCCTGTTACAATTATATCATCAAAGTATATTTCCACCCCATTTATGTCCCCAAACAATTTTTCATTTCTCTTTTGAAACACTTCTGAAGCTGAAGCAATCCCAAAAGGCATAACATTGAATTTATAACGCCCGTATGGTGTGTTAAAAGTACACAAATATGAGCTTTCATTATCCAAAGGAACCTGCCAAAATCCATCTTTAAGATCCAAAACAGTGAATAATTTTTTTCCCTCAAGTCTACTAATTATGTCCTCTGCCGATGGTATCAGATGGTGTTCCCTTTTAATAACCTTATTCAGGTCCCTGGGATCTAAACATAAACGCAAAAGACCATTTGGTTTCTCTACAATTACCAAACTCTGGACCCAGTCTGTCGGTTTGTTTACTTTTGATATGATTCCATTAGCCTCTAACCTACTCAATGTTTCTTTTAAAAGATTTTGCAACGCTTGTGGGACTCTCCTAGGTGGGTGTATTACTGGTTTTGCATTAGGTTTTAATTCTATATGATATTCCTCCCCTGGAAATCTACCAAGGCCTACAAAAACAGTTTCATAAAACTTCAAAATATCTAATTTACTTTCAATGCATATATTATCTACTCTTTGTATTAAATTTAATTTCATGCAAGCATTTAGTCCTAATATTGGTGTTGAATACTTTTCAATAACAAAAAATTCAATAGGAATAGCATTATTAGAATTTACATAACATTCAAATATTAATTTACCCATAGGCTTAATCTTAAAATTACCATATGCAATTAACACAGTTTCAGTATTAATTAAATCAACATTAAAACATTCTATCATATTATAAGGAATAACATTAGCCTCTGCTCCTGTATCAAGTTTAAATTCAATTTCAGTTGATTTATTACCAATTTTTAATTGTATTATTTTATACCAAGTCAAGTCTACATTATTATGAATATTTGTACTTACTTGTCCCACCGAAAGGGATTCAACATACAATTCATCATCACATCCAGATTCAAGTTCATGAATACCCCTCTTATACAGTTTACTATGATTTCTAGATTCAAGTTCATGAACATTTTTTCTTTTACACCCAACAGCGAAGTGATTTTTCATTTTACATTTCGAACATGTTTTACCATATGCAGGACAGTTAGCTTTTTTATGATTACGTCCACACTTTTTGCAGTCATAAGTTAATTCACTAAAATTGTTCTTTTTATAAGTCATTTTAGATTTAGAAGTTTTAACTGTGTTTATACCACTACTGCTGGCCCTCATTGACTGGAACTGTTCTCTGCTTGTTTCCGCTGCTCGCACAAATTCCGCTGCTTTCTGTAACGTCAAAGATGGCTCCCGGAGCATTCTTTCCTGCAGACTAGAATCATGGATACCTAATACAATTCTATCACGGATTAGACTTTCTTCCTGAACGCCGAATTCACACGTAGTTGCCAGTGTTTTCAGTTCCGTTAGGTAATTGTCAAATGATTGACCTTCACGCTGTTTACATGAAAAGAATTTGTATCTTTCAAATACAACGTTTTGATGGGGATTACAATGTTCTTCAAAACTTGCTAGCACATCGTCAAGTTTTTCTCTTTCAGTCTTTTTAAAGGTGTTATAAATAGCAACACCTTCGTCTCCTAAGAGATTAAGTAATATTGCAATCTTGACATTTTCGGATTTCGTATTTTTCTCAGATGCTAGCATAAAATTATGAAACTTCTGGACCCATCTTTTCCAATTTTCTGCCACATTTCCTACGGTAAACCGCATTTCACCTGGAGGCTTGAAAGTATCCATGTTGCACAAGCGACAGCAGTACAGCACGTGGTCATCCCTACATTCACTTAATACGTGAATTATTATTTCGAACTTTCATTAATTTACAGTCCTGACACCATGTCATGTTATTACTATTAATTAAAACCACATTATAGATGAAATATATTTATTTCATAAATCATAAATTAAAATAAGCAGTTCAAAATTATAACATCACAGTTCATATCGTACAGGCAAGCCAGCAGACAGGCAAAAACAAACTATATATAATGGCTGCCAAGTAGAGTTGAGTTGTATAAATCAAGTTAGAGTTGAGCTGTTTAAATCACATGACAATCATAATGACAAATTTTCAAGTGGCTGCCACATGGAAATAAAATTGCGGATCAAGTTACCAAGCGAACGTATCTAAGATATTTTAACTATAAATTCACTATCAAACTTTTGTTTGAATCAATTTAGTATTTTAAAATTTATCTTGATAGCACATTTTCAAGAAGCCGCAACAGGGTTGGTTGGTTGGGTTTTACGTCGCACTAGTGCTGCGCAGATGGGCAATTGGTGACGGTCTGGGACACACCCCTAGAGGTGGTCCGCAGACATGCCATCACAATTTTGATCCTAAACGGAAGGGATGGCTCTCCCGCTTCGGTGACCCCCAGAGGTATAATTTTGATGGGAACATAAGGCCGCAACATGGAAACACGAAGTTGGAACAAGTTGCCCAGTGAGCTTATCCAAGATAATTATATGATAAGATCACTATTCAACTTTGGTTCGAATTTAATTAGAATTTAAAAAGTTATTCTTTTTATAAATTTTCAAGTGATAGTCTAATTTCAAGTGACTCCACTTAACTTAAGATATCCGCCTGTTTATTAAAAATCGCAGATAAAGTTCATTGAGACACTCATATAATCTATGTATACATAAGAATTCAAATAAATTCTGAATACGCTATTTACACTTTGAATTTGAAATTTTCAAGTGGTCGCTACTTGAAAACAAAATGGCGGAGCAACTTGGTTAAAAAACTCATCTAAGATACTTATGAGATAAGTTAAAACACTGTCCAAATTCGTTCGAATTGGAGTATTATTTCAGAAGTTATTGTGATTTTAAATTTTCAAGTGGTAGCCTGATTTCAAGTGGCCCCGCTTAACTTAAGATATCTGTCACTTTATTAAAAATGGCTGATATAGTTTATTGATAAACTTCATTGAGATCCTTATGTTATCTGTATATTTACATCAAAATTCAAACAATTTCGGAATACGCTTTTTACAATTTAAATTTGAAATTTTCATGTGGTCTCCACTTGAAAACAAAAGGGCGGAGCAACTTGGTTAACAAACTCATCTAAGATATTTGTAAGATAAGTTAACACACTGTTCAAATTTGGCTGTATTTGGAGTATTACTTGGAAGTTTTCAAGGTTTTAAATTTTCAAGTGATAGCCTGATTTCAAGTGGTCCCCCTTAACTTAAGATATCTACCACTTTATTAAAAATGACGAATAAATTTCATTAATAAACTTCATTGAGACCCTTTTGTGGTCTATATTTACATCAAATTTCAAACAAATTCGGATTACGCTTTTTACAATTTAAATTTGAAATTTTCAAGTGGTCTCCACTTGAAAACAAAATGGCGGAGCAACTTGATTAATAAACTCATCTAAGATATTTATAAGATAAGTTAATACACTGTCTAAATTTGGTTCGATTTGGAGTATTATTTCGGAAGTTATAGTGATTTTAAATTTTCAAGTGGTAGCCTGATTGCAAGTGGTCCCGCTTAACTTAAAATATCTGCTACTTTATTAAAAATGGTGGATAGACCTTCATTAATAAACTTCATTAGGACCTTTATGTAGCTTGTATTTACATCAAAATTCAAGCACATCTTGCTTTAATTATGCTTTTTACAATGTCGATTTGAAATTTTCAAGTGGCTGCCACTTGAAAACAAAAAGTCGGAGCAACTTGGTTAACGAATTCATCCGGGATATTTATAAGATCAGTTCACTGCCCAAATTTGGTTCAATTTGGGATATTATTTCGGGAGTTATCGTGATGACAAAATTTTCATTATAGATAGATAGATAGATAAACGAAGTCATTGCAATAGGTCGATTTCTAAAGAAATCAACCTAAAAGATAGATGCATATCTATTTTTTTCTATTCTGCATAGTTGGGTACATATGCACTGAAATACAATGATATAAATTATATAATTATTTTATGAAAATTATTTAAATAAAAAAATAATAACAATAAAATTTTAATTTTAGAAATTTTTCCAGCAATTTTTTTTTTAATTATTTCCCTCAATTATGCATTATTGTATTTTAACGATATAGTAAACAATTTTAAGTATTATTTTGTGGATTTATTATCAAGCTAATTTTTGTTAAATATTTTTAACCCTTTCAGCCGTTTTTCAGTATATCTGTTTAATGATTCATAAAATTAATACTATGCAGAGTATAAATATGACAGTTTAATACTGCATGCTACACATGTTTATTAATCTTATTTTCTTGAAAAAAGCAACATATATTTCAAAATTTAGCTACACCAGCCTTTTATTTTGACTATGCATGGCGGAAAAAGACGGGCTCAACGCTTATAGGGTTTTAAGTTGGAAGGCTGAAATTTAAAGCGAATATTTAGCATTCAAATATTTGATGTAATTAAGAAGTAGGTTCAAGTTTTATTAGGATCTAAGGTAAGAAATATAAAACTATTACATATTGCCAAATAATTATAAAATTTAAATTTTGATTTAAATCAATGATTACAAAAAAAAAAAAAAAAAAAAAAAAAACTAGTATGTTGTGGCCACCACAAGACTTTCTTCTATATTTTCCTATACATATTCAATCAGTAACAATATTTAAAAAAAAAAAAAAAAAAAAAAATTACAATTTTTTTTAAGTTTTTTTTTTGTTAAAAGTAAAAAAAATCGATAACTTTGTTTTAAATTATCACAAATTTATAGTTCAACCATTCGTTTTAAAGGTATTGACGAGATCTTTCGAAAGATACCCATCTTCAAATTTACCCCGCCCGGGGGGGGGGGGGTTCTTATGCACAGAATTTTTTTCCTAGTTAACTATTACTATTATCAATAACTCATACTAATTTTACAATCACAGGTTAAGAATAACACTCATTATGTACATTTATACGAAATTTTGTCCTATACTGCCATGTTAAAAATTTAGAAAAAATGCGATCACAGCGCCACCTGTTTAGCGATTGATCTCCGAATCTAATCAGCACCAGTTTATGTCAGGGGACAACTAAATACCAAGTTTGGTTAAATTTCGTGAGAAAAAAAAAGTTTTTTTTTTTTTTTCGTTAAAAGTAAAAAAAAAATCGATAACTTTGTTTTAAATTATCACAGATGTATGGTTCAACCATTCGTTTTAAAGGTATCGAGGAGATCTTTCGAAAGATACCCATCTTGAAATTTTGCACCCCAGGGGGGGGGGTACTTCCCCTCCCAGTAGGGGGGAACCGATGCCCCCTCATACTATTTATTATCAACGAGATCTTTCGAAAGATACCCACTGTGAAAATTTACCCCTCCCCGGGGGGGGGTACTTCCCCCCCCAGGGGCGGAACCGATGCCCCCACATACACAAATTTTTTTTCTAGTTAACTATTACTATTATCAATAATTAATATTAATTTTACAATCACAAGTTTAAAATAACTCTTATTATGCACATTTATACGAAATTTTGTCCTATACTGCCATGTTAAAAATTTAGAAAAAATGCGATCACAGCGCCATCTGCTAGGCGATTGATCCCCAAATCTAATCAGCACAATGCCTCGCCAGGGTCCAACTATATACCAAGTTTGGTTGAATTTCATTCATTAGTTCGTGAGATACGGTGAAAACACGAAACCACAGACACACACACAGACAGACAGACATCTTTTAAAAACTATCAATTCGTGTTCAGGATATCCCAAAACGTGTAGATCCGTCAAAAAACGGACGTCGAAAATTTTCGCGAATCCAATACTTTCTCTATATTACATATAGAAGAAAGTAAAAAAAAGGATTTTTATTACTGTTTTTTAAATTATCACTTCATTAAATTGGTTTGTTAAATTCAATTAATTATGATTTCGACCAATAATATTTTAAATGTTTAATGTATTAATGATTTTTTAAATACAAATTAAATATTGATTTTTAAATATTGTTAATTATTTTTATGTTTGAATGCTGAAATTTAATGCAAATATTTAGTATTCAAACGTAAAAATGTTTTGCAAAAATTAACTCATCGATAAATTCACAAAGTAGTACACAAACATATTTAAAATATTTTCTTAAACTCAAAATTTAAAAAAATGTTAGCAGGAAGCATTTTAAAATTTTATTTTATTAAATTTAAATAATATTCGATGAATTTTAATTACATTATTGTATTATATTTCAATCCATTGCATGCATATATTTATAAGTCTAAAACAGTTATACAGTTATTTACAAGAAAAAAAAAAAAAGCTTGTATGCATATTCGCGTTTGTAATGACCGATAGATGGCATAACCAGAGCAATAACCAATGGCCAATTATAGCAATGGATCATTAAATGGATCAAATGACTCAGAGAAATTTCTTGGGCGTTTGATCCACTATCGGTTTACGGGATACATTCCACTGGACAACTTTGATCCTGGGCATAGCCTCCTTAAGTAGATGCCTGTCGCGTGGCTCTTAAGCTTGGCAACAGTTTAAGCGGTAGACAGCGCCACCTGGTACAGATTGCACGACTTTTTTATTCAACTGTCACCAACAATTTTTAAAAGTGGGATTTGAAATACAAAAAAGGCGAATGGAATCGAAGAAACGTCGATTATATATATCACATATCACTTCTTAAAATTATTGGAGACATTTGAATAAAAAAGTCACGCAATCTGTACCAGGTGGCGCTGCCTACCGTTCGACCTGTTGCTAAGTTTAAGAGCCACTCGACTCGACAGGCATTTAGTTAAGAAGGCTATGTCCTGGGGCTCTAGAACGAACCCATCGGAAAGAATTCGATGCGGAAACATTCCGCTATCGGAATACTCGGCTTCCAACCCAAATCATCCCGACATGAATTTTATACCCTAGAACCACCTTATCGGAAAGGTGAATAGAAATTTCTTCCAGAGCACCCAAACTGCTTTCGAAATCGGTTTAAGTTGACCAATCACAGACAAGGATAATTTCATTCCCCCATCTATCCCTCAAGGCTATTTCGTTCAATAGTATTTTATTTTTAGAAAAATAGAAAAAGGTAAAAAAAAAGAAAAAGAAATAAAAAATAATTTGGTCAACACTGTATATCCACTGTATAGTCTTAATCAGGGCCCGAAATTTCAACTCAAATTACACTCACCAATTTTTTTTTTTACTCGCCATAAATTAGGGTTGTGATTTTTTTTTTTTTTTTTTTTTTTTTTTTTTTTTTTTAACGCATTTTGGGTTTTTAATTTTTCCTGATAATTTTAAATGCTTTTACAAATATGCCTAAAATTATATATATTAAAAGTGTGTCGTATATCATCATGTCTCATAATCATCTATAATTAAAAATCCTTATAATGTATTGTATTTGAGATTTGAAAAACATTAAAATATCTAATAATATAAATGGAAAGATTCATTAAAGAAAAAACTAGTTGGCATAGGTGGACTCGGCTCAGTTCCCCATCATATATATGTTCTCATAAATTTCTAGTGCGAGACATATTATAATCATGTTAAAATAAATGAATTTGATCAAAGCTTGATACAGTGACAGAATAAAATCCCCGCCTAATAGGCTATCCACCGTTCACTTCGATATATTTATCTTATTCTAATCTATCAATTTATTTTATCAGGGTCGATTCCGTTGTTTAGTTTTCATGCTACTGTTTTCAATGCAATTATCCTCAAAATTCATATTTATATGAAAAATTTACAATTTCGCAATGTTGATAAAATCATAAATTATGAATAATTTACGAAATTTTCCTATTAGAATATTTGCATTCAATCATGTTCAAACAAATATCATAAATGTAATTTTGAAGTTGTCTCATGTATTTACGATCCTCAAAATGGAAGTTTATGCTCAATTTTGACTTATTCTGACATGTTAAGTAAATCGTAAATTCCAAATAACTTACGAATTTTTTAAATTGGGAAAAATCTCTATATAGTCTATGATATTCATGCCAGTATCCCAAATAATATTTCGAAAGTTGTTTGACATCTTTACGATGAAAATATCCCTGAAGATTGACATTTATGTGAAATTTTGTTCTATTCTGCCATGTTAAGAAATTCGTAAATTTCCAATAACTTACGAAATTTTTATATTGGAAAATTCATAGTCATTAATATTCATGCCAGTGTCCTAAATAATATTTCAAAAGTAGTCTGACATCTTTACGTTGAAAATATCGCTAAAAATTGACGTTTATGTGAAATTTTGCCCTATACTGCTATGTTAAGAAATTCGTAAATTTCCAATAACTTGCGAAATTTTCAAAGTAGCATATTTATAGTTACTGATGTTCATTCCGGCATCAAAACTGATATTTTAAAACTGGTCTGACATTTTTACAGTAGTAAGTTTCCATTTAATGCACGTTTAAGTGAATTTTTGTCCTATTCTCCCATGTTAAGAAAATCGTAAATTTCTAATAACTTACGAAGTTTTTTAATTCGAATGTTCCAAATAAATAGGGTTCTTGCCAGTATCGAAAATAATATTTTAAAACTGATCTGACCTCTCTGCGATCATTTGTTCGTGAGATATCGTGTAAACAGACTAACAAACTAACGGACTGACACACTAACAGACACCCTACAGACAGACACCATGCAAATTTTGTCATTTTCGGATTCCTCACACCTGAAAACGTATAAAAAAGTCAAAAAACCGAGGTCGAAATTTTTTACGATTACCTAAGTTCCCCATACCTATAGTATGATGGGGAAGTAAAAAAAGAGGAAAAAAAACTCTTTGTCAAACAATATCTTGTGAAAATCTTTTTATTTTGAAAGATTAAGCTTCCTTATTTACCTATTTATTTATTTAATTTTTTACATCAGAAATGTCTTTTTTGTTCGTTTTATTTTTGTAATCAGACGGAATGTCGATGTGTATAGCTTGTTCATTGTCATTTGAAATAACATTTCGGAATAACTTTTTCGATAAAATCGTTGCTTACAAATCATTACAAGCGCAAATCCTTGGCGTTTCAGTTAGTGAAAAACTGGAAAAAGTGAACTGTTTTTTGGTAATTATTCAACAAAATAAAAATAAGCAGTATCTTTAAAAGGGCTCGGGCTCATTTTTATGCGCCAATATTGCATAGGCAAACTTTCGCATTTCTCTTCTCACTCTGCTTGGAGAAATCAGAGCGGGAGAAACGAAACTGCCGAAGAGATTAAAACTTGATGCATGCACACCATTTTTCCTTTCCTAGACTGGGACGATCGTCGGACAGTGCACACAGACTCGGCATTCCGAGAAGAGAAAAAGGAGAGGTTAAATATGAGGTTATAAGATCACAAGATTTTGCCATATTTAAATCTATATATAAAAAAAAAATGTTTTCTGTCACCGTATCGTGTAAGAATTTTATCTATAACTTGATCAAATTTTTACTCATCACAGTAAAAATTCCACTAGCCGATGGCGAGCTGGCGAGCGGAAATTTCGCGCCCTGGTCTTAATTATTATCCTATTTTTAACAAATTTGGAGTATTTTGTCTAATATTTAAACTTAAAAACTTCTTCGCACACAATAAAATTGCTTTTGCCTCCAAGGTAGTAGTAACACATGTTTTTTTGCACTTGAAGAAGAAAGGTCACATTCTTTCGAATCTCGTATTGCTTACATTAGTTTTATGGCGTGCGAAAACGTTTTTAAGTTTAAATATATATTGTACACCAGTCTTTTTTATATTTATTGTTTTTGTCTAATAATAAGGAGTAAATACCTTCTTTTCACGATTTCCCTAATTTTTCGAAAACTTTTTTCGAATCTCACTCAGCGGGAAAGAAAAAAAAAAAAAAAAAAAAAAATCCCTGGAAGAGTGTCAGGGAATATTTTGATGGAAGCATAAACATGACTCGGTTTTCTCCGAAACTTGCGTAAATAGGGGCTAGGACCCCTCAGGCCTAGGACCTACAGCAGTCAATCGGCCTTATTCCCAAATCCAATCCAATCCATAAACATGACTCTAAAAAGCACAAAATTATTTTATGAAATTTATGAAAGGATCAGATGAATTTATTCTAAAACACATGTGTATATAGCGTGTTTATAAAGTAGTTTTTGTTAAAAAAAAAATAAATAAAAATAAAAAAAATAAAAAATAAAAGTGACTACTTTAAAACAATAAAGGTTTTCCCTGAGCTTGCTTTGTGTCTGGTTTAAGTTATGATTGATTGAAATTAGTGAAACCTAATAATAATTTCAAAATATTAAAAACCTTAAATTCTGTAAACATTTTGTATATTTGTTTGGTCAAAAATATTTTTTTTCTTTATTTCGATAAAAGTTTCCTTCTTTTATCTTTCACCTTCCATAGTAATTTTTCATTCTTTTTTTTTTTTTTTTTTCCCCTTACTATTTGTGTTTTATAATCAGTGTGAATTGCATGATTTTTTTTTCTAGTTAAAATTAGAAAAGCTAATTATTACGTTGTGAATGTTTTAAATTTAGTAACAAAAGCTTAATTCGAAGTATTTATGGATTTAATTTGCTGTATTGATTTCGTTTTACAAATTAAGGATTATATGGTTATGTGATTTTCATATATTTCAGAAATTCGTTAATCGCTAATCGTATTAATTTGATTTCTAATAATTGTTGCAGTGTAATTAATTTCAGTAAATGAATATTAAACACGAATCACGTATTGATAAAAATTTATATTGTTCAAATTCTAAGCTGTAGAATAATAAATTTCCCAGGTAGATAACAAATGCTTCAAAATATTTGTTATTAAGTTTGTTTCTAAAAGATGGCGACACCATATAATAACAGATTAAGAATGAATCTAACAAAGAATGGGAGAGACACACAGAATATCTTAGTATCGTCTGTTTTATTTCAAATCCTACTCTAATTTCAAATTGTAGAAACGTATTAGAATTTAATTTTAAAAGCCTCGAAAGTATCAGTTTTGAATAACATTCTATCTACTTCTGATTAGAAAATAAATTTACATTCTTTCTTTTTGAGTGTCTTCTGCCTTTTTCAGTATATTTTCTCTTAGAAAGATTTGATTGGGTGGTTTGGTTGGTTAGTTGTGTGGGTTAAGGCTGATTGATTACACTAGGGTCGTAGGCCTATAGATGGAATGCCCTTCGTGGGTGGTCTTCCTAAGGAGTCCAAATCCGTATTTATGCGAGTTTCGGAGCAAACCACGGAAAATTCCGAATAGCTTGGTCGTCGAGCGAAATCTGGGATCGAACCTGCCACTTCCTGTCTTCCAGCTTTGAACGCAGAACCGCTCGTCCACTGAAGGGGGCCTAGAAGGATTTGAAAAATGGAAGAAATTAGCTTATAGTAAATCGTTTATTGAAAACAATTTCTTAGTTCAACATATGAAATCGATTTCGATGAGGAAGGATCCTATTTTTCCAGGAAATTATAGTCGGATGGCTTATTAATACACACCCAACAAACTCTGAAACAAAGTGAAATAATTAGATTTTATTATTATTATTATTGTTATTATATCTACTATTTATTTATTTATTTTTTTCAGCGGATAATCAAATATGGTAGCTGTTAGACTTGTCATATTTATCTACTTCAATAAATAAAGGGTGCTTCAGAACGCTTGGTAAAAAATCTGGAGTGACTCCACTCGACTTTCCGAACATTGAGTAATTAACAGTTTTGTAGATAAAGTAAAGAAAGAGGACAAACAAAAGAGAGAAAACCATAATAGAGTGTTTGAGTTTTTTTCTCCATCTATTACATGATGTTTTATTTAACGCTACTGAACTTTGAGCCCATAGATCATAATGATAAAGAATTTTTCGTTGTGTCCCTGTAAAAACCTATAAATGCTAGATTCACCAAAATGCTTATAGTTAGTGCAACAGTGATTTATAATACTCATATAAATTTTCAGCTCAATTCAATAAGGCGTTTAGATGCTATCGTACTTTTAAAAATTTAGTCCCATAGGCCATAATGATAAAAAAATTTTCTTTGTGTCCCTGTAAAAAAACTGTAAGTGCTAGATTCACCAAAATCTATACAGTTAGTTCAACTGTGATCTATAACATGTGTACAAATTTTTTGCTCAGATTAAAATGGCGTTTAGACGCTATCACACTTTTAAAAATTTGGCCCCATAGGCATAATGATAAAGAATTTTTCTTTGTGTCCCTGTAAAAAAACTATAAGTGCTAGATTCTCCAAAATCTATACAGATTGAGTATTTGTGACCTATAATGTGTGTATAAATTTTTTGCTCAATTGAATAAGGCGTTTAGATGCTATCGCACTTTTAAGATTTTGCTCCCATAGGCCATAATGATAAAGAATTTTTCTTTGTGTCCCTGTAAAAAAACTATAAGTGCTAGATTCACCAAAATCTCTAGGGTTCGTACTATGGTGACTTACAATATGCGTACCAACCTTCAGGTTAATCGAACAAAGCGTTTAGACGCTAGCGTGTTCACTCGCAGACATACACACATACATACACACATACACACATACACACACACATACATACATCATCGTAAGAATAGTGAAAACGGACTCAGGGGACCTCAAAACGTATAGAAACATCAAAATCTCGAATTCGGATTTTTGACATGATTACAATACTTTCCTCACTATAGTGTTCGGAAAGTAAAAATTTAAGGGGTGATCTAAACGTTTAGGGACCTTACGTGATAGATACCCTACCCTCTCTATTGGTTCCTAATTAGATTAGCTGGCGGCAACCCTAACAGCACATCTCATCCACAAGACATCCTCAGGATATCCTACGGATGAAAGCGGATCCAAGGGACATCCTCAGGATGTACTATGGATAAGTGTGCTGTTAGGGAAAACGTATGCGAAACCTATTACAAACATTTGGGACCTGTTACAAACCTTTGTTCTGCTTGTATGGAAGTGGTCCTCTGGTATTACTTAAGGATAATCAAAAAGCCATGCAGTACCCGAACATATTGATAGATTAAGTGCATCCCTCAATGTTACATTTTTACTCCGAAGTTAACGGAAACTTTGTGCTCGATAATGCAATTATATAACGGGGCAGAATCGTTTGAGATTGGTTCAGTGAACATTAGTCTGATTTCTAACAGTTTCCCTAGATGCCGCAAAGCCCGGATATTAATCCAATAGAAAATATTTGGGACATGTTGGAAAGGAGTATCCGTCAACAATCTCCCCTCTTCCATTCAATTTACAGGATCTTAAAGTCTGTGTAGCCAATGTATGGTAAACTCTGGACATAAATACACTCCAGAAGCTTGTAGAATCGCTTCCCACACGAATACTGGTTGTTGTTCATGCAAAAGGAGGTTCAATAAAATAGTAATTTAAAGGTTTCTAATTCACTGGCCAGTGTGTGTACATCAGAGTTCTTATCCCTGTAGACGGAGAACAAATATTTTTCATAAAGTATTCTAAGCGAAACATACTTCTGTGTTTTTTGAAATTTTATTTTTCCGACTGAGTGAAAATCGGGAGTCGAACCCCGGATCTTTGACTTACAATGTCAAGGCTCTAGCAATTGAGCCATCCAGGCCGACAACCGGTCAACATTACTTACTCAGACAACCTTTTAGGCAGAAACATCTGGTCTATCATATAGATAGCTCAACAAAAATAAGCCGCAGGTAATGGAAAACTCCATTAAACAATGGGAGAAAGAAATAGAATTTTTATTAAAATCACACAATCAACTGTGGAAGAAAATCATATTTATTGAAATTTTATTTTTCGACTGAGTGAAAATAATGCCTGGACCGGGAGTCGAATCCCGGATCTTTGACTTACAAGGTCAAGGCTCTACCAATTGAGCCATCCAGGCCGACAACCGGTCGACATTACTCACTCAGACAACCTTTTAGGCAGAAACATCTGGTCTATCATATAGATAGCTCAACAGAAATAAGCCGCAGGTAATGGAAAAACACCATTAAACAATGGGAGACAGAAATACAATTTTTATTGAAATCACACAATCAACTGGTGAAGAAAATCATATTTATTGAAATTTTATTTTTCCGACTGAGTGAAAATAATGATCTATATGATAGATAATCTATGATAAATAAGATAATGATAATGATAAATAATCTATATGATAGACCAGATGTTTCTGCCTAAAAGGTTGTCTGAGTGAGTAATGTCGACCGGTTGTCGGCCTGGATGGCTCAATTGGTAGAGCCTTGACCTTGTAAGTCAAAGATCCGGGGTTCGACTCCCGGTCCAGGCATTATTTTCACTCAGTCGGAAAAATAAAATTTCAATGAATATGATTTTCTTCCACAGTTGATTGTGTGATTTTAATAAAAATTGTATACTTTTGTGTATCTAAAATATACATGTCAATTTTAATTTTTTTACTGCAGTCTAAAGATGTTAAACTATTTAAACAGGAATAAACTACTACGTCAGAAACGCCAAAGAAAAATTATTGAGGTGCATACAGCTGTTTCGGTAGCCTAAAGCGTACCGTCATCAGTGCAAAAAGAATTCTGAATCTTGAGAAGTGCTCGTATATATAGGAGAGGGACCGGATTTAGTTCAACCAATAGGAATACGGAAGAGGTGGGGAGTGTGGCCAATAGGAATTAAGGAATGTGTAGCCCCCACCTCTTCCGTATTCCTATTGGTTGAACTAAATCCGGTCCCTCTCCTATATATACGAGCACTTCTCAAGATTCAGAATTCTTTTTGCACTGATGACGGTACGCTTTAGGCTACCGAAACAGCTGTATGCACCTCAATAATTTTTCTTTGGCGTTTCTGACGTAGTAGTTTATTCCTGTTTAAATATCCCAACGCCAAGTCTCCTGCTATTAGATGTTAAACTATACCTAACAGAAATTTTATCTATAGATGCAAAGAATACTTTTGTATGTCCCTAGACAAGGATGTTTCTTCAATTTCAACAAGTTTTAAGTAACATCCCAAAATGATGCAAAGTTAGAATACCGAGTTTGGATTTCATGCTAACATTTGCTTTTGAATGATGCTGACAACAGTATCTTACATTGACAGACATACTAACAGCTAGAAACTTGATTTTGGGATTCAGGGGTAGGGGTTCAAAACGTGTAAATATAGCAAAAGCCCAATTTCGAAAATTTGAGCCTGAAACAATACTTTCTGTACCTTATATGGTAAGAGAATGTAATATGCACATACAGTCGGCTGCAAAATTATTCGAGCACTAGCAATAATCCTTGCCAAAAAAAAGTACACTTAATACAGCTTTGTTAAATAAATCCTTGTCGAGTCATGTTCTTAATCAGTCTAAGAACATGATTCGACAAGGATTTACTTAGCAAAACAGTCTTAAGTGTACTTTTTAAATATAGGAATTATTGGCTAGTGCTCGAATAATTTTGCAGCCGACTGTGTATAATCTATGTTACAATATTAAAAAGAAAATAATATCAAGTCTGAGGATAACTCAGTTAAAAAACAGAAAAACTTATATTCTTAGCTAATGTAAATTTAGATTTTTTTTTTTCTTTTTTTTATAAATAAAATATAATGATGCTCTTTTACTTTCAGATAACCTAAATTTTAAGGAAAAAAAAAAAAAAGAAAAATAAAGCTAATAAAGAATTTAAAAATAGCAAAATATTTTGCGAATTCCTTAACTGTAAGTACCGAAAAAACACATCTACACAAAAACTTTATTTTATTTGAACTTTAATGAGCAGTTTCTAACTCTTATACATTTTATGTTATCGTATTTTAAATAAAATGCATCATTTCCATTTTTCCCTTACTCGTGTTTGCTTTTTTTCAGAAATTATTCTGAATGTTTTTACGAAATGTTCCATTAAGGGAAAAAAAAAAAAAAATCCCTTCTCATCGATGAAGAAACAAAATGTGTAATTTTTCTTAGTTTTACAGAAACAAGGTAATACGTATTCTGAGTATTTTGTCTAGACGTGAGTAAATGTTATTTATACCATCCCAAATGTATTTTTTATGCTAAATACCAGATTATTTTAGGGAAAAGCTCATTCTTTTTAAATCAATGTTTTAGAATTATAATGCATTCTACACATAAGTCTTACACATGAAACGGAATAAATATGTAGTATGTTTATTATCGTTTTGCAGAATGATTTCGTATATCTAATTGAGTAATTTTTACTTTCTCTTACCGATATATATATGGTAGAGAAAGTATTATTTTAGGGTCAAATTTTCGAAATTGAGTTTTTGTTATATTTACACGTTTTGAATCTGAAAAACAAGTTTTTAGCGGTTAGTCTCTCTTTCTCTCTCTCTCTCTCTGTGTGTGTGTGTGTTATCAGCATATCTCAAGAACAAATAATAACAGAAAATCCAAACTTGGTATTCAAAATGTGTATCATATAGGATGCTACACTAAACTTTTCGTTGAGATCAAGTAAATGGTTCTGTACAGGGACGTATGACAGGATTCAAATACATTATGGCTATGGGGAAATTTCTGGTAAGTACAGTGTAACATCTATAGACTAACTTAAACGAAACTGAATGAACAAATCTATTATATGCATAAAAGCATGTTTTGTGTAAAGTGTGGTATGGAAATGATTCATCATTCGTTTACAGGGTTACCCAAAGTATTTGGTTATATTAAAGATATTGGAAATTTCTAGAATTGTAATTCCTTTTGTGTTAGATGTTTTTCAAGTAAGACTAAATTTAAGTACTCATTATTGTTTATAGTGTGTATTGATTATAGCCAATATACCTGGCTACTCAAAATTAAACTGAATGTTTTTTCTATTGAATATCATTGAGGAAGTGTTTTGGTACATTTTACTATATCGACGAATACTGCTCAGGAAGCAAAATTAATTTTTCATACCCATACTATGAACAAAGAATTTTTTAAAGTTCTGTTTTCCACTCTGGTTTTTTGTATAATATTACGTTTTGAGGTTCTCTGATTACGGAAGCCCAATTTTTAGCGATTGATGTATATCGATTGATGTATATGTCGGTTATTAGCGTAACTTTAAAACAAAGAACTGCAGGAAATCCAAATTTGGTATTCTGAAGTTCGTGTTAGGTTGCCACTTAAAAATTTGATCAAGATTGGTAAGTCTGAAAACAAATGAATATCAGCCTTGATTTTTTTTTTTAAATAATTCTATGCATTGTAATTGAAGGGGGGGGGGGGATTTGAGAGGAGCGGTACTCCCTCTCTCACAGAATTACATGTCAAATAAAGCTATTCCTAAACCTATCTATATATTAATTTGAAACGTGTTTTGTCTGTCTCCACTAAATTGAGAGAACGGCTACATGTAAAAATTTGGTTGAGGTGTCTAAGAAAAGTCTTGGTCTGTGTCACCAAAAGCGAAAAATAAAAAATGTCGAACGGTCCCCCCCCCCCCCCCCCCTTCGGGGAGCAGGGATTAAAAACATGTTTGCGAGCTAAACTCAGCTCCAAATTACTTCGTGAAGAAATTGTACATGGGGGGACTAGACTCGAATACTAAAAAATCTATTTCTGCGATTTTGGAATTTTCAATTTTAAAGGGGGAAAGTAGATTTGGAGGGGAGGGAAGGAGGGAAATTAGTTTGAAAGGGAAATCCGTTCTAGACCCACACGTGTAGCACCTCATTTTAAAGCTCTTGAAATTTCATGTTGATTGGGGATGTTTGTATACAATAGAGGGCGCCCCTGGTGGTGAAAAATGGAACTAGGTGATTTTGTAGTAGGCCCTATCATGTTACACCTTATTTTAAAGGTCTTGGTATTTCCTGACCGTTGGTGATGTTCGTACAAAACACACTGTGCCCCCAGGTGGTGGAAAGTGCAACTAAAGGATTTTGCAGTTGACACCACCATGTGACACCTTATTTATTTGAAAGATCTTGGAAATTCAAGGCGATTGGTGATAAAGGTCTTGAAATTTCATGTTGATTGGGGATGTTTGTATACAATATAGTGCGCCCTCTGTTGGTGAAAAATGGAACTAGGTGATTTTGCATTAGACTCTATCATGTTACACCTTATTTTAAAGGTCTTGGTATTTCCTGACCGTTGGTGATGTTCGTACAGAACACACTGTGCCCCTGGAGGTGGAAAGTACAACTAAATGATTTCGCAGTTGACACCACCATATGAATCCTTATTTGAAAGGTCTTGGAAATTCAAGGCGATTGGTGATGTTCGTATACAACATACTGCGTCCCCTGGTGGAGGAAAGTGGATTTTGCAGCGCGTGTGTAGTAGAGGTGTGCAAGGACAGGGCTTTCAGCCAGAGCCTGATTATCACCTGTTGGGGCCCAAGGCCCAGGCCGATTTTCGTGCCCCCCCCAACCCCACTCTTGAACAAATTAAAGTTTTTTTTTTTTAAATCTAATTTGTGCACAACGTTTGACTGCTGGTAAAAAAGTTAAAGCATCATCTTCATAAGAAATTAGTTTTAACTTCTTTTGCAACGAGACCTCAAATTATTATTATTATTACTGGTGCAGGGGTTATCTTTCTTCTATGACTGTTGGAATCCACTTGCATAGAAATGTAATTTTTTACAAGGTATTCTTTATAATACTGTTTTCTTTTTTAATCCTAATCTACCTCATCCATACCATACGAAGTCAGCGTGTATGTAAATATGAACACATGACCAAATACTACTGAAAATGTAAAGATATTTTCCATTAGGATGATACAAAGTTCTTTAATATGTATTATATAACTGTAAGTCTGCAAGTGAAAATTTATCTGGATTTTTTGGTCCGCTGTAAATGTTATATCATTCGACCGATTTCCACTAAAACTGGTATATTTCATAATCTAGCTAATGTTGTATTTTTTAATTTAATCGGATAATTGGTTAAAAGATATTAAAAAATCCCTACTTTCAACTAAATATTATTATCGTTAGCTAAATTTTGGTTAATTTTTTTTAAGGACATCTTTTCCCAAAATAGCATTTTTTAAATTTAAAAATTATTTTGGTGCCTCTAGATAGAGGTGCCTTAGGTCTAGGTCAAGGCCCTATCAGGCCCTGTTTTTAGCCCGAGCCCGATCCCGGCCTGGCCCTCGGGATGGTTTGGAGCCGAATTTTTCAATTTTCTCTCAGGCCGGGCCGGACTCGAGCTCAATATTTTTTGTGTGTACTCGGGCCGGGCCTGGAGGAAATTTTAAGCCCGAGCCCGGCCCGGTCCGAATCTTTTTCTAAATTCCTCGTTAATCAACGGAAAAGGAAAATGATAAAATACTTTTTCAGTCATTTATTTTACATAATTTTACAGTCTGGTATGTCACATAAAATTTTATTTTGTTAAAAGGTGTCTGTAACTACAATTTAATTTTCTATCAGTTTGACTGTTCGCGATCTGATTTTCCGCAAATATTTTAAACATGTTTCTAAATTAATATATTTTATTTAACGTAATATTAGATGGTTTCTAATTCAAAATAATATGCATGTTAGTACCAGTTTGCGTACATGTAACAAACAAAAGAAATTAGATACGTTAGTGCATATAAGGCTTTGTTTTCTATGGTCTGTAGTGTTTGGGTGGTATGAAGGCTATAAAAATCCTTCCGCTGTAACTTTTCCTCTAAGGCTTCTTTTTCTTTTCTCCGGGGCACTGGATGAAAGTAGCATCAATTTTAGCATGTGCAAAAGCATCTTTTCTATTGAATAAGGTTGGATTAGCATTAAAGTTTTGTTTACCGGATCACATGAAAGATTTGGATACATTACGGTATATAACAGGAACTGGTTGAAAGTGTATTTTTAGTACTATTAACCATTTTAATATCTTCCTATATTGTTTGAGGAATGCTAATATTTTCGATTTGACTTTCTGTCTGTCTTTGTGCCTTCTGTAGGTCTGTAATAATGAAATACCGTTTATATATAAATATCTTGTAAACATTCATCAGTTTTGTTCAAGAACGTTCTATTGCTTAGCTATATAAAACCTCTGAAAAATACATACTAAAAATCTTTTTCGTAGAAAGGCATTTTTTTTTTTTTTTTTGTAATTTTACATATTTTTGAATTGGACCGGGCCGGGTCGGGCCTGACTTTATCGCTTTTTGTCCGGGCCGGGCCGTACACTAGTAAAAAAGAAACGGGCCGGGCTGGGTAAGAAAACCTTTTCAACGGGCCGGGTCTGAAAATTTCGGCCCGTGCAGACCTCTAGTGCTATACGGGGCTGCAGCTACAGGCAGCGGAAACACGAGTCAGAGGTTCGTTCGGTTCAAGGTTAATTTTTGAGAATTTTTTCATGTTATTAGTGGCCCGCATAAACGCTGCCGCAGGCACCGGGGTCACGAACCCGAGTTCCGTTCTGTTTGATGTAATTGTTTTTTTTGCTACAGATGATTTTTTTCCTTATGCTTTCATTTAAAAATAGAAATTCAAACAAAATAGAGTTAAAGGTATAAAATCATGCAAATTTAAGGTTTATTTAAGGTTATTATCATAGATCCAGGCATTGCATGGCGGGTTTGTTGGGTTCCAGGTTAACTTGGGAATTTTATGTTATTTATGTTTTGGGAATTTTATGTTTGTTTGGGAATTTTTTTATGTTATTAGCGGCCCGCGTATGCGCTGCCGCAGGCACCGGGGTCACAAAGCAGAGTTTCGTTGGGTTCGAGGTATTTTTTTTTGTTACAGCTGATTATTTTTTTCGCAATGCTTTTATTTAAAAATAGAAATTCAAACAAAATCGAGTTAAAGATCATGCAAATAATCATACAAATTTAAGGTTCATTTAAGGTTATTATCATGGGCCCGGGCAACGCTGGGCGGATTCGTTCGGTTCCAGGTTAATTTTGGGGAATTTTTTCATTATTACAAATTTAAGGTTCATTTGAGGTCTCATGGGCCCGGGCAACACCGGCGGGTTCGTTCGGTTCCAAGTTAATTTTTGGGATTTTTTTTTTATGTTATTAGCAGCCGGCGTATGCGTTGCCGCAGGCTTCGGTGTCACAAGGCAGAGTTTCGTTCGGTTCGAGGTAATTTTTTTGTTAAAGCTGATTAATTTTTTTCGCGATGCTTTTATTTAAAAATAGAAAAAAAATCGAGTTAAAGATATAAAATCATACAAATTAAAGGTTCATTTAAGGTTATTATCATGGGACAGGGGAACGCCGGCCGGGTCAGCTAACATGTAGTCTTAGTATTAAACGAAATAGAAAATAAAAGATAGCAACTGTTTATTTGGAGACAGTTTGACATCACATTGACAGTACTTTGTAGAAAGTGATGACATATGTAGTATTTCTATTTATAAGCATTTTTCCGAATTTCTGTTTTTTAAGTGAAATGTCGTAAATTATATTAGATGTTTCAAATTGAAATACATTTAAATAATGATGCGATTTTTGAAACATTACGGTCAATAAAGACATCGTCGAATTCGACGTGTTCTAGCTAGTTTTAGATTATTTTAAAAGTACATGGAACTTTAATATCTTACGCGGTTCGTTTTAAGGCTTACTATGCAATCTATCTTCATGGTACTGAAACTCAGGGTAAAAGAAAGTTGTGTGAATGACACACCAGATTTTTTTCTTTAGATTTAGTGCACTTAGCAATATATATATATATATATATATATATATACATACAGAGAGATAGATATGACATCGCAATTGCAACAATGCATGTGAAAATGATTATAAGATTTAAAAAAAAAAAAAAAAAAAAAAAAAAAAAAAAATTATATTTATATACCATGTTTTTAAATTTTCTGACGAATCATAAAAAAATACGCGAGGATAAAAAAATAATATTTAAGCAATATTTAAGCACGCGGACTCAGCTCAGTAAAAATAATAGTGGAAAAAAAAAGTTGGTTTTAAAAATAAAATATTACTTTTTTTTTAGAACAACGTATATTAGCATCGTGACAAAATCGACATTAGCACTTATCAATGTGTATAAAATTTTTAAAATGATAATGAAGTTAATTTTTGTGAGATGCATAATTTAACTTTTTATAATTTTCTAACGTTCACGTTGAATTAAATGTATTTACTTTTATGTCGAAAGAAAATGAACTCGTATTTTTTTTTTGGCAACAATTAAATTATAGCTAATATTTTAATGGACATTTTATTGCTATTAAGAGCTTATTATTTTCATATTTAAATTAATTAAAAGAGAACTATTCGAAAATTCGAAAATCTCATTTCGAAGTATTGTGTTGTCACCGGGTTCTGAGCTACTGTGAAAATTTCAAATTTCTAGCTAGTGGGGAAGTTAGTTAAACATAGATTGCAAGATTTGTACTGGACAAACAAACAAACATGAATCGAAGTTAATAAAAAGAAATTATAAGATAAAAAGAAATTTTTATATACCATGTTTTTAAATTTTCTGTTGAATCATATAAACGCTACCGAAGGCAGCGGGAACCCGGAACAAGTGGCTAAAAGTATAAAAAAAAAAAAATATTGCTATCGTGTTTTGAGCTACTATAAAAGTTTCAAATGGCTAGGCTAACCGGGAAGTTAGTTAAAAAACCGATTGAAAGCTTCGTAC